>BLSH010105798.1:777610-796909 GCA_018402905.1 Glandirana rugosa | reverse complement strand
CAATGGCGGCTGCGGTGCTGGTGTGTCACCTAAGTGGTTACAACACAAAATAAGGTCACTGTCCCCCACCTATAACTGGCCACTACAGCAAGGAGCACTGGAGAGGCAGATACAGACAAAAAACAGAAAATTCCAAGCTCAACTTACCGACCAGTCTGTCACCAAACAAATTCACCTGTCTAACAGTAGCGTTTAAAAGACAGGGGATTGGTTACACACATTTTCAAGTGTATGCGTAAGCTGCAGGCCCAGACGAGGCTCCCTGTGTACTGCAGGCCTAACTCTGTATAAGAGGCTTCACAGTGGAAGCACATACAATTCAATGGATAGATGGAGGACAGGTCACTGGAGGAGCCCAACCCTCCTTAAAGGTACAGGACCAGACACCCAGCCGTGGCCCAATGGCGGCTGCGGTGCTGGTGTGTCACCAAAGTGGTTACTTTTTATTACATGTAGCAATACATTTCTAATTTTATAATAATACATTTTGTTCTGTGTCACTACCTCCAAAGTCCTGCAACCAGGATTTTTTCTATTGTAGCCTTTTATTTTTTCGGTCTACAGGTCCTAATGTCCTCTGAGTAGGGCCTCATTTTCATATCCATGGGATACACCTTTATTTTTTCTTTTCGTTTGTTCAATTTCACTATATGATTCATATATATATACACGTCTTTCACTGGAGAGCCGGTCTTTCTGTGGATGGAGACTGCCATGCTCCCCTATTTGTTCCTTGGCCGAGGCCATGGGCTCCTGAGAGGCAGCTGCTTCTCTGGCCTACTATTTTTACCTTTATCGTTTTTTTTTTTTCAATTTTTCAGACCCTTTTTTGGTCTGTAGTTGTTACTGTGTTAAACATTTGTCTATTATGTTTTTTATTTTTTTTTGCTGCTACAATTTCATATGTTGGAGATTCCTCTCAGACACCAATTGTTACCCTTCTTTCATATGCATATGTTGGCTTCCCTTGTTATTTTATTATGGCTTTACGAATAGCATCATATAATGTGAAGGATTTGAATTCCATCAATAAGAGGTGGTTAGCATTGAAGGAATTTAAATCTTCTGGTGCAGATATAGTCCTAGTTCAGGAAACCCACTTTATTTCCTTTGGGTTTGTTTAAATTTGCTTCCAAACATTTCCCTACTTCGGTATGTCTCCTCGGATTCGTCTGGGAAGGTGGGAGTAGCAATTCATATCTGAAAATCCTGCCCTTTACAGCTTAAGGATTCATATATTGACCCCCATGGTCGCTATCTTGCCCTGAGCTGTAACTATATGTCTTCTGCCTTTACTTTTGTTAATGTGTATGCCCCAAATTCGGGACAAATCCATTTTCTTGAAGATGTTTTTCGACGTACTGACCATTTCTCCCTCCCTGATATGGTTGTGGGTGGAGACTTTAAAATGATCATGTCCCCACATAGAGACAGACAGATGCTTTTTCATAACACCCCTTCTCAGAGTGTATTGACCCAGACAAATGTATTAGGGGCAAAGGTCTATTTGGCTCTTGGAGAATTAAATATCCCCCTAATAGACAATTCTCTTACTACTCTGCCCCTCACAAAATATTCTCAAGATTAAATCACTTTTTATTATTACCACTTAAATTGCTCATACAGTAACCTCTGAAATTGCCCCTATTATTTGGTCTGATCATGCTCCCGTTACCCTAGATATCGTTCTGTCAGCCTCCTCCCCTAAAACATGTCATTGGGGCATCAATGAGTCCCTTCTCCAATCACCCATTATTAAAACAAAACTTACTAAGGAGTTAGCCAAATTTTTTCAATTAAATGTGGGTTCCGTGCGGGAAACTTCCACATTATCGATAAAATAAAAAAGTAATCAGCCACTGCCTTTTTCAGTACCACATCCCAACAGTGTCAAAAAGAAAAAATGTGTTTATGGGGTAGAACCCTTCCCCCATAAATGAATTATGGGACTTTGTAGGTACTGAGTAACCCTCTCTGAATGATCAGACGTACACTAAAAGTGTCTTCATATGTATAACAAAATTTAATGATTCCATAGAAATAACAGCATAAAATCCCCAAAAAAGGAGAAAAGTATCAAACAGGAATACATATACAAAGTAGCCGGACGATAAAATATATGAACCAGAGTAGGTCCGGATGCTCCCAGTCGGTGGAGTGAATGTGAGCTCCAATGACTGGCTAATAGGGGATACGTGTCTGTTCTTCCCAACGCGTTTCGCCTGTTGCGGCTTCCTCAGGGGAAAGTGAGCAGAAACCCACTTGGGGTATCCGTATCCTAGGTAGATATAACAAAGTCCAGTAAAGTATAAAGATACACACACATTGATACATTTTATACATAGTGTCCCGTTTCCGGGATAAACGTAGATCAACCTTATTGGTGTCTGATCATAAACATATTGGTTATATAGTGAGTAAATAGAACATATAATTCATGTTGCACATAAAAATATATCAAAACATTCAAAATACCTTGGTACTATTGTGAGAGAAGGGAACACTCCGTGTGATATCAACATCTGACCGTATCACTCCCAATTCCATAAAACTGTGACAGATCTAAAAATGCATAAATCGCAACTGTCATATATGCAGCAGACCCAAGCCTCAAATAGAGAAATGGGGTCACTGTATGATAAGGAATCATTGGTCACCACTAGGCCATACCTATGTTCGTCCCATGCAAACCGTTCAAGGTCGAGCCGTGCGACTCACAAATTTGATGCACCAGATTGGAGGAAAGGTGTCCAACCATCCATACACAATGCCTAATGGTAATAATAGTAGAAGGAATACATAGAAAGTGTATTAAGTATATAGGAGACGCAACTCAGGAAGGAGGATATTGTAATATAAGGAGAGCATTTAGGCACATACGCAGCATTAGAGGGTCGTAGAAGCACGATCTTGTAAAGAGATCCTTGAATTGAATAACATAGGTCACTAGGTGCTAAGCCATATGGGACTGTCCTCCAAAAAGAAAAAAGGACCTGGGGGACAAAATACAAACCTAATGATCCAGCTCTATGCTTAATATCATGTGCCCTCCTAAATGGTCCCCATCCCCAATAGTTGAGGGTGGCTAAGTCACCTAAGTAGTCCTCCAAACATGTAAGAAATACCTTAAGTGGATAACAGCAAGCGTCGGGCGTCTGCAGATCCGTCAGCGTCTGGTCTGCAATGCCAGGGGTAAGGTTTAAATAGGATGTCTTTGGCGCCAAAAAATCCTATCTTGGTGCACCGGAAATGACTTAACGGTGCATCCGCCATAGTCTCCCAGCTGTTTGAGGGCCTTAATGATGGATCCGCCCCCGGAGCAACAAAGTGCCCCACACACACTCTGTCAGAATCAGACCTCCACGTGACAGAGCGCAGTGCACCGCAGACCCGCCTCTCTCGTCCGACGGTCCCTCCCAGCTGTCAACATTGTCTGTTGAAAACCATACATGCCGATATAGACAGCAGATACACACCTCCTGTCACAAATGGTGACATCGGGCGTTATTAGGCAGCCAATGTCAACCTCTCTAGCCCATCATGGAAAAAAGGCCACATAGGACAGTGGTCGCCAAATGGCGGGACGGTGGTGGTCCAGCAAGGGTCTCAACGGGAAACCTGGATGGACACTCAGGATTCCCCCCCATATCGCAGGGGAGGGAGGGTAGGAAACATCCACATATGAGGCCATTTGCTGGATGAGCCTCCCCGTCCCGCCATAGTTACCGGTAATAAACTATTAAAATACGTAATGAATCTAATATATATACACAAATCCAAAAAAAAAAAAAAAGGGGGGGGAGAAATCTATTTGTTTATCTCTCCCCTTCTTTCTCTTTCCCTACTCTCTTAAAACAAAACCCCTACAAAAGAAAGGGGGAACTCCGAGTTATAGGTTGGGGTGGACCTATATACGCAGAGGAGCCAGACGTCAAACAACTCACCACCCCACAGATCACAAAGAAGGATCTGGGGGCATTGCCAATGGCTGGACATCAAACTTCCAATGAATACCGATAACAAATAACTGCCATGCATATCATATGCATCAAGTCGCACAACATCACCTACGGTCAGCTCCAGGGCCGCAAAGGAAGACCCGTTGTGAACATAAAATGAACCAAATTAAGATATCAGGGAGTGAAAGTATAAGCCAACGATCACATGGAGTGTTCCTAGATACCTCCCCCATTTCTTTAAATATACATTCAGATATTCTATGACTCCAAAGACATAAACTCTTCAGCACATCCAGTTGACTAGAGGAAAGTCTTGTAACTGATGTTTTCATTGAGGCCAGGTGCTTTGGTAGCCTCCAATTGGAAAATCCATTTAGTTTCCAGCTGGAGTAAACGTTTATCGATGCTTGACCCGTGAGGAGAGGCCTCAACATGTTCTAGAGCGAAAAATTTCATGTGGTCAAGATCATAGTTATGATATAGGCCGATATGACGGCTGATAGCAGATTCAAGTTTACCATTAGAGATTTCATACACGTAGTCTCGAATTCTATTAAAAAATGGACGTTTAGTCTTCCCTACATAGAAGGCCCGACAGGAGCATTCCATATAGTAGACCACTCCAATAGTCCTACAGTCCACAAGGAATTTGGGAGTCCAACGAGTGCCATCTGGTAGAGATACATATTTCGCCTGCCAAAAGTTACAGTTGCCACATTTTTTTGTGCCTCGAGGGGGTTTAGCCCAGGGTATGAATTCCTTAACACTGGCTAGATGGCTATGGGTTAGATGATCTCGAAGATTTCTGGCTCGCCTGTAGGTGACTGCAGGCTTTTGGGTCACATATTTGCTTACAACTGGGTCATCAAGAAGAAGATGCCAGTGTTGGTCCAAAATATTTCTAATTTGGTCTGACTCTGTTGAAAACTGAGTAATGATTCGCGTGGGTCCTTGTTCTCTATTCCTGGGACGAGGGTAAAGGAGAGAATCACGGGATCTATTTTTGGTTTTATTGAATGCTTTTTTGAGGCATTTATGGCTATATCCCCTTCTGAGTAATCGCTGTCGTAAAGACTCGGCTAGTCTCAAAAAGATCTGATGGTCACTGCAATTGCGTTTGAGACGCAAATACTGCCCATAAGGGATGCTGTTCTTGAGAGATTTAGGAAGTGAACTATTGGCGTGCAATATGGTATTTGCCGCAGTGGATTTCCGATATAGATCTGTACTGATCCTACCCCCCGGGTCCCTATGGATCTCAACATCCAGAAAAGCCACTGTGGCATGGTCACATTGCATGGTGAATTTTAGGTTAAATGTATTAGAATCTAACCAAATCATAAATTCATTCAATAAGGCCCTAGAGCCTGTCCATATCATAAAAATGTCGTTGATATACCTGTGCCATGTGAGTACATGGCACAGGTATGTCGAGGAGCATTCGCTGAAGAAAATGGATCGTTCCCACCCCCTGAGGTACAGGTTAGCGTACGATGGGGCACATTGTGTGCCCATCGCCACTCCCTGCACCTGGAGGTAGTGGGAACCATTAAACATAAATATATTCCGTGACAGAATATAGTAAAGAAGGTCCAAGACAAAGGAATTGAGATTAGCCAGGTTCCTGTCTTTGGTCCTCAGGAATTCTGCCATCTGTTCAATCCCCTTATCATATGGAATGGACGAATAAAGTGCTTCCACGTCAATAGTAACGAGCCAAGCGCCCTCTGGGATAATGATATCCTCGAGGACCCTGAGAAGATCAGCTGTATCCTTAATGTAGGAGGGCAATGCTGTGACCAATGGTCTAAGATGTTCATCTACCATGAGGCTAGCTTTTTCCGATATACAGCCGATACCGGAAACGATAGGTCTACCAGGTGGGTCCTCATGGTTCTTATGTACTTTGGGGAGTGAGTAGAATGTAGGTATCACTGGGTCCGCTACATTCAAAAATTCATAAGTGTTTTTATTGATGGTTCCTCGATGGTAAGCTCTACTTATGAGTCCCCTAAATTCCTGGTAGTACCTATCCACATTTTCTTCCAGTATCTTAATATACCAGTCGGTGTTTTTGAGGATGTTAAGACACATCCTGACATAATCTCACCTATTTTGTATCACAATGTTCCCCCCCTTGTCTGAGGGCTTAATCACAATCTGGTCATTTGGTATTGACAGGAAGATGGCGCTATTCCCTAGGATAATAGTGTTTTATATTATCAATAAATAATGGTGACCCCAATTCTTAATAGGAAATAAATAAATAATAAAAAAAATAAAAAAATATATAAATAACATACAGTGTACCGTTGTGTTGATAGATTAAAATTGATTATATATAAATAAGAGTGTTTGTGCTGAATATTAAAGGGTGATAAAAATAAGCAGGTGTAAAAACTTGTCCAGTGCTTCACACCTCCACTGTTTTTCTGTAGCTAGTGAGTTATATCCAATTGTATGTCCTTATGTTTTGTCATAGATGGCATGTAAAGTCAGTTTGCGTGCAAAAAGAATTACATCTTTCGCTAATGTGAATTTGTCCAACTCTTGCATCGGACAGAAACTAAGTCCTAGGCTAAGCTTATAATATGATAAATTGATAATTTGTAAATCATCTATGCTCTTTTGGTCAGGTGTGGCTGTATGCTGCCTTGCTTTTTGGCTTCCACATTATGGGAGGCACATAAGGCCTTTTTGGAGGGCTGTGCATCTCTGAGGGCTCTCGTCTAAAGAGGGAGCCCGGATGCCAAAACGCTACCATACTTAACAAACCTCGAGCCTCAGAGGGGTTATTCTGTGCTTTCCCACTGTGGCTTGCTTCCGCATGGTTATGTCCCTTCATAATCAACTTAAATCCTTAGATATGAATAGAATTGCAAAATTATGTGGGCTAAACAAAAATTCTATGAATTTTCGAATAAACCTTAAACCATTCTGGTAAACAAACTCAGGCCCCAACCCTTTCACTCCTCCCCTGATCTACTCATACAAGAAGATGGTTCCCCGACCCACTGCCCCCGTACTATGGCCAGGGTCTTCGGGAGGTTCTATCAGCAATGATATAACTGTCTGACACCCCCCCAATCATTTTCACTTTCGGCAGGAGAAGTTAGATTTTTTTTTTGAGACTCTTAATTTGCCTAAACTATCATCCTCTAACATATCGATGCTTAATGCAGCAATTTCCCCAGAAGAACTCACACAAGTGGTTAAAGAACTCCCTTTACATAAGTGCCCTGGTCCTGGACTTACTTATACTTATTACAAGATTTTTCTGCCCACATTGGCCTCCCATATGTTGGTCCTATACAGCTCTCTACCCCAAGGGAACTCCCCCCTTCCCCCTTTTATGCATTCTTACATTTCTGTTATTCCAAAGCCGTGGACAATACCAGACGTACAATAGGCCTTGTAGATCTTATCAACAAATTCCCTTGCCCCACCTTAATTTTAAGCCTCGATGCCCAGAAGGCGTTTGATCACCTCAATTCACCTTATATGTTTGCTACTCTTTCCCATAATGGCTTTACAGGACCTTTCCTTAATGCATTAAAAGCCTTATACTCTCAGCCCAACTAGGTCCAACTAGCTTCTTTCTTGTCGTCTGGGTTCCCCCTGGCTAATGGTACCAGACAGGGGGTCCTTTATCCCCTTTGCTCTTTACCCTTTGCTTAGAGCCCCTAGCTGAGGCCATCCAGTCTAATTCAGATATACAGGGGATCCCCATGCAACAACGGGAGTATAAGCTATCGTTTTTTGCCAATGATATTCTACTGACTTTAACCAACCCTTTAATCCCCCTTCCTTCATTACATGCCTTGTTAACTACTTTCGGTGCCCTCTCAGGATACAAGGTCAATAACACCAAGACAGAAGCCCTACCCATTCAGATTCCCCTTGATCTCCTTGCCCAGCTCCAACAGGCCTTTCCTTACTGATGGTGCTCTCAATCTTTGAAATATCTAGGAGTTCATAGTACATCCTCATATGCCACTTTATACTCAGCCAATTACACTTCTCTGTTTCAGGAAATCACATGCTCTTTGCACCAATGGGCCAAGTACGCCATTTCCTTACTGGGCATGGTGAATGTTCTGAAGATGGCAATTCTACCCAGACATCTTCATTTTTTTTAAACTTTACCGGTGCCTGTACCTCTGACCCAACTAAAAGCCCTTCAATGAGGTTTCTTAAGATTTATATTGGCTCGATATCGCGAACCACCGTCACCTGATGGCGGCCACGAGATCGCAGACTCACTGTGTTACAGGGGAGCCAGGGAGCAGGTAGGGCAGACTCGATGTCCGCCGGCTACACGCGATCGCTCTCCTGCAGTGACAGAATGGAGGTCCGTGTGCGTAAACAACGGATCTCCGTTTTGTCAGTGGGGAAGGAATGTGATCATAGGTTTCCTGTATATGGGAGCCGCGATCACTTTCCTCCCCCACTCAGCCCAGCCCCCACACAGTTAGTAACACATACCAGGGAATACAGTTAACCCTTTGATCGCCGCCTAGTGTTAACCCCTTCCCTGCCAGTTACATTTACACAGAAATCAGTGCATTTTCACTGTCCAACATGTCCGCTGCAAAGTCGCAGTCCTGCTAAAAATCGCAGATCGCCGCCAATACTAGTAAAAGATAAAAAAAAATAAAAACCACATAAATTAATTCTCATTGTTCATAAATGCAGCAACTTTTGCGCAAACCAATCAATATATGCCAATTGCAATTTTTTTTACCAAACATATGACGAAGAATATATATCGGCCAAAACCGATGAATAATTTTTTTTTTATATAGTTTTTTTGGATATGTATTTTAGCAAAATGTAAGAAATATTGTTTTTTTTTTTTGCAAAATCGTCACTCTTTTTTTTAAAAAAAATGAAAACCGCAGAGGTGATCAGATACCACCAAAAGAAAGCTCTATTTGTCATAAAAAAAGGATGGCAATTTCGTTTGGGTACAACATTGCACAACTGCGCAATTGTGAGTTAAAACGACACAGTGCGGAATTGCAAAAAGTGCTCTCGCCCTAAAGGGGGAAATCCTTCCGGGGCTGAAGTGGTTATCAAATGCTATTATGCTACCCACCTACGAGCTGTAATCTCATGGTCACGCTTATATGCTCTTAACCGCTAGTCAGAAATCGAGAGAGGTTCCTTATACCCCGTATATCCTTGTTCCCTGGTGTGGTCTCCATCCCTCTATACTGATACTATATTAAAATGCATGTGTATCGCTCCTATGCTGTTTACTCTAAACATTTGGAAGAAATGCTACCAGAGGTACTCTCTCTCCTCACCTTGCCCTCCTCTTTCCAACATGTTTAATCCAACTATACCTGATAATTTATCTTTTGGGTGCATATCATCTTAGCTGCAACCCTCTCTTTTCCAACTCTGGAATTTAGTCCACCCTGTGTCTCGCAGCTTCTTTCATTTGCAGACCTACGAGAAAAATACAATATACTCAACACCAGGTTGTTTTTTTTTATTTGCCAGGCAAGCATTTTTTGCAGTCGTTCTGTCCATCCCTTACTTTAGATAGATCTTCTACCTTTGAATATATATGCACCCAAGGCCCATACCAACACCACTTGATTTCCTCTATATACAAAATTCTTTAGGAGGCGGCCCCTCTCACAGAAGATATCCACCTCTATATGAGAAAATGGGCACATATTCGTCAGAGACCTGTTCCCTTACACACTTAGTATAAAATTTGGACCTCTGCCTTTAAGTCATCCAGATGTGTTGTGCAGAGAGAGACTACATTAAAGGTGCTGATGTTTTGGTATAAGACCCCAGAAATATTACACTGCCAAGATCCCTTGCTTTCAGCCCTATGCTGGCAATGTGGATTTGAGTCAGGCTCACATTTTCATATTTTCTGGCAATTTGCACAGCTAAAACCCCTCTGGACTAATGATATGTTATTACTTAAACAACTGTTTAATTCATCTTTTCCATTAGATCCTATCCACTACTTACTGTTAGGTCTGCCAGGGACCCCAACCGTCACTCCGGTTTCCTGACTGGTAGTCTTCTTATCCCAGTATCAGGTGGAGGGACAGTTGCGATCCTGTAGCCAGAATTCCGGAACCACAATAGAAAGTGCAAACAGGCTAAATCAGGGAACAACAAAACAAGTAACTCGCAGTTAGTAGAGGGCGAAGTCAGGAGCCAGGCAGAAGGTAGGACAATCCAATAACAGTCCGAGTCAGCAAACCAAGGCAGGGATCCAAGGGGTATTCCTGAAGGCAACAGGGACAGGCAGGGTCGGCAACAATGGTCAGCGTAATCCAAAGGAGTAGTCCAAAAAGCGTAGTTGGGAACAAGCAGAAGTCAGCAACCAGAAAACCAATATGATACACCATCAAACAGGAAGTGGACCTTATACTAGGGCAGAGACAGGAAGGGGAAGTGATGATTATATAGGTACTAGATCACGTAACTACCTACAGCTGGCCACTGGGTGGAGCCAGAGTCCATTACCACGAATGACTCTTCACAGATAAGAGTTCTCCAGTGGCTCAGGCAGTAGGGAACCGACCCCAAGAACACAGGTCCCAGGATCAATTCCTGGTCAAAGCATGACAGTACCCACCACACAAAGAAGCCCTGGGCTATTTGAGCTTGGATGGATGCTTATCATGGAAAAACTTGACCAGCTGCGGGGCATGAACATCATGAGCAGGTACCCAAGTCCTTTCAGCAATAGAGTAGCCTTTCTAGTCCACCAGATACTGTAATTGTCTACCCTTACGTTGAGAATCCAGAATTTTACTAATTTTGTATTCTTGATGGTCATCAACCGAGACAGGAGAAGGACATCTAGAGGGTAGAGAAAACCGATTCTTGTAAAAGGGTTTTAGCAAGGATACATGAAACTTATTGGGAATCCAAAGATGTGGGGGCAAACAAAATTTAAAGGCTGCTGGGTTGACTTTGATGTAATGCGAAAGGGTCCTATTTATCTAGGACCTAATTTGGGAGATGGTTGTCACACTTAGATGTTCTTAGTAGATAACCATACAAGCTGATTGAGACAATAACCGGGTGCAGGTCTTCTGCGACGGTCTGCAAACGCTTTGTATCTGTGAACATACTGAAGCAGAACTTTTCTTATGTCCCATCAGTGCTTAGTTAACCTAGTCACCATGTTGGCTGCCACAGGTACCTCTACCAGTGAAGATTGGAAGGGGAAAACCCTGGGTTGATAAACAAATGCAGCTTGGAAAGGAGAACATTTCAAAGAGGAGTGCCATTGTGAGTTGTGTGCTAATTCAGCCAGGGGTAGCATCTCACTCCAGTTGCCATGTTCAGCTTTGACATAAGCCCTTAGATAGGTCTCTAAGTCTTGATTAACCCTTTCTGTCTGGCCATTAGATTGGGGGGTGGTATCCAGAAGACAGGGAATTCTTGATACCCAGATGTTTGCAAACAGCTTTCCAGAACGAAGATATGAATTGAGGGTCTCTGTGTCGCTTACAGTATCATCACGAATACCATGTAAACGGGTAACATTTTCAATAAAGGATAGCGTCAAGCTTGGGGCTGAAGGTAGGGCAAGCATAGGAAGGAAATGTGCTCATTTCTTAAATCTGTCTACTACAACCCAGATGACGGTATTCCCCCTGGAGGCAGGCAAGTCCACAATAAAATCCATACTAATATGATTCCAGGGAGCACGAGGAACAGGTAACGGTTGTAGTAGACCTTGAGGAACAGAACGAGGCATTTTGATGGCCTCACAAACAGTACAAGCTCTAACAAAGGCTATCACATCCTTCTTTAGGGTAGGCCACCAAACCAGGGATTTCCGGCGTAAGAAGGTCTGTTTGATGCCAGGATGCCCGGAAATCTTCTGTCCATGGGCTCATTGCAAAACTTCTTTACGTAATTCTTGAGGAACATACAAAGTATTAGACAGAACCGAAAGATTAGCAGGCGACCTAAGTAGGTCAAATTCTTATGGTCATCAGAAAGCCTGGGAGATTTGGCCCAGTACCTGAATACCTGAATGCCTGATTACCTGATTACAATAAATATCTATACAGTCATACTGTATGCTACTATACACCACTCCGCTGTATCCCTGAAGTAGGATCTTTATCACTGTTCTTGAGGTAACGTCTACTTAATACTATGTTATGTTGCAATACCCCGATGCGCTACTATGTGTCTTCCTTATAATGTTTTGTACCTTTTTACAGAAATCAATAAAAATGTATTGGCAAGAAAAAAAAAATTCTTATGGTCAGTCTGAACAACAACAGGAAGTTCTGTACCTTCTTATAAATGTCTTCATTCGGTGAATGCTAGTTTTATAGGCAACCGTTCTCTATTCCCTATGTCATAGTTTTGTTCCATAAGAGAGAATTTCTTGGAGAAAAAGGCGACCGGATGTAGTTTGTTGGAAATAGGGTCTCTTTGGGATAACACAGCCCTGGCTCCTACTTCGGAGGCATCAACTTCCAAGAAATATTGAGCTGCAGGCTGAGGATGGTCGAGAACAGGAGTGGAGCAAAAGGCAGACTTTAGGTGATCAAAAGCTACCAAAGCTTTTGGAGACCACTGAGAGCAGTTGGTCCCTTTCTTAGTGAGTGCAGTAATGGGAGCCAGAATCTTGGAAAAATTCTTCATAAACTTTCGATAGTAGTTACAAAGTCTAATGAATTGCTGTATTTCTTTTAAAGTGGAAGGTCTAGGCCATTGTAAGATGGCATTGAGTTTCTTGGAATCCATCTGGAATCCTTCAGATGAAATTATATATCCTAAGAAAGGTATTTCCAATTGTTCAAAGGAGCACTTGGAAAGTTTGGCGTACAACCTGTGATCTCTTAAATGTTGGAGAACAGTGCGTACATGGCAACAATGATGCTTTAAATCTTTAGAGTGAATAAGTATATCATCTAAGTAGACTACAACAAAAGAGTCGAGTAGATCCCTAAAAATATCATTCACAAACTCCTGGAATACAGTGGGGGCTTTGCAGAGACCAAATGGCATTATGAGACACTCATAATGCCCCCCTCTAGTATTAAAAGCTGTCTTCCATTCATCTCCTGCTTTGATTCTAATAAGATTGTATGCAGAATGAAGGTCCAGTTTGGTAAAGATCTTTGATTCTTGGACAAGGTCAAACAATTCAGTAATTAAAGGGAGCAGATACCGATTTTTTACAGTAATTCTGTTGAGAGCTCTGAAGTCAACGCAGGGTCTAAGTCCTCCATCTTTTTTCTCCACAAAAAAGAACCCTGCCCCCACGGGAGAGGTGGAAGGCCGAATGAAACCTTTCTTTAGGCTGTCTTTGATGTACTCCTCATTGCCTTAGTCTCTGCAAGGTTAAAAGGATAGGTTCTCCCCTTAGGTAGAGGAGTACCGGTCAGCAGTTCAATAGCACAGTCATAAGTGCAGTATGGATGGAGCCCCTCCGCTTCCTTTTTAGAAAATACATCAGCAAAATTGGCATAGGCATCAGATAATTCAGGGTCCGTAGAAACCTCAAGAATTGACACTTTATGGCGTACTACCTTTTTGGAGAACATGGACAAGACAGGAGGCACTTCAAGCCGAAATTTGACCAGGGGACCAGTCAATAGATGGGTTATGTTTACATAACCAAGGGAACCCGAGAATTACTGGGTGTTTCAGGGACAGGATGATGTCAAGCGATAAAACTGCAGAGCACCCAAACGGACAGAGAGAGGCTTGGACTCATGAGTAATAAGTCCATCACCAAGGGGGACTCCACCAAGAGTAGTTACACAGAGCGTTAGGGCTTTAGAAACAGTAGGAATCTGAAGTCTTTTAACCAATGCTGCATCTAGAAACACACCACCAGCACCAGAATCTATAAAGGCTACTGTGGAGCAGCACTGATCATTCCAGGACAATAAAATAGGAACTAATAGTCTCTCCTGAGGCTGATTCAAAACAGCATGGCCTAATGGGACTCCTCGATCACCCATTAAGCCTGGACGTTTTCTGGCCGAACCAGACAAGAATGCAGGGCATGACCTGGCTTCCCACAATATAGACAGAGGCCTAGGGTCCTGCATTTGGTACATTCACTATCAGACAAAAGCACAGCCCATACATCCTTGTGTTCTTCTTCAGACCTGACAGGAGAAGGGACAGAAGGGGCTAGAGATTGCCAAGGAGGAGATTTAGAACCAAGTCTGTGAGGATTACATTGTCTTTGGCGTCCTCTCTCTAACTGACTTTCAAAGAAGGGAGTGTCCACCAGGATACACAAGTTGATAAAATCCTCCAGGTCCACTGGAACCTCACGGTAAGTTAATTTGTCTTTTATGCATTCCGCTAGCTCTCTGAGGAAAGCAGCCTTAAGGGAGCCATTATCCCAGGTGGTCTCTGCCGCAAGTGTGCAAAATTCTATAGTATAGTATGCTACCGTGCGTTTACCCTGATGTAAATCGAGAATACTGGACTTGGCCACAGATACTGTGCCTGAAACTTCAAATATTTTCTCAAAAGTTTTCATGAAAGTGGGATAATCAGTGAGTACAGGGGACTCCTTCTCAAGAAGAGGTGACACCCAGGACAATGCTCTGCCCTTTAACAAGGAAATTATAAATGTCACCTTGGCTTGAGAAGAGGCAAACACAGAACGTTGATTTCTAAAATGCAACCGGGAGTGGTTGAGAAATACCCTGTAATCATAAGGATTACCATCATCCTTCTCAGGCAGAGGTATTTTAAGAGTGGGAGAACCTCATTAGAGGGTGGTTAGACACGGCAACAGGTTCCCTAGCCACAGCCCCTGTAGACAAAGAGGATAACATAGCCGTGATTGCATCAAGTTTCCCCTCCAAAGACTGCACACGGTTGGCTTGCTCTCCCAGCAGTTGTCCCTGAAGAGAGACTGCCTGCACCAACTCGCTGAGGTCCATCTGGCCCTAGTATACTGTTAGAGCTGCCAGGGGCCCCAACCATCACTCTGTTTTCCTGACCGGTAGTTTTCTTATCCCAGTATCAGGTGGAGGGACGGTTGCGATCCTGCAGCCAGAATTCCGGGACTACAACAGAAAGTGCAAACAGGCTAAATTCGGGAACAACAAAACAAGTAAATCACAGTAGAGGGCGAAGTCAGGAGCCAGGCAGAAGGAAGGACAATCCAATAACGGTCCAAGTTAGCAAACCAAGGCAGGGATCCAAGGGGTATTCCAGAAGACGGAGTCAGGGACAGGCAGGGTCGGCAACAACAGTCAGCATAATCATAATAAGTAGTTCAAAAAGCGTAGTCGGGAACAAGCAGAAGTCAGCAACCAGGAAACCAATATGATACACCATCAAGCAGGAAGTGAACTAGGGCAGAGACTGGAAGGAGAAGTGATGATTATATAGGTACTGGATCGGGTAATTGCCTACAGCTGGCCACTGGGTGGAGCCGGAGTCCATTACCACGAAACAGAAGATAACCAGGGCTCTACACAGGAACCGACCCAAGAACACCAGGTCCCAGGATCGATTCCCGGTCAAGGCGTGACACTTACTGGATCTTCCCTTTTCCGGGGTTACAAAATTGGCAAAATGCTTGATAGCCTACATACTATTGGCTGCCCGAAGAGCAATTTCTCTCTGAGGGCTGTCCACAGACCTGCCTTCTAGGACTTAACTTTTACATATTATTGCTGAAATCCGGAGACTGGAATTCCTTACCGCCACTGCTTTTGACACCCTTTCCCAATTCAATAAATGTTGGGAGATTTGGGACCAGTCTGCTTATGGTGAGACTCCCCCTTCTCCCGAATCTTGAACCTCTGTAACATAAATGTTGATGGTCAATTCATTCTCATGTTCCCTTTCCATTGGTGTGTGCATGTATATGTACAGCTGTGCTCATAAATTTACATACCCTGGCAGCATTTATGATTTCTTGGCCATTTTTCACAGAATATGAATGAGAACACAAAAACATTTCTTTCATTCATGGTTAGTGTTTGGCTGAAACCATTTATTATCAATGAACTGTGTTTACTGTTTTTAAATCACAATGACAACAGAAACTACCCAAATGACCCTGATCAAACGTTTACATATCCTGGTGATTTTGGCCTGATAACATGCACACAAAGGGGTTTGAATGACTATTAAAAGGTAACCATCCTCCCCTGTAATCTGTTTGCTTGTAATTAGTGTGTGTGTATAAAAGGTCAATAAGTTTCTGGACTCCTGATAGACCCTTGCATCTTTCATCCAGTGCTGCACTAACGTTTCTGAGTCACGGGGAAAGCAAAAGAATTGTCAAAGGATGTGCGGGAAAAGGTAGTTGAACTGTATAAAACAGGAAAGGGATATAAAAAGATATCCAAGGAATTGAGAATGCCAATCAGCAGTGTTCAAACTCTAATCAAGAAGTGGAAAATGAGGGGTTCTGTTGAAACCAAACCACAGTAAGGAAGATCAACTAATATTTCAGCCACAACTGCCAGGAAAATTGTTCGGGATGCAAACAAAAACACACAAATAACTTCTGGACTCTCTGAAAACATGTGGTGTGACTGTTTCAAGATGCACAATAAGGAGGCACTTGAAAAAAGATGGGCTGCATGGTCGAGTTGCCAGAAGAGAGCCATTAGTATGCAAATGCCACAAAGTATTTCGCTTACAATACGCCAAACAGCACAGAGACAAGCCTCAAACCTTGTGGCACAAAGTCATTTGGAGCGATGAGACCAAAATTTAGCTTTTTGGCCACAACCATAAACATTACATATGGAGAGGAGTCAACAAGGCCTGTCAAACTAGGAAGTGGATCGCTGATGTTTTGGGGATGTATGAGCTAGAAAGGCACATAAAATTTGGACAAAATTGATGGCAAGATGAATGCAGTATGTTATCAAAAAATACTGGAGGAACATTTGCATTCATCAGCCAGGAAGCTACGCATGGGACGTACTTGGACATTCCAACATGACAATGATCCAAAACACAAGGCCAAGTCGACCTGTCATTGGCGACAGCAGAATAAAGTGAAGGTTCTGGAGTGGACATCTCAGTCTCCTGACCTCAATATCATTGAGCCACTCTGGGGAGATCTCAAATGTACAGTTCATGCAAGACAGCCCAAGAATTTCCACGATCTGGAGGCTTTTTGCCAAGAGGAATGGGCAGCTTTACCATTTGAGAAGATAAAGAGCCTCATCCACAAATAACGCAAAAGACTTCAAGCTGTCATTGATGGTAAAAGAGGGTAATACACGGTATTAAGAACCGGGGTATGTAAACTTTTGATCAGGGTCATTTGGGTAGTTTCTGTTGTCATTATGATTTAAAAAGAGTAAACACAGTCTGAAAAATGGCCAAGAAATCATAAATTCTGCCAGGGTATGTAAACTTATGAGCACAACTGTATATCATGTAACCCTGCAGTTTTAACTATGATCTGTGCTTTGTTCTATGCACTAGTTGTTTTCCTTCTGAAAGACTTATTTTGGAAAGCTTTGTTTAATTGACATATGTCGTATTGTTTCCTATGTTTTGTAAAAAACCTTCAATAAATATATAATTACAAAAAAAAGACTAAAACTAAAATGGCATTTTTGTCAAAAGACTAAAACTAAATTGAAATTTACTGCCGAACTTAACACTGCATAAAGGGATGGACATGGTCATTAACAATTTAAAAAATGCTCAATTAGTACTAAGGGGCCCAAAGTGTGCCAAGAAAATATCCCCCACACCATTAAATCACCACCACCAGCCTGAACCATTGATACAAGGAAGGAAAGCCATGCTTAAATGTTGTTTACACCAAATTCTGACCCTACCATCCGAATGTTGCAGCTGAAATCGAGACTCATCAGACCAGGCAATGTTTTTCCAATCTTCTATTGTCCAGTTTTGGTGAGCCTGTGCAAATTGTAGCCTCAGTTTCCTGTTCTTAGTTGACATGAGTGGCACCTGGTGTGGTCTTCTGCTGCTGTAGCCCATCTGCTTCAAGGTTCAATTTGTTGTGCGTTCAGAGATGGTATTCTGCATAACTTGGTTGTAACGAGTGGTTATGTGTGTTACTGTTGCATTTCTATCATCTCCAACCAGTCTGCCCATTCTCCTCTGACTTTTCGACCACACAACTGCCGCCCACGGGATATTTTCTACTTTTCGAGCCATTCTCTGTAAACCCTAGAGATGGTTGTGCGTGAACATCTCAGTAGATCAGCAGTTTTTGAAATACTCAGACCAGCCCGTCTGGCACCAACAACCATGCCACGTTCAAAGTCACTTAAATCTCCTTTCTTCCCCATTCTGATGCTTGGTTTGAATTTCAATAAGTCGTCTTCACCACTTCTAGATGCCTAAATGCATTGAGCTGCTGCCATGTGATGGGATGATTAGCAAATTGTGTTACCAAGTAATTGAACAGGTGTACCTAATAAAGTGGCCGGTGAGTGTGTATATACAGATGTATGCAAAAGTTTAGGATCCTCTGACAATTTCCATGATTGTCATATATAAATGTTTGGGTGTTTGGATCAGCAATTTCATTTTGATCTATCAAATAACTGAAGGACAGAGTAATATTTCAGTACTGAAATTAGGTTTATTGGATTAACAGAAAATGCGCAATATGCATCAAAACTAAATTAGTCAGGTGCATAAATTTGGGCACCCTTGTAATTTTGTTGATTTGAATACCTGTAACTACTTACCACTGATTAATTGGAACACACAATTGGTTTGGTGAGCTCATTAAGCCTTGAACTTCATAGACAGGTGCATCCAATCATGAGAAAGGGTATTTAACCACTTCAGCCCCAGAAGGATTTCCCACTTTAGGACCAGAGCACTTTTTGCGATTCGGCACTGCGTCACTTTAACAGACTATTGCGCATGCGTGCAACGTTGTACCCAAACTAAATTTGCGTCCTTTTTTCCCCACAAATAGAGCTTTCTTTTGGTGGTATTTGATCACCTCTGCGTCATTTCTGATCACCGCTATAAACAAAAAAAGAGCGACAATTTTGCAAAAAAAAACATTTCTTACTTTTTGCTAAAATACAAATCCAGGAAAAGAATATAGTAAAACATTTTTTTTCCATTGGTTTTTGGCCGATTTATATTCTTCCTCATATTTTTGGTAAAAAAAATTGCAATTGGCGCTTATTGATTGGTTTGCGCAAAAGTTACTGCGTTTACGGATGATGAGAATTAATTTCTGGGGTTTTTATTTTTTACTACTAATGGCGGTGATCTGCAATTTTTAGCAGTACTGCGATATTGGGGCGGACATGTCACTGTACAGGCGGGGTTATAGCGTCATGACGATTTTTAACGTCTAGTGGCGGTAATCATCATTTTTTATTTT
>BLSH010105798.1:762004-777600 GCA_018402905.1 Glandirana rugosa | reverse complement strand
TTTTATTTTTTACTACTAATGGCGGTGATCTGCAATTTTTAGCAGTACTGCGATATTGGGGCGGACATGTCAGACCATTTTGACACTTTTTTGGGACCATTGGCATTTATACAGCGATCAGTGCTATAAAAATGCACTGATTACAGTGTAAATGCCATTGGCAGTGAAGGGGTTAACCTGCAGGGGGCGCTCTAAGGGTTAACTGTGTTCCCTGGGCGTGTTCTTACTGTGTGTGGGCTGCCCTGGCTGGGGAAAGGGGATGATCACGGCTTCCATATACAGCCGGGATAAGCAATTAGCGGACCTCCAGCTGTTGCAAAACTACAAGTCCCATCATGCCTCTGCCTCTGGGTGTCATGCTCGTGGCTGTCAGAGTCTTGCAATGCCTCATGGGATTTGTAGTTCTGCAACATCTGGAGGTCCACTAATTGCATATCCCTGATATACAGGAAGCCTGTGATCACCGCCCTTCCCCCTCTATGAGAACGGAGATCCGTGTTTACATACACGGACCTCTGTCCTCTCACTGCCGGGGGGCCATCGCGGGTAGCCAGCGGCGATCAAGTCCGCCCTACCCGCTCCCTGCCCCCCCGAACACAGTGAGCGCGCCTCCGGCGGCACGCGCACGCTCACAATAGTAGTTATCGCGGCCGCCGTCATGTGACGGCGTTTCGCGAAAACGAGCCATCTTGATGCCGTCACGCCGGCGGGCGGTCGGCAAGTGGTTAAGGTGGCCAATTGCAAGTTGTTGTTCTCTTTGACTTTCCTCTGAAGAGTGGCAACATGGGGGCCTCAAAACAGCTCTCAGATGACCTGAAAATAAAGATTGTTCTACATTATGGTTTAGGGGAAGGTTACAAAAAGTTATTGCAGAGATATAAGCTGTCAGTGTCCACTGTGAGGAAATGGAAGACCACAGGCACAGTTCTTGTTAAGGCCAGAAGTGGTAGCCACATAAAATATTGGAGAGGCAAAGGATGGTGAGAACGATCAAAAACAGCCCACAGACCACCTCCAAAGACCTCCAACATCAACTTGCTGCAGATGGTGTCACTGTGCATCGTTCAACAATTCAGCTCACTTTGCACAGGGAGAAGCTGTATGGGAGATGGGAAAGAAGACTTTTCTGCACACACGACACAAACGGAGTCGCTTGAGGTATGCAAACCCACATTTGGACAAGCCAGCTTCATTTTGGAATAAGGCGCTGTGGACTGATGAAACAAAGATTGAGTTATTTGGTCATAACAAGGGGCGTTAGGCATGGCGGCAAAATAACACAGAGTTCCAAGAAAAACACTTGCTACCCACAGTAAAATTTGGTGGAGGTTCCATCACGCTGTGGGGCTGTGTGGCCGGTGCCGGTACTGGGAATCTGGTTAAAGTTGAGGGTCGCATGGATTCCACTCAATATCATAAGATTCTTGAGAATAATGTTGAGGAATCAATCACAAAGTTGAAGTTACGCTGGGGCTGGATATTTCAACAAGACAACGACCCAAAACACTGCTCAAAATCTACTCGGGCATTTATGCAGAGGAACAAGTACAATGTTCTGGAATGGCCATCCCAGTCCCCAGACCTGAATATCATTGAACATCTGTGGGGTGATTTGAAGCGGGCTGTCTATGCTCGGCAACCATCAAACCTAACTGAACTGGAGATGTTTTGTAAAGAGGAATGGTCCAAAATACATTCATCCAGAATCCAGACACTCATTACAAGCTATAGGAAGTGTCTAGAGGCTGTTATTTCTGCTAAAGGAGGTTCTACTAGATATTGATGTGATTTTTCTGTTGGGGTGCCCAAATTTATGCACCTGTCTAATTTCGTTTTGATGCATATTGCACATTTTCTGTTAGTCCAATAAACCTAATTTCACTACTGAAATGTTACGGTGTCCTTCAGTTATTTGATAGATCAGAATGAAATTGCTGATCCAAACACCCAAATATTTATCAATCATGGAAATTGTCAGGGGTTCCTAAACATTTGCATACATCTGTATACATGTATGTATATATATATATATATATATATATATATATATATATATATATATATATACACACACACACACTATATTACCAAAAGTATTGGGACACCTGCTTTTACACGCACATGAACTTTAATGGCATCCCAGTCTTGGTCCATAGGGTTCAATATTGAGTTGGCCCACCCTTTGCAGCTATGGCCGCTTCAACTCTTCTGGGAAGGCTGTCCACAAGGTTTAGGAGTGTGTCTCTGGGAATGTTTGACCATTCCTCCAGAAGCGCATTTGTGTGGTCAGACACTGATGTTGGACGAGAAGGCCTGGCTTGCAGTCTCCACTCTAATTTATCCCAAAGGTTTTCGATTGGGTTGAGGTCAGGACTCTGTGCAGGCCAGTCAAGTTCCTCCTCCCCAAACTTGCTCATCCATGTCTTTATGGACTTTGCTTTGAGCACCAGTGCGCAGTCATGTTGGAACAGGAAGGGGCCGTCCCCAAACTCCCACAAAGTTGGGAGCATGAAATTGTCCAAAATGTCTTGGTATGCTGACACCTTAAGAGTTCCCTTCACTGGAACTAAGGAGCCAAGCCCAACCCCTGAAAAACAACCCCACACCATAATCCCCCCTCCACCAAATGATTTGGACCACTGCACAGAACAAGGTCTATAAAGACAATAGAAAATAACAGAAAAGAAAAAATAAAGAAATAGGCCGTGCTTATTCTGAAACATGCCAGCAAAGCGGCCTAGAACTTTTACCGACCAGGATACTCTCTGAATGGAGTTTGCATGTTCTCCCTGTGCAGTTTGCTCTCTTCAAGGACATCCAGGTAGGTTAATTGACTCCTGTCTAATCTGGCCCTTGTATGTGTATGGGTGCATGTGAAATAAGGACCTTAGATTGTAAGCTCCTTGAGGGCAGGGACAGATGTGAATGTACAACACATAAATTGATGTGTAAATTGTCAGCGCTATATAAACACCTGTAATAAATACTGTGCAGTCAGATCGGAGACCACTTAATGTCTCAAACAAACACTCAAGCTGTGCCCAAGAATAGCACCTTGGCCTGCCTGGTAAACATCAGCCCCTTATAACAGAAAATCCATTCATTACATTTCTTAACCATCTACTAATCCAAGTAATTTTTAATTCACTATGTGGCTAATTAGCGTTTCTTAGTAACAAGAGCCCCTTGGTTTAGTCTGCAATAAAATATTGATCCTTTAATCCTGGAAACCGCTGTGCTTGTGAAGATAAGCAAACTAGAGAAGGGGATACAGTGTCCTTCAATATCTCCTCCAGGTCTGGCTAGACGCTGTTATTTCACAACTAAATCTCTTCCATCCTTTTATTGAATTCATATAATATTGTTTCATACACCGAGTTATTAATTGAACAGCGGTAGAAGAGTATGGGATGTATTTATAGGGCTATAATTATAAAGTGGTGAATGATTGCTTGGCTGATCATTTGCCACCTTCTTGTTGCAGAATACTCATGGGAAAATTCATCTTGTTTATTAATCCACATTGACCACGGTCATCCTAAATCTGGATCTCTTATTCTTCAATGCTAAATCTGGGATACAAATTAAAATGTCCAGAGGCTGCAAACAATTGCTCGTCATATCTTTTGTGGTAAGCTATCCTACGTTAGTGGATATACCCTGATCCTCCCCACCATCCCATTGTTTGTAGATAAGCTCTCTTATGTTTTCCACATGGAATGGGTTTAAAAAAAAAAGGAAACACAGGTCCACTAATTTTTTGATGTCTGAGAATCCTTTGTTCAAACCTTGCCTACTGATACCCAACAAATGATAGGACAATGTTTCCAATAGACTTAATGGTATCAAAGCATACTATTACTTGATAACTCTCCAATTGTTCCTGTATGTCCTGTCCAATGTATACATTATATTCTATTAGCCAAGGCCTTCCTTCAGTTACTAGATATTAGACCGACCATCACTTGTCCAACATATACTGCTTAAGGAGGTTCCTCAGTAATTTTTTAACAATTTAAAAGTCAGCAAATACTCTAGCTGTTGACTTTTAATAAAGAGACCCTTACCTGTTCAGAGATCCAGCTCTGTCCTCACCTGGACCAGTTCTTTGACGGCCTTCAGGTCCCCAGTGTTACCATGTTGAACATGGAAAGCCAGCTGTGACTCCCTACGGTTTACAACCAACTCCTCACTGAACATACATGAGCCATGCTGTGCTCTGTGAATGGTCCCGCAGGCTTCTGGGACCTGTGACGCATCCCAGGAGGTTGCGAGCAGGGAGTAGAACTTCCACTGGGATCACCTAGGTGATTCCAGCAGCAGTGGGAGTGGTACTTGATAGAAATAGGTACCCGCTGCCTTTAATGTTCATTTCTAGACCCAGCACCGCTAATCAAACCTTAACCACTTGCCACCCATGCCAATTCTGATACGTCTCTCCTACATGTAAAAATATTCATTTTTTTTGCTATTCAAACGCATATTTTTTTTTTTTTTATGCATAAAAAAAAACACTAAATTTAGCCCAATCTTTTTGCACAATGTGAAATATGGTGTTGCGCCGAGTAAATAGATACCTAACATGTCATGCTTTAAAACTGAACACGCTCGTGGAATAGCGCCAAACTTTGGCACTTAAAGATCCCCATAGGCGACAGGTTACATGTATAGCGAGCACGCGAGGACAGGGCACTTACATTTTTTTTTCTATTGTTTATTTTACTTTTATTTTTCTATTTTGACACTTTACTTTTACATTTTTTTTATCACTTTTATTCCTACTACAAGGAATGTAAACATCCCTTGTAATAGGAATAGGGCATGACAGGTCCTCTTTACAGTGAGATCTGGGGCCTATATGTCCCCAGATCTCTTCCCAGCTGAGGCAACGGCAGTGTTTACAACTGCAGAGGCCGGGAGTGACATCATAACATCGCACCCGGCCTCCGAAGGTCATAGAGGCTATCGGGGACCATCTGGTAATCATCTTCCACCGCTTGTAAAAATAGCCGGTATGATTGTTTTTACAGTGCAGGGAATCACCTGCTGTAAAAGAGTATATCTGAATAATGCTATTAACTGTAAGCATCATTCAGATATCCCCACTCAAAGTCTGCAACGCCCTGTGATGTCGTTGGGCGGAAAGTGTTTAAAATGGTTGTAAACCTCAGTCATGGAATCTGACCAAAGCACAAATATCTGTAATGTTTACTTATCTCTCTCCAAAGCTATCAGTGTTGTTTCTCTCTGGTGCTTTGTTCCTCTGTTAACAGAATAAGTCACTTCTGAGAAGTTTTCCGGAAGAAAAATTATGTCGGGGGGAGAGCTCAGCAGACAGCTTGTCTATTCAGAACACAGTTCTTCTGCTGTGTGCAGGGGGGTGTGTGCCTTTCCTCCAATCAGCTCTCACACACTGTTACTGCAGCCTCTCCACCCCCTACTCTGTGCTCCTGACAGATGAAGAAGGATTTTAACACTTTTCTGCCCTTTTGAAGTCATGTAGGGAAGAGAAGACTTCAGATAAACAAGTAAAATCTATATAGGAGGACTTAATCTCTGTGTTTCCTCTGAAGCTGGGTATAAGTGAGGTTTTATAACCACTTTAAAGGTCAGGTTCACCTTTAGGAGCATGTTGCACCCATATTTAGGGTATAACATGCTCCAGCTCCTGCCCCCTGCACCCCCAATACCCCACCTCCCCTTGACAGCAGGTGGAGGATACTCTCCCTGCACCTGCTGTCACATTTCAAATCCGGAGTGGCTGTACAGGGCTCTGCCTGCACAACTGTGTCATTCATTCACAGGAATCTGTGAGTGAAGAAACTACAAGCCCTGTATCCCACTGCGGCAGGCAGCTTGCAGTTCTTAATAAACTGCAAGCGTGCTGATGATGATGAATGCTCCCGTAGTTGATAGACACTCCATACGGAGGTATGGGCTTAAAGCTGGAGAACTTATCTTCAGGAGTCTGACTTTCCACCTGTTTTCCACTGATCGCGAGTGTAATGCTTTGCATACTCCAAGGAGAAAAATAATAAATGTACATTTTTTAATCTGCAAAAATATGTACATTTATTATATTTTTCCCAATGGTGTACTTATCCTTTAAACCAGTGTTCCCCAACCCTGTCCTCAAGGCCCACCAACAGGTCATGTTTTTAGGATTTCCATTATTTTGCACAGGTGATTTGATCAGTTTTTCAGTGCCTTAGTAATTACCACAGCTGATTCATCTGAGGGAAATCCTGAAAACATGACCTGTTGGTGGGCATTGAGGACTGGGTTGGGGAACACTGCTTTAAACTATAATATTAAAATTCGTATTCTGTTAATCTTGTATCATTCTACTGGCCAAATATTGTGGCCATCCTCATTGTCGCCTGCACACTTGCATCAAAACAAGAAAAAAATGTGGGGTACCCAATAACTTATTTAAAATCTGGTCAATCTTACGTTTTCCATTGACATGAACATGGAAGGGGGGGGGGGATTTACTAGAGGCAAATCCACTGTGCAGTCGTTGTAGATCTGAGGGGGACATGGAAGCAAAATAAAAAACTGCATTTTTGCTTGCACATGATTGGATGATAAAATCAGCAGAGCTTCCCTTCATTTCAGATCTTCCCCTCAGATCTACAGCGACTGCATTTCCAAGTGCACTGGTAGTGCAGAGTGGATTTGCCTTTAGTAAATCAACCCCTTAGTGCACATGTTTGCACTCAATCTAGTGCTCCATTCACCACACGTTTGCTTCCCTCCAGGTAAAGATCTTAGCTCAACAACTGCATTTGTATGTGCTAGCATTCACCATTTTCTATGTATGGTGCGATTTCCATGAATACAGGAGAATCAAGGTTCATGAATGTTCCTGGAATTTTATGTATAAATATGCCCCATACTGTGCTGTTATTATCTCCTCCAGACTACAGCTGTGAAATGCAATTTTATTCCAGGATCTAATGCAAGTCATACATATATATATAATGACAGTGACAGAATGGAATACTTCAGAATGCTGCACTGATGGGTGGTTGGATCAGTAGAGTCATTTTAAAGAAGGTAAAAAAAAAAAATGACCGGACCTGTCAGAAGAGTCAATAGGATTCAACAAAATCCGTCTATTCCTTTGTTGTTCCAAACCACCGTTTGGAAGAAAATGACCATTTGAATCATTCATACATGTGATTGATCGCTTAGTACGGCCAGCATCACAAACATTTGAAGAAGATTGGTAGGTCCAGACTGGCAATTTTGAAAAAAGCTGGCATTTTCCAGAAGCGCCCATTCTCTAGATTTGATGATAAAATCTCTTGCGATCACAGTTGAAGTCCCAGAAAGTCCAAACTAAGACCACTTTTAATTAAAAAAAACAGGTTGCGCTATTTGGATAGATCAGTTAAAGTTAAAATATATGGATTTTATATACTCATAAAAGGTGCAGTACAATAAAGTGCAAATAACATTCGCTTATGTAATTCAATACTATAAAAATATCAAATTAAGTCCAAAGTCCAAAAACATTACGCGCAAAAAAGAAAAAGGAGTGCAAAATGTCCACTTCTTAGGAGAAGGCTGTATAGATCAAATCAAGCGCCGCCAATGAACTAGAAATCCTTCACCAGGTGATTTGGAAATGGAAACAAAGGGAAAGTTGCCATAGAAAGGAAATCCGGAATGGCAGCACTCTCACCGATGTAGATGCAAATGTATTTATTAAATGTGAGCATATAGGGGGATACAGGCGGGGGGAGGACAAGGGTTGCAAAGAAAACTTAGGAAAGTTGCTGTGACACCATCAAAGTTCAGATCCAGGAACTCTTACCAGATATACTTGACTCCCTATGTCTAGGTGAGTCTAAAGAGCGAGCAGATAGCCTCTGTGGGCATATTCTTTAGTAGGCACATAATTCTATCCAACACTCTATCAGGATAATGTATGGGTCCATTGTTATTAGTCGCAGATGTCTGACTCTGGACACAGTGGGGTTGATTTACTAAACCTTTAATTATTTGAATCTATTTGGGCGATATCCCTGATTAGTTTGCAGATATTGCTTACATTAATTGTTCAATATACACTACACGCAATCTTCAAAAAGATATGATATTGCGGTATTTACTTATTTAACTATTACCTACAATTTAAATAACCAGAGGGGGATAAAATTAGGAAAGCCAAAAGCAAATGAATTGAATACTTATTTCTAGGGCTTTTTTACTCAGAGAATAGGTGCAGGAACTCCCTTCTCTCAAGTCACCCTTTGTCACTGCCCCTACCTACCTCCGAACATCGTCCCTTGTTTCCACCCCATGCCCACCTCCCAGTACTATATCTTTTAGGGAAAACAGAACCAAGCATTGTTTTGTGGTGCTAAGTAATCTGTATGGAATTTGATAATAATAATAAGAAAAGCAGTAAAATGGATCCCATGCAGCCAGTAACAATAGCACCCTAATCTAAAACAGATCCTCCAACAATAATAGATCCCACCAGCAACAATAGACTGCTTGCAACAAAATACAGCCTCACAACAACAGACCCACCCCAGGAACAATAGACCCCACCTGGAAACTATAGATCTCCCAGTAGTCAGCATTAATAGACCCTCCAGCAGGCAGCAACAATAGACCTGTCCTCAACTGTAGATCGTTCCCGGCAATAATTGACCACCAGCAGCATCAGACCACCTCCAGCAACAATAGACCCCTCCCACAACAATAAATCTCCCCCAGGAACAATAGATCCCCTAGCAGCTAGCAACAATGGATCCCCCAGCAGCCAGCATTAATAGGTCCTCCAGCAGTCAGCATTAATCAAGCCTCCAGGAGCCAGCATTAAAAGACTCTCCAGCAGTCAGCAACAGGAGACCCCTCCTTCAACAGTAGATCCCTCCCAGCAACAATTTACCCACTAGCAACATAAAACAAGGGGTCTCATGTTGCTGGTGGGTCAATTGTTGCTGGAGGGCAGCAACAATAGATCCCCCAGCAGCTGGCATCATTGGACCCTTCAGCACACCCCAACATCCCCTGCATACACACAGTGCTGGAGGTGCCGGAACTGCGCTCCCCCGCGTTTCTGCTGAAAAAAAGCCTGGTTTATTCCCAAGGACATTGTTCCAGGAATGACAGTGTCATGTGATGATGACTCAGGATGGTGGATCTAAGAAATCAGCAGTCTGTGGTGAGAGTCATAGCAGGAAAATTCAGGGCCGAGTGGATGGCTGGAAGGATACATCCAAAAAGCTCTGCACAATAGATCAGGGAAGGATCCTTAGCGACAAGTGAAAAACAGAAAGTAGACTGAGCGCAGGAGTCAATAAAAACGTAGTAACATTTTATTAAAACAAATATCCAAACTTAAATTCAGGTATGTGAGGTGCAGCTAGAATGTGAAGGGATGGCCAGTGTGCAAATGTATACAGGTTCAACAGAATGGCAATTGCTGTCATACACATACAGTATCTCACAAAAGTGAGTACACCCCTCACATTTTTGTACATATTTTATTATACCTTTGTATGTCACAACACTGAAGAAATGACACTTTGCTACAATGTAAAATAGTGAGTGTACAGCTTGTATAACAGTGTAAATTTGCTGTCCCCTCAAAATAACTCAACACACAGCCATTAGTGTCTAAACCGCTGGCAACAAAAGTAAATACACCCCTCAGTGAAAATGTCCAAACTGGGCCCAGTTAGCCATTTTCCCTCCCCAGTGTCATGTGACTCATTAGTGTTACAAGGTCTCAGGAGTGAATGGGGAGTAAGTGCATTAAATTTGGTGTTATCCCTCTCACTCTCTCATACTGGTCACTGGAAGTTCAACATGGCACCTCATGGCAAAGAACTCTCTGAGGATCTGAAAAAAAGAATTGTTGCTCAACATAAAGATGGCCTAGGCTAGAAGAAGATTGCCAAGACACTGAAACTGAGCTGCAGCACAGTGGCCAAGACCATACAGCGGTTTAACAGGATAGGTTCCACTCAGAACAGGCCTCGCCATGGTCGATCAAAGAAGTTGAGTGCACGTGCTCAGCGTCATATCCAGAGGTTGTCTTTGGGAAATAGATGTATGAGTGCTGCTAGCATTGCTGCAGAGTTTGAAGAGGTGAGGGGTCAGCCTGTCAGTGCTCAGACCATATGCCACACACTGCATCAAATTGCTGAAGACAAGCAGACTAAGTACATGAATTACTGGAACCATGTCCTGTGGTCTGATGAGACCAAAATAAACTTATTTGGTTCAGATGGTGTCAAGCGTGTGTGGTGGCAACCAGATGAGGAGTACAAAGACACGTGTGCCTTGCCTACAGTCAAGCATGGTGGTGAGAGTGTCATGGTCTGGGGCTGCTTGAGTGCTGGCAGCACTGGGAAGCTACCGTTCATTGAGGAAACCATGAATGCCAACATGTACTGTGACATACTGAAGCAGAGCATGATCCCCTCCCTTCGGAGACTGGGCTGCAGGGCAGTATTCCAACATGATAATGACCCCAAACACACCTCCAAGACAACCACTGAGGGTAAAGGTGATGGACTGGCCAAGCATGTCTCCAGACCTAAACCCTATTGAGCATCTGTGGGGCATCCTCAAATGGAAGGTGGAGGAGTGCAAGGTCTCTAACATCCACCAGCTCTGTGATGTCGTCATGGAGGAGTGGAAGAGAACTCCAGTGGCAACCTGTAAAGCTCTGGTGAACTCCATGCCCAAGAGGGTTAAAGCACTGCTGGAAAATAATGGTGGGCACACAAAATATTGACACTTTGGGCCCAATTTGGACATTTTCACTTAGGACTTAGGACTTTTGTTGTCACCGGTTTAATCATTAATGGCTGTATGTTGAGATATTTTGAGGGGATGGCAAATTTACACTGTTATAAAAGCTGTACACTCACTACTTTACATTGTAGCAAAGTGTCATTTCTTCAGTGTTGTCACATGAAAAGATAGAATAAAATATTTACAAAAATGTGAAGGGTGTACTCACTTTTGAGAAATTAAACAACAGCAGCGTCTCAGCCATCTTCGAAGAGTTGGACAAGCACCGAGGGATGAAAGGGGAGGGGGGTTTAAAACACGTTCTTGAAAGAGGAGACAAGGCCTCTAAAGCGCGTTGTACTCGCCCCCCTTTCCATCTCTCTGTGCTTTCCGGACTTGTTGAAGATGGCTGAGACACTGCTGTTGCATTTCTCCGGCGGTCGTGCTCCATCCACACGTATGACAACCATTGCCATTCTGCTGTACCTGTATACATCTGCACACTGGCCTTCCCTCTACGTTCTAGCTGCACCTCAGATACCTGAATGTAAGTTTGGATATTTGTTTTAATAATATGTTTTTATTGACTCCTGCTCTCAGTCTACTTTCTGTTTTTCACATTTCTCTAGGTTTGGGCTGCTGTGATGTGCATCCACATGAATTATAACTTTTTTTTTTCAGTACAAATTGGGCTTTCATTTGGTAAATGGTAATGGATATCTTCTGATATTTTTTTATTATCAAAGGAAAACTGTCCCAAAATAGTGAAAAAAAATATTTTTTTAAAAATTTAACTGCATATTTCTTACTACCATAACCTACCACCAAAGAGCAATCCAAAATAAATGTCCTTGCTCCTAACGATCACAGCTATACCACATATGTGAATGTTAGTTGGTTGTACCCGTAGTACAGCCCAGAAACAAAAAATAGTGCGCATTTTGCTTTTTTTTTTAATCCTACCTAAAACACTAACTGATACTAATTAAAAAAAAAAAAAAACTTGTCCACAAAAATACTGACCCTGACCTTTGTCCCTGACCTAACCCTGGCATTGACCCAGATCAAACTTTGATCCAGATATTTAAAAAAAAAAAAAATAATAATTTTTTAAAATTATTATTGTTATTTCTTTTTTTTTTCTTCACGCACTTTTTTTCCCCTATCTCTGCAAGGACAGAGAATGATACAATGCATGTCTCGTCCATTCACAGAAACAGAAAACATAGGGGCAGGCTTCATAGTGACTGATCACCGTGATAGCCAATCAGAGGCCATCACAAGGATCAGGTGACCCAGAATCGGCCGCTCCGGGTCCCAATCGTTAGAACAGGGCCCGGGGCTCTCGGAGAGACCTCAGTCTCTGAGCTGGGAGCTGAAAGAAAGCCCAGTCCAGTGGAGTCGCATATTTGCATAGGTTGACGTGAAGGGGTTAAAGCTGGGTGCACCACACAGGTTTTTTTTCAACTGACAGATCCCAATCACAATCTATGCTGATGCAGGGATCTCTCCCGCTGAGCTATATTATTATGCTCTATTATGACAGGCACACCCCCCCATCCAGAATACACTGATCAGCACCCACAGCCGTTGGGCTGTGAGCGCTGATTGAATGCTGGTTTTCCAGCCTCACCATTCTATAGAAGTCATTAGACTGGCTTCTTTTGAACAGACAGCTTTTACACAGGGAACAAAATTTGTCCTATTCATGCTGATGAAGGGAGCATTAGGTGATGTATCTGTTCACCATAGATACTTTGAGCAGAGTTTTTCTAAGACAGGCAAATATTACCTATTTTTAATCATTTATTATTATTATATTCATTTGAAGAGTCTTAAAGCAGAGTTCCATCCAAAAGTGGATCTTCCGCTGGTTGGATTCCCCCCTAGGTGTCCCATTTGGCACCTTTCGGGGGGGGAGGGGGAAGCGGACACCTGTCTTTGATAGGTGTCCTTTTCCACACATCTGGGAGTCCAGGGCCGCGGCCATCAGCAGCCCGACCCCCTCCTCCTCCTCTGCCGCCGCGCAGTAGGGACCCGGCCGTGAAACCAAACGGCTACACGTCCGGATTCCCTTGGCCTCAATGGCGGCGGCAGCACTCGATCTGCCGATCCGAAGATCGGTGGGCAGTGCCGACATCGCTGGACTCCAGGACAGGTAAGTGTCCTTAAGTTAAAAGTCAGCAGCTATTGTATGTGTAGCTGCTGACTTTTAGGCCTCATACACACGGGCGTATCTAAAAAAATAAACAAAACGTCGGGTCTGACGTCAAGGAAAAAAAGTTGACGTTTTTCGGCGTTATGCATTGGCATTTTTGAGCATTAGTGAGCGTCGGCGTCAATAGGCGTTTTTTAAAAAATCATCCCTCTGCTATTTTTCAACCTAAAAACGTTGGCGTCAAAAAACGCCGGAAAACGCCGGTACAACATTAGGTGGCGTTTGTTGGCGTTTTGTGGCGTCGGCATCAAAAAACGTCAAAACGTTACAGCCTCAGAACGCAATGGCCATGGGTTCTACTTTCTGCTCATTAACGCCGACACCACCTACAGCTCAAAAACGCCGACGTTTTTATGGGGCCATTGACTAACATGGAGAGCTGCAAAAAACGCCAGAAAACGCCGGCGTCAAAAAACGTCCGTGTGTATGAGGCCTTAATCTTAAGGCCTCATACACACGGGCGTTTTATAATAAATAAGCAAAATGCCAGGTCCGACGTTTTTTAAAAAATCAGCGTTTTTTGCGGCGTTTTGCATCGGCGTTAGCAAGCGTTAGTGAGCGTCGGCGTCAATAGGCATTTTTTAAAAAAAAATCAGTCCTCTGCTATTTTTCAACCTAAAAATGCCGGCGTCAAAAAACGCTTGTTAACGCCAGTACGGCGTTAGCGGGCGTTAGCAAGCGTTAGTGAGCGTTTTGCCGATTGGCGTCAAAAAACGGTAAAACGCTACAGCTACAGAACGCGATGGTCCCGCGTTCTAAAAACAGCTCACTAACGCCGACGCCCTCTACTGCTCACTAATGCCGGCGTTTTTAGAAGGCCATTGAATAACATGGAGAGCTGCAAAAAACGCCTACAAACGCCGGCGTGCAAAACGCCCGTGTGTATGAGGCCTTAAAGGAACGGTGGCAGGCGGCCGACCTCCGCTTTATATTTCACTTCTGATCCTCTTTAATCAGACATTTTTTTAAATGCATAAATACATGTTCTTAAAGTGGTAGTAAACTCTGCCTTTTATCTTGTACCTACAGGGAATTCTACAATAAAGTTTACTTGTAGGTGTCTTGAATATCGCCTAAATGTGCACCATTTAGGAGATATTCCAATGTGTAGCATGCGCACTGCGTTCTCAATAGATGGCACACTCACGTATGCCCTGCACTGAGAGGGCTGTGCCATGATCGTGGCTTCTGCACACATGCGCGGCAGTGATGTCATCACGGCTCGGCCTTTCAAATGACCAGAGCCCGCAAACCCAGAATAAAGGCGGGGTGAAAATGGAATCCCTGTTAGCGGTGACAGGTAGCTGCTGGAAGGATCTGACATAACGTGCTAGCATGTGATGCATTCTAGCACATTATAGTTTAAACCAGCGGTCTCCAAACTGCAGCCATGGGGCCAGATGTGGTCCTTTGCCTGATTTTTTTCGGCCCTTGGGGAACCATTTCATTCATTGATACCAACAATGAGGCATAATTCTCCCCCACTGAGACCATTGATGGAGCACAATTCCTCTCAATGACACCAACAATTGGATGCAGTGACACCAATGATGGGGCACAATTCCTCCCACTGACGCCAATGATGGGGCACACTTCCTCCCACTGACACCAACAATTAGGCACACTTCCTCCTACTGACACCGACGATGGGGCACACTTCCTCCCACTGATGCCAACGATGGGGCACAATTCCTCACAATGACACCAACAATGGGGCAAGATTCCTCCTAATCACACCAACAATCGGGCCCAATGACACCAATGATGGGGCAAAATTCCTCCCAATGACACAAACAATTGGGCCAAGTGACACCAATGATGGGGACACACTTCCTCCCACTGATGCCAACGATGGGGCACAATTCCTCACAATAACACCAACAATGGGGCAAGATTCTTCCTAATGCCCCAACAATTGAGCCCAATTATGCTGTCTAGCCAGGTCCCCCCCTCCACAAGTCGCACTCCGACACTTAGTCTCTACCTCCAGCAGTGCTTCCTTTCTCCACAGGGACCCTTCCCCCACCCACCATCCTGTACAGAGCAGAGGGAGAGGACATGGAGGAGACTGCAAGGTCAGATCTCACACATGACAGGGAGCTCCCAGCAATACACAGGCAGTGATTAGTCTGCATCCATGGATAACAGATAAGGCTGACACAGGTCTTTTGCAAACTCAGCAGTAGGATAAGAACTCTGAGCTGGCATGTAAGTCACAGGGAGTTCTCAGGGATACACAGGCAGTAATCTGAGAACTCGAGACACCAAGGGGTTACAGTCGTCTGACTAACGTCTAATGACGGACACATAGGGACTCTTGAGGGACACTGAATGTACGGTCGAGTCTCAAGAATAGGATGACGACTCAAACGTTTTCTGGACACAGTCGGAATAGACAATAGGTACCTACGTCTGATTAGTGACGGACACATAACGACCCTCGAGGGACAGTACACACTCTAGACTGGAACGTCAGAGGAGGTACAGGAGAGGGAGACGAGACATGTCCTACCACCCACCCCCTTCCCAGGGACACCTCTTTCCTTCGTGACGACCTCCATCTCTGATTCACAGCCTCACGCTGAACACCTCCCCCCCTGGACCGATCTGTCGT
>BLSH010105798.1:732351-742459 GCA_018402905.1 Glandirana rugosa | reverse complement strand
CTTTATAATGCTGTCCCCAGCATTGCCCTTCATACAAGGCTGGAGCTGTTCCTACCCACCCTTCTTTTGTTGGGGTTCATCCTCATTGGGGGTATTGTTGCTCTTTTTTGTGGGTGGACGGTGTCTTTTCAGTATTGATAAGTGGACAGGAAAGCTTCTGGTGCTCCAGTTTCTAAAACAAAATGTGATAATTTATGTTTTTTTTATTCACTGTTCATTTTAGAGGGGTAATTTATTAAATGTATAGGTAAAGTGAATTTTGATTTCACCCCCAGTGTTGTGGTCAGAATTTTTGTCTCACGTGGCACCTTAAAGGTTTCACGGTGTGGTACATGGATGCCCACTGCCCTGCATTTTCTGGGACCGTCCCACGTCTCTGTCCTCTCTCCTCTGTCCCAATGATGCTTTGCCATGGGCCGTGTCTCAAAATGACAGCATCACCTTCATTTGAGTTTCTGATCATGCACATTAAAGTGGAAGTAAACCCTCCAGGTTTGAAGAAGAGGCTATTGCTTCGAAACGTTTTGTGCCCGCGGTTTGCAGCGGCATCAGGACAAACGTTTTTACTCTTACTATACCACACCTGTATTATCAAGCTTTCTCGTGAGTTGCCCATTGTTGTTTTATTAAATTGTTTTTAAATGCTGCACTTAGTCTGGCGCCCCTCTGTTCCCTATGCTGTGTAATCTTCAACTGGCATGCCGAGAATGTAACTGTTTTTTTTAAACTGTTAAATTGATGTGTTTACTTACTTCAGCTCTAACTAATAAAATAGTATTAACGTAGGGGATCATGGCCTCATGTAGGCAGTCTCTTCATAATTATGGGTGGTGCTGCCAATTGAGCGAGTAAGTTCTAGGAAGGCCTAACATGAAAGTGGTAATGATCTGGGCAAGGATCTCCCAGAAGGAGGGGGTGTTAAAGTGGAACTTTTTTTTTTTAACAGAAATTTTTTTATTGACAATTCAGCATTACAAAATACAGTGTTGCATAGATACATTGTATGATCAGCATAATTTCAACATAAATTGCTCATGCAGGAGAGTATCTCCCCATTGATACATCATATGATCTAGTACATCCAAATGTACTATATCGGCTGAAGTAACAACATCTTATATTGGTAGATTGCATCAAAGCTCTGCGCTAACAGATTGAAATCTGAATCTTCCTTCACACGGGAAAAGTCCCAGCTATCTGCTAGCATCCACCCAACTGGATTAAACTTTGTCAAATTTAGCCGGGCACTGTCTACTTTCGTATGTGAGTTTGTACAGGGGCAGCACCGACCTGACTGAGTGTTGCCATATTTCGCAGGTTGAGGGTTCCTTCGCCTTCCACTTTAAAAGTATTTCCCTTTTAGCTTAATAAAGGGAGAAGGTAATACAGAGCCTAATGCATCTGTCTCCCTCAATGTCTTCCAGGTGGCTCAACGGTTGCACCAAGGCATCCACTGGTAGCCGAGTGTTGCACAGGTCGTTCAGTGTGGCGGCTGTTAAAGTGGAAATTTAGCCAGAAAGTTGATATGGGCAAAGTTCCACTTTTTGGGACGAGGCAGGTGGGACACATATTTTGGCAAGTATTGTACATCTACATAGAAACATAGAAAAGTGATGGCAGATAAAGACAGAATAGTCCATCGAGTCTGCCCGTTTTTTTTTTTTTTTGCTTTTGTTTCTTCGTTAACTTTTTTGTCTGAGTATAGATCTATATTTGTCCCAAGCATGTTTGAAGCAATTTGTTACCCCATCAGGCCAAAATGTTGCCCCTCAGCTATTTCCTAAAAGATGTTTGGAACTACATTTCCCATGATGCTCATGCACTCTGCAGTGTAGCTGAGCATCATGGGTAGTTCCAAAATATCTGGGGTGCCAAGGGTTGCCATCACTGCAGCCTATACTGATATAACAAAATGTTGGTATATTGATTTGTTGACTTGTTGATCTGTCTACAAAATGTCCTCCATGCTCAGTCTTGGTGGAATCACTTTATTTTTGGATATGTGATGAGGAGAGAAGTGGGTGGTGTCAGTGCAGCAAGGATATGAATAAATATTGACCATGAAGACACTTGTTATACCTTTTTCATCCTTTATTGGTAGATATATTAGACACTGTTCATTTGAGCTGCTTATGTACCATCTGAGAGTGCTAACGCTGTCACGTTGGGGTCTCTTTTATATATAAACCCCAGTCATGGGCAGCATTAACATGTTTCAGAGGAGAAATTGACATCTTACTTCAGTGGAGTATAGAGAACTAATGCAAAAAAACATAAATATAGAAGGAATTGGTGACAGCATATACAGATACAGTATTTCTAACATTTTAGGGTTTATGAGAGCTAAATATAACAGTGGTGAAGCTGCGGGGAGAGACTTCCCTGTGCTCAGCTCACTTCCTGCCCTGTAACCCAGCCAGAAGATAATGCAGACAACAGCCTTCTCAGCAAGCACTGGCTGACAGTACAATGCTTACTTGGCTAAACAGCACATGCTAAACTGGTATTACATATTTCATTTTGAAACAAATTAATCTCCTTTTTATTACATTGTATCTATTTTTTCTAGGATTTGCTTTCTGGACACAGTAGCAGGGCTTGCCAAGATGTTTGCTATGTTTTATTGACTTAAGCCAAACAATAATACAATGGTTTAATTGTATGGTCTTGCTGCAATTCTGGATTTCACAAGCAGATGTCGCCATCTGTAGGAATCTGCAAGTTATAGTATTAGCAAAAGGTCAGAAGGAGTTGTCGGCTGTATATCATTAGGATTGCCATCCTAAGAGCGACAATGGTGGACCATAGCAGCACAATGTGTTGGCATGGCCGTTATTAGTCCCCATGGCAGCCAGGGGAAGCAAAGCAGGAGCACAATTGGGACATCTCAGTGCAGGGAGTACCTGAACAAGGACTTTCATGGTAGTAGGATCAACAGCAATTCTTTTACTGAAAGCTTTAGACCAGCCTTTCTCAATCTTTTCAACACAGAGAAACCCTTGAAATAGTTCTCCGGTCTCGGGGGAACCCCTGCTAAAAATTAAAAATCTACAACCCATGATACATTAGTGTGACAGTCAATGGAAAGAATACCCCTAACACTTGTGGTCATTGGGAAGATTTACCCCTTACATATATCTAAAAATATCAATGGTATCATTGGGAATTTATCTGAGAAGTAGAAATTGATCATTGCTCAGGGAATCCCTAGCAACCCCTGGAGGAACCCTAGGGTTTCACTGAACCCTGGTTGAGAAACCCTGCTTTAGACTGAAAAAATTGAGAACTTTTGAAATGATTGAAACAGTTATGTGAGATTTTGTTGATTGTGTGTACTTTAAAAAATAACGTAGGGTGCCCTTATTCTTTAAATGTCGCCCACTGAAACAAAGCAGTGCAAAAAAATCTCACAGGCACTGGTGGTCAGTTGCATTTTAACCCCCCCCCCACACACACACACACACGCACACACATCATCATTGGTGGTCAGTGGGATTTTACCCCCCCAAAAAAAATAAAACAAACAAAAAAAAATCCAACAATCATTTGTGGTCAGTGGCACTCTAAATACCCTCATAACAGTCCCACAACACTGGGGGTCTTCAAACTCTCCTTCACCTATAATCACTGCTTCCTTTGCTTCTTTGCTTCCATTCTCCCCTTTCTTTGTAGTAAGCGGAAGGGAAGGGACCACTACTGTAAACACTACTAAAATGTTTACATTTGTGATTGGTCATCACAACGATCACATTGCACAGAGCCCATCTAATCAGCACTGTACCTTTGGCCAGTGCTGTCCATCATCTAATGACAGGACACACACACAAAGATGAACAGGTACATCCAGCCACCCTTGTAGGGGGACGGCCTGGCTATTTCGCTCCAACAGCTGGACACAGTGAGGGTAAGTATTGAGTGCCTTATTACATTTTGAATCATTATTTTATTTCTGGAAGTATTATTTTATTTATTTCATGTTCCTAAACATACTTTTCCAGTTTTCCCTAGGGAGACTAGCAGTTATAACCAGCCTGAAGCTAGCTGTGTTTTAAGGGCAATAATCTTTGTGAATAGACTTTTCAATTAAATATGTCTCTCAAATATTAATCAAGATTAATGAAATAACGCACCGGCAGTAAATCCATTTTGCGATTATACAAGGAGAAAAATGCAGAGTATTGAAAATAACACATTATTAGGCTTTTTGAGCACAAAAAAGAGATTTCCAGTTACCAATGATTTTTTTTTTTCTTTAAAGGTGACATGGATAACGCAACATACAAAGAGACTGATGGTGTGTAGTGTCTGCAGTGGATTCACAATATGCATACAGTTCCTCAACTGACAAGAATGATTTTTTAATAGGGTAGAATAGGACAGTTACGCAACATTTCCAGTAACAGAATAAAATTGCAGGGCAGTCTCTATTGGCAATAATTACTTTTTTTTTAATAAGCTAAAACAATAATTTTGAGAAGCAATTTAAATGGAACTCTACACATCTTCAGTCCAGCGATGCGGTGTCTTGGCGCTCGCTGCCGGCAGCTGACATTGGCCGGGTTGATATCACGTCACTCCTGCGAAAGCGCGACATTTCATTCAGATTTGGCATTGCCGAGTTTCTACAATGAGCTGCGTGTGTACAGGCATGTAGGTAACTTTAGTGAAAAAGAGACAAACATGTCTCTTCTGCATTAAAAATTCTGCCTGGTCGACTATTTTTTTTTTTTACATGAAATTCCTCTTTAAAGGATAAATCCACTTCTGGGAGCAAAAAAAAAAAATTGCAAATAGAATAAAAAAATAACGTATATAACGGTGACTCAAGTCATATTGTAATTACAAACTATTAAAAATGTCCTTTCCTTTTGAATCTGCAGTGCTGTAGTTTTCTGTAAAATGCAATGCAATATAGAGTTATCCCTAGGCAGCACTTGCATTAACATGCAGTAAATCAAAAGTGTAAAATAATAAATTGTCACAGCAACCAAACTATAAAATGGCAATATAAATGCAAGTAAAAAAGTAAAGAAATATAAAAATATATACCGGTACTTTACATAAATGTACATTTACCATGTAACATAAACTTTTGATTTATTGCATGTTAATGCAAGTGCTGCCTAGGGATAATTCTGTATTAATCAGACTCCCTGCTGGGAATATTAGACAGCAGCTGCATCCATTAGAATTGGTGTTTAAATAGGCGCAGATGTTTTTTGACCCCGATGCAATGTGGCTACCTGGAAACGTTCTGTGCAAAAATGGTGTACAGAACACCCCCTGAAAATTTAATTTCCTACTTGTGTGATTGGCTTACTGATTTCCCCAGAAGTCTGCACTAAGCTACATATCAGATTTTTGGCACCCCCTACGATAAAAATGCCATTTTTGTTGAGAAACTCCCAAAGGGAAATCATGTTTAAAGGGATGCAGACCCTGCCAATTTCCTCATTAGAGCACTGCAGGCGCAGCAGCTGATTGATATTCATAAAGCCACTCCCATACAGATTTACCCACACATGGACAAAGTCAAACAAACAGCTATTTCTTCAGAATTACAAAAGGTAGGACTCTGCAACAATGTTTGTTATAATCCTTGCAATGTACATAGATCACCCAGAGGGGAATGCTTTTTTCTCAACAAATGTGGAGTTACTCTTTAAGTAACAGAAGAAAATTTATGCAAAAGGCTCAATTTTATAGGTGCTATTTAATTCTAACAACACACACATAAATAGAAATCCGTATGAAAAGTGCAGCGCTAATTAAAAAATTAATAAGTGCTAAAGTGCATACAAGATACTATGACAATATCTCTAATCACATAAAAATATATAGTTTAGATATTACCACTCTTAAAGTACACTGTGAAAAACTTAGCATCATAAATTATTCCATAAGTGGGAACAAAACTCAATTTCATAAAAGGCGATCCAACATAAAAGTTCATAAATAAAAATTCATATGTAAAATATCTTGTGAGATGTCGATGATCAAACTGGTGTATATAATAAATTCCACAGTAAGCTGTGAATGCCACCACCACAGAAAAGATCCGCCATCAATGGTAAATAAAATACCCTTACCAGATGGTAAAGATACACTGGCATGTAGCAATGTATAGCTGGTAATTTCACCAATGCCTTCCAACGGATTTGGGTACTAATTCACTAGTCAAAATTGTCGCTCATACTTCCAAGCATTCCAACCTCACAGAGGAGTAAGAGACCTCCACATAGTGTGATACTAGCCTCAGAAATGTATTCAGAAGTATTGCAATTACATGGGTAATCAGCAGGTAGGCATAGATGTAGATCAATGATATAAACAGGCGCAATGATACGGAGCAGGCTCTCCTTGTCCGACGCGTTTCGTCTGCATAGACTTCAACTGCGGTATGAGCTATGCCTACCTGCCGATTACCCATGTAAGTTCACATGGGTGCAAGTATCCCATGCAAGTATCACACTATGTGGAGGTCTCTTATTCCTCTGTGAGGTTGGAAGTACGAGCTATGCATTGCTACATGCCAGTGTATCTTTACCATCTGGTAATGGTATTTTATTTATCATTGGTGGCGGATCTTTTTTTGTGGTGGTGGCATTCACAGCTTCCTGTGGAATTTATTATATAAACCAGTTGGATCATCGACATCTCACAAGATTTATACTTATGATTTTTTATTTATGAACTTTGTTGGATTGCCTTTTATGAAATTGAGTTATATTTCCACTTATGGAATGATTTATGATGCTAAGTTTTGCACGTTGCACTTTAAGAATGGTGATATCTAAGCTATATATTTTTATGTGATTATTTAGAGATATTGTCATAGTATCTTGTATGCACTTTAGCACTTATTCATTTTTTTAATTACCGCTGCACTTTTCATACGGATTTCTGGTTACACAGTGGGTTGGATTGTAGTGCTGGCAGCTTATTTTTTCCCATTTTTCACTCGTTTTATACCCTGTAAGAAGCGCAATATTTCTTTACCTACACACATAACTAGAGCTACTTTTTAAATCAAGGGAAAAAAAGAAGGATTTACAAAACAACACATACTGTATTTGACATTGAAATGGCGAAGGCCAATGAAAAACATATTTGGGAACAGGACAAGCAAATGCTTACAAGACAATGAAAATTGTCAGATATGTCTCCAGCTACGAAGGATCAAAATATAAGCAAGCCAAACACGCTCTGTGATATTTATTGATGATAAGACTCATGTCTGGACTGTAGAGAAGAAAAGGCCAACATTCCACTGGTACCGTTCCGGCTGTGATACAGCAGGTGGCACAATTTGAGAAGAGGCCAAGACGGAACGGCAGAGATGCTGCTGCATGATTTGAAGGCTGTGTGTGGATTACAGTTTCAGAAGTAAACATACAGTAAAGAAATCAGACTAGCAGTATGCTTTAATCAATTATCTCTCAAACATTCTTTTTGAATAAACAAGCCTATAGCTTTCCTGTCTGTAACATCAAGAATATCTTTAGTGAGGAGACTTGAAAAGAAAAGAAATCAATACGCAGGATATGATGAAATGTCTGTTAGCTGGAAATAGAATTTGACATGATAGGATGTTAAAAGGAAACTTCATGCTGTTCAATACAAATTCTTTCATGGGTAGGGATGTCCCACTTTTAGGCTCCTCATTAATAGCCCATTGTTTGTATTCGTGGGTGGAATAGTAAATCTCCTTGATATCAGTGGGAGGAATAGTGCTCTGTGGTTGGCATCAGTGGCAGGAATGGTGTACAATTGTTGCTATCAGACAGAGGAATAGTATCCCACCAATGATGTCAGTGGGAGAAACAGTGCCCCATCTTTGGTATCAATGAGAGGAGTAGTGCCCCAATGATGTAATCAGTGGGAGGAATAGTGCCCTATTGTTGGTATTAGTGGAAGAAAAAGTGCCCCCTGGTTGGTATTAGTGGGAGGAGTATTGCACCATTGTAGTATCAGTGGCAGGAATACTGCCCCATTGTTGGTATCAGAGGGAGGAATGGTGCCCCATTTCTGGCACTGGTGGAGGAATAGTGCCCCATTGTTGGTAACAGTGTGAGGAGTAATGTCCCATTATTTGTATCACTGCTCCGTCGTCGGTATCCATGAGAGAAATTGTGACCCATTGCTGGTATCAGTAGGAGGAATAGTGCACCATCATTGGTATCAATGACAGGAGTAGTGCCCCAATTGTGTTATCAATAGGAGGAATAGTGCCCATTGTTGATATTAGTGGAAGAAAAAGTGCCCGCTGGTTGGATCGGTGGGGGAAGTATTGCACCATTGTAGTATCAGTGGGAAGTATAGTGCCCATTGTTGTTATTAGTGGAAGAAAAAGTGCCCCATGGTTGGTATCGGTGGGAGAAGTATTGCACCATTGCCGTATCAGTGGAAGGAATACTGCCCCATTGTTGGTATCAGTGGAAGAATGGTGCCCCATTTCTGGCACTGGTGGAGGAATAGTGCCCCATTGTTGGTAACAGTGTGAGGAATAATGTCCCATCATTTGCATCAGTGTTCCGTCGTCGGTATCCATGAGAGAAAATGTGACCCATTGCTGGTATCATTATTAGGAATAGTGCACCATCATTGGTATGGGTGGTGGGAACAGTGCCCCATCCTGGTATCAATAACAGCAGTAGTGCCCCAATTATGTTATCAATAGGAGGAAAAGTGCCCATTGTTGGTATTAGCGGAAGAAACAGTGACCTCTGGTTAGTATCAGAGGGAGGAATAGTGCCCCATTGTTGGTAACAGTGGGAGGAATATTGTCCCATTATTTGTATCAGTGGAAGGAACAGTGCTCCATCATTGTTATCTGTGAGAGGAATGGTGTTCCATTGCTGGATGTTTGTATCAGTGGGAAGAATAGTGCTCCATTGTTAGTATCAGTGGGAGGAACAGTACCCCACTGTTGGTATCAATGGGTGCAATAGTGCATCTCCTAAGTATCAGTAGGGGGGATAGGGCCCTTTGTTGGTATCAGTTGGGGGAGTGATGCAGTGATATCACTGAGAGGAATAATGCTCCTTTGTTGGTATAAATGGGAAGAATTTTGGTATCAGATGGAGGAATTGTGCCCCATTGTTGGCATCAGTGGAAGGAATAGTGACCTGTTTTCGGTATCAGTAGGTGGAATAGTGCCCTATTGTTGTGTCAGTGGGAGGAATGGTGCCCCATTTCTGACATTAGTGGGAGGAATAGTGCTCTATCGTTAGTATCAGTGGGAGTAATAGTGTCCAAGGGGCATTTAAAGGAAAGCAAAGGGCCTCATATGGCCCGCGGGCCACAGTTTGAGGACTATTCAATTGCCAAAATATTATTGCTAGCCTTTGTGTTTAGCAAAGGAAAGCTATCAAAGATCATAATTAAACCTTTGACTGTCCAGAATGTACATATAATGATTGTACCCTCTCCTAGGTGGCAGGATCAGCATTTTTCATTTCAGATTTTGTAGTAGAAATTCACTTGGTCAATGACATCGATTCTAATTGTCCCAATTTTGGAGAGACTGTCTTTCAGTCATATTTAGCTGAGCAATGAATTATTCACACTGTAAATAATTATATGGCTTATTTTCAAAATGAGTGCTAAGGAAATAATATTATTATTATAATTTTCCGACTCACCTATGATTTTTTAAATGTCATGAGAGCTATGTGTAATGACTAGAGTTGAGCGAACACCTGGAAGTTCGGGTTCTGCTGGTCCGTCCGAACTTCGGGACAAAGTCCGGGTCCGGGTCCGGACGGAACCCGAACGATCGCTATCGAGAGTACTGTAAATTTTTTAGTATCCACTCAGCCTTTTAATATTATTATTATAATAAAGGAATCGTGAGTAAAACTTTTATTCGGTATATTAATAAATGTCACACTTATTAAGTAACGAGTCGATTTATACTGACTTTCTGTCAGAGAGGTTTTAACCCTGTTAATCTTAGCTACAGTAACTGGTTCACTTAAAGATGATGTTTTAGACTTTACTTTTTACGACTAGGACGGTGGATCCTCTCCCATGTTAGTAATATACATGTAAGACCTGTCAGTTTCCAAATTAATACTAGAAACTATCGAAAGGAAACGATTTGTGT
>BLSH010105798.1:720738-731280 GCA_018402905.1 Glandirana rugosa | reverse complement strand
AAGCAGCGGTATGTGAAATCTCTAATTTCTGCTATCTGTCCTCAGAGCAACAGCACAGACAGCAGTAGTAAAGTAATCTATCTCAGGATGCAGGATCAGGTCTTAAAATGGCTAAAATCTGTCCCTCACGCCGTCAGCTACCTTTCCCTATACTAACCCAAGGAGCATGTGACTGCAGCACTGTGACTCCAGCTTATAAAGAGGCTGGGTCACATGATGCACTGGCCAATCACAGCCATGCCATTAGTAGGCATGGCTGTGATGGCTTCTAAGGGCAAACCAGTGAAACGCTTGTTGATTGGCTGCCCTGCAGCTTCTCAACACGTGGAATAAAATAGCAGAACCCCGGACCGAACCCGAACGATTTTTGAAATGTCCGGGTCCGGGTCCGTGCCACGGACACCCGAAAGTTCGGTACGGACCCGAACGTTACAGTCCGGGTTCGCTCAACACTAGTAATGACATATTTTCCAGAATAACCCCCTATGTGTATTTTTGTTTTTATTAGCTGGTGTTGTCATTATGCAGCTTTTGCATACCAAGCAGTTAGCAGTTAGTCTTTCTGAAACTTTCTAAATTAGGAGAAGAATGCTAAGGGGAGTACAGCTTTTTTTTTGCTTTAAGAAACATTTTGGTGCTCAAATGTGCCCCTCTTTCCCATATTAAACAGCTTACAGGTACAGTTAAAGCCCAACTCTGGACTTGCCAAGCTCCTTCTCGGATGTTGGCAGTTGTGTCTCGCGTACTGACGTGCACTAAAGCCTCGCACATACTATGCGACTGTCGTATGACCGGACATCCAAAATCATATGTCGGCTGTTGTGTTTTGCATACTGACATGCACTAAGCGATCGTACAACCAAGCCTAACGTGGTGACGTGCTACGAGCGTATAAAGAGGAAGTTCAGGTGAATGTGATTTGTGAATTAGGAAGGTAGGTTTACACGAACGGACACTTCCGATCGTTCCTAACTTCTGAGCATGCATGTTTTGCACATACAACTTGTTGGACCAACTTCTCTGTACACACGGTACAACAGTCGTACGACCGCTTGTTGTACAACTAAAGTTTTCTAGTCTGCTCATCCAACTCATGTTGTACAACCGTCGCACGTCGGCTGTTCTAATCGAGTGTACTAACGGTCGGATGATCGTACTACAATCGGGCGTGCGTCCATTTTCATACGATCATCGCACCGTGTGGTACAGGGCTTTAGCGATCGTACAACCAAGCCTAACATGGTGACATTTTACGAGTGTAAGAGGAAGTTCAGGTGAATGTGATTTCTGAATTAGGAATGTAGGTTTACACGAACGGACACTTCCGGGCGTTCCTGACTTCTGAGCATGCGTGTTTTGCACGTACAACTTTGTTGGACCAACTTCTCTGAACACATGGTACAACAGTCGTACGACCGCTTGTTGTACAACCAAAGTTTTCTAGTCTGCTCATCCAACTTCAATTGTACAACTGTTGTACGATGGCTGTTGTAAACGCGCATACTAACGGTTGGATGATCGTACAACAAGCGGGTTGTACGACCATTGTAGTACAACCATTGTACTGTTTGTACGGGGCTTAAGACTAAGATGCCATTAAAGTTCATGTGCGTGTAAAGGCAGGCGTCACAATATTTTTAACAAAACAGTGTATATGACTTTATATTTTGACCATAGATACACTTTAATCACTTGCCGACCCCCTACCGCAGCATGACAGCGACAAAGTGGCTCATTATCGCAAACCGCCATCACCTGAGTATTCCTCACGCACACACTGTGTTCCGGGGTGGGGGGGCAGGGAGCAGGTAGAGCAGACTCGATCTCCGCCAGCTACCCCTGATGGTCTCCTCCTGCTGTGAAAGAAAGGAGGTCTGTGTCTGTAAACACGGATCTCCGTTCAGACAGCGGGGAAAGGGCTGTGATCACCTGCATATGGAAGCCGTGATCACTCCCCTCCCCTCCCCCTGCCAGCCCAGCCCCCATACAGTTAGAACACACTGAGGGAACACAGTTAATCCTTAGAGCGCCCCCCCCCAGGTTAGCCCCTTCACTGCCAATGGCATTTACACAGTAATCAATGCATTTTTATAGCACTGATCGCTGTATAAATGCCAATGGTCCCAAAAAAGTATCAAAATAGTCCGACATGTCCACCGCAATATCGCAGTGTCGCTAAAAATCGCAGATCGTTGCCATTACTAGTAAAAAATAAAAAAATAATAAAAACCCTGAAATTAATTCTCAACTTTTGCGCAATCCCAATCAAAAATCGCAGATTGTGATTTTTTTTTTTTACCAAAAATATGAGGAAGAATGTAAAATCGTCCAAAACCGATGAAAAAAAAATGTTTTTTTATATATATTTTTTTGGATTTGTATTTTAGCAAAAAGTAAGAAAAATTGTTTTTTGATTTCAAAATTGTCGCTTTTTTTTTTGTTTATAGCGGTGATCAGAAATGACGCAGAGGCGATCAACTACCACCAAAGAAAGCTCTATTTGTGGGGAAAAAAGGACGCAAATTTAGTTTGGATACAACGTCACATGACCGCGCAATTGTCAGTTAAAGTGACGCAGTGCCGAATGGCGAAAAGTGCTCTGGTCCTAATGTGGGAAATCCTTCCGGGGCTGAAGTGGTTAAGAGCATATTATTACATGCATATTATTACATGGTTCAGTACATACATTATTAAAAACATCTATCACTTTTCTTCCAGCTCTATAACTAGAAGCATCGCCTTATAGCAGGTAGAGATTTCTTCTACAGGGACTGTAAAAAAAATAATTTGTCTGTCAAATGTGTGCAGTGAGAGCTTCAGCGAAAACAGGAAAAGTAAAAAGGAACGTATTCATTTAATGCATTTAGATGCCATTTCCCTAAGCGGGCTAATGATGTCGGTGAAAGGGGCTCCAGATTTCCCGCTTCCAGCGATGACCTTTGCTGATCCCGCTATACCTCCCTGGAACGTGGGGCCCTCTCACTAATTAGTCAGTGAGGTTACTCCAAAGAACTTTTTCATTTCTCTAACTGCTGATTGTATTAATCAGAGCCGTATTCAGCATTAGTAAAATAATTAATGATAATGGGAAGAGCTGTACAGCTATAATGATGGTGTCAATCCCAGGGCATACGTGACCAGAAGATGTACAGTATGTAGATGGTTATTATTCCATTACTATTTACATTCTGCACAAGCACTTCAGTAAAAATGTCACTTTATGGCAGGCCTATGTCAGGCAACTTAGGAGAGGAGATGAGTGTGACCTTTAAATAATCTCTATTTTCAGGTACAGCAATGGATATTTTTGTCCTGGGAACATCAGGCCCCAAGGTAATCCCTTACTAGGTATCTGAAAATATTACATTAACTAATGATTAAGGCTAGGTTTACAATTGTGCGGTTCTGCGTGCCGCATTTGCACAGGCACAGCAGCCTATTCCTTTGAATGGGCTTCTGTGCCCATATTTCTTGCAGGAAAAAGGTCCCTGCACCTTTTTTTAAAACACGGCCACATGGAAAGCATGGTGCTTTGGCACCATGCACTTCCATGTATGAGAAACTGCACTACTTTTTTAGTGCGTGGTGGGGACACTGAAAAATGACAACTCTACATGTATTCTTAACCACTTCAATGCCGGGCACTTTCACCCCCTTCCTGCCCAGGCCAATTTTCAGCTTTCAATTCTGTCACACTTTGACAATTGCACGGTCATGCAACATTGCACCCAAATTACATTTTTGATTCTTTTTTTTTTTTTTCTAGTCAAATAGAGCTTTATTTTGGTGGTATTTAATAATCACTGGGTTTTTATTTTTTGCTAAATAAACAAAGAAAGGTCAAAAATTAAAAAAAAAATGATTTTCGTTAAAAAATGTTGCAAATAAGAATTTTTTTCTGGTGGACACTGATGAGGCTGCACTGATGGACACTGGTGGACAATGGTGAGGCTGCACTGATGAGGCTGAGCTGATGGACACTGATGAGGCTGCTCTGATGGGAACTGGTGGACACTGATGAGGCTGCACTGATGGACAATGATGAGGCTACACTGAAGAGGCTGTGCTGATGGACACTGATGAGGCTGTACTAATGGACACTGATGAGGCTGCACTGATGGGAACTAGTGGACAATGATGAGGCTGTGCTGATGGATACTGATGAGGCTGCACTAATGGACACTGATGAGGCTGCACTGAGGGGAACTGCTGGACGTTGATGAGGCTGCACTGATGAGGCTGCGCTGATGGACACTGATGAGGCTGCACTAATGGACACTGATGAGGCTGCACTGATGGGAACTGGTGGACAATGATGAGGCTACACTGATGAGGCTGCGCTGATGGACACTGATGAGGCTGCACTAATGGCCACTGATGAGGTTGCACTGATGGGAACTGGTGGACAATAATGAGGCTGTGCTGATGGACGCTGATGAGGCTGCACTAATGGACACTGATGAGGCTGCACTGATGGGAACTTGTGGACAATGATGAAGCTGCACTGATGAGCCTGTGCTGATGGACACTGATGGGGCTGCACTAATGGACACTGATGAGGCTGCACTGATGGGAACTGGTGGACAATGATGAGGCTGCACTGATGAGGCTGTGCTGATGGACACTGATGAGGCTGCTCTGATGGGAACTGGTGGACAATGATGAGGCTGAGCTGATGGTCACTGGTGGACAATGATGAGGCTGTGCTAATGGACACTGATGAGGCTGCACTGATGGACACTGATGAGGCTGCACTGATGAGCACTGGTGGACACTGATGAGGCTGCACTGATGGGCACTGGTGGACAATGATGAGGCTGCGCTGATGAGGCAGCTTTGATGGGCATTGATAAGCTGCACTGATGAGACTGCAATGATGAAGCAGCACTGATAGGTGGCACTGATAAGCTGCACTGATGGACACTGATAAGCTGCACTTATAATCAGGGCACTGATGATCAGTGCCTATCAGTGTAAATGCTGTACTCACTTTGCCCTGATAGATCGGCTCTTCTTTCCTCATACACTGTCTCTGTGTGAGGAAAGGAGAGCCGAAAACTGGCAAGTCTGTTTACATGTGACTGCTGTGATCAGACACAGCTGATCACATGCTAAGGGGCCGCTGTGATTGGCCCTTTACCCTGAACTGTGATCCTCACAAAGTGCTCCTGGTGCATGCCCCAGGGAGCGTGTAGTAGGTGAACACATGGGAGGACATTCAGTGACGCCCTCCAAGAACTGGATGCCCGCACTGTAGCTGTTTATAGCGAGGGCGGGAAGTGGTTAAAAATACACGTTTTAAGTTTGGCTGCATGGAGGTGATGTTAACGCGTGCGATTTACGCTCCATCCAGCACCCACACAAATGTCAACCTAGCCTGCATTAGTGGTTTTAAAAATGTTACTGATAAACACAGCAGGTTTCATGATTACGTTATTCTTCGGGGGCTTAGTACAGTCTGGGTCATTGGGGCATGCATGAGCTTTCGTTACTCTCGCCCACAAACGTTCATACTCTTAGATCCTTCTAATCTGTTTGTATATGTTATTGTTACCATGCTACAAAGGCATTTCTCAGAAAAATGGTGGTGAAATGAGCATGCATTTATTGTTTAGTAGGGAATTGATCCTGTTGATGTGCATTTCTACTTGAATGTGTGTATTTCTTTCAAATTTGTTCTGTAATCCAATTTTAAACTGCCTCTGTGCAGGAGCTTTCTGTAATAAAGACCGGTCACTGCTGCTCTCTTTCTTTGTGCAGGGGGACTGGTCTTGTCTCCGCCCCCTCCTGTAGTTTTCTGCATGCAGCCTGTAGTGGGTGTGGCCTGCTGGATCCATCCCACAGCTCTGCTGTCTGCACAGACTATGTACAGCGCAGTGATGATGTCACTACTACTTTTGGAAGTTAGCGTTAATAAATCCACAACAGTAAATCAGTCGGTATATGCATTAAAGCATGCTTGTTATACTCACTCACTCTGCATTTTGTAAAAAGGCTATTTGATTCTGTATGCACAGATCCTCGCCTTCTTGCATTTTCCCCAAAACATGTCCGGATAAGACAGAGTTAGTGGAGTCACTCTGCACATGCTCAGTTTGGTGTGCATTGCTAGAGAGGTTTTTTTTTCTCTTGGGAGGATGCATGTGATCAGCACAGGGCCAATCAGCACTGTCCAGACAGAGGGTCAGGGGTCCTGCAGCCTCATAGGACAGTCAAAGGAGAATGAAAACTCCTCATACAAGATTTAACCAGACACTGATAGAAGTCATAAGACTGCTATATACCGCTGATGAGAAAAGGTATTTAGCAGTTTATATTTACTAAAATGATTGCATTTCCATGTTCTGTGTACTGTGGGAGACCTGATATAGTGAATGCAGGGTCTTGGGTTTAGTAACACTTTAATATCTGGGTTTATAAAGGAATTTGGTGTACACAAAGTAGATTTATATCCTTTGTGGCTATAAACTTAAAAATAAAAAAGACATAGGGTTATATGACTGGAGAGTCCCTGGTGGGAAAAGATGGAAGTGTCATAGCACTGACAGCATAGTTCTGGAGGTCTACCTTTGACAGGTAAGTCTGTGATAATGTGCTGGTATGTGAGGCATACTAGCACACTAAGGCATAAAGCTACAGGGGGCAGATTTTTTTAAAAAATGAACAAGCTTAATACTACTTTAAACTCAAAAACAACATTTAAAATAGTTTGGCTTACTAATCCCTAAATGTGCTGGTTGAATTAGATTTCTTTTTTTAGGTTTTCTTCCTAAGGATCAATTGATGATCTGGTCAGTAACAATCAATCAAATCAATCAAACTTACCTAGGTGGATGCTGCATCTGTCAGTCACCGCTCTCTGCTCTGCCCCCCCCCCCCTCACTGGAGCGCTGGGCTGTGGAGGGGGTGGGAGCAGCGGCTCAGGCTTTCAGTGGCTTGCTGAGAGGCTGAGCCAAGTTCCCGTCCAGGCATGTGGGTGGATCCCAGAACCGGGACTCTGTGACATCAGCCGACAGCAGGCTTCAGCTATCTGCTGAAAACAGATTACAGGAGTGCAGAACAGACTTTGGCTGTACTTCTCCTTTAACTTCATCTGACGTATGGTAACTGCTTCATATTTTGCACGTGGGTTGTGGTCAGGCCAACAACCGTCAGATCTCAGATAACCTTTAAACCTCTAATCCTGGCCATACATGGGTCAGTTTTTTTCTGTTCAACCAGCAGGTTGAATAAAAAAAAAGTGATCTGATTCCCCCACCTTGATGTGGATGAGGGAGTCCTCCCTGCTGTGTTTTTGCATTCTGACAGCAGGGAGTCTTCCAGTGGTGGCCCGTCCATTAGGCGGGCAGGGGCGCCGCACCCCTATTCCATATGCATGGCCCCTAATGTGCATGCAGGGCGCCAGATGCATGGATTTCAATGTTTTTTTTTTTTTTTTGAAGCACATGATTGCAGCCTGAGTCTCTAATTGGCTTCAAAAAAGGTTGGGCTCGGGGCGCAGAGCACTCAGTTGTGTGACAATAGTGAATTAATATTCGCTATTGTCTTGCTGATTCTCCTGTTCTCCTGTTCGCCACATTCCCGTCCATCTCCCACGAGGGGGGGGGCTTAGTTTGCCGCCCCCCCAAAATACTTAGCACCAGCCGCCACTGGAGTTTTCCCTGCTGTGTCATTGTATTCTGACAGCAGGAAGTCTTCCCCGCTGTCAGAATACACTGATTGCTGATCGCGCAAGGAAATACCAACAGGATGGTTGAACAAAAGTCGATCTGTAGATCCACTTCTGTTCAACCACAGTAGCCACCCATGGAACAAAATTTGAACCGTTCCTGCTGAACCGGCCGAATCTTAATCCATGTAGCTTTACTCAATGCAGTGGCAGTTCCCATTTCTATAAGCTAACAGCTTTTTTAAATGCAAATGAGAAAATGAGGAGTGCACATGTGTAATGTGTATATGTCAGATGCAAGAACTATAAAAAGAGGAGCTTGGGCTTTAGGAGATAAGAAGGGCAGAAATGTAATTTCAGAAAAGGCAGCACCAATGACAAAAGAATATATTTGTTGGACAGCAGATATTATAAATATCACAGTCATCTGATCTTTAATGGTCTCCTTCCCCGAAACAATGACTCACCCCAGGATTCTCCCACAATTCAGCTGTATGTGAAGGTTCTGGGAACAGGAAACACATGATAATAATGCTAATATGTAGGAGTTTGTCAGTATGCACAACCCCTATCACAATTAGCATTAACACCTTGTGTCCCAACACGTCTTCTGCTATGATCACCGAATCTTCTGCTTTACCAATCCTGTGTAGACAAAACATATGCAGGTATGAGCAAAAACAATGCAATCAGTATTCACCTCCAGATGCCACAATACTTCAATACTGTTCTTTGCTGCAGATGGCAAGAGAGAACATAAAAAGAAAGGAATAAAAAAAAAAAAAAACTCAGAAAAACACAAAGCAAAAAATACATAAATACAGACATTGTGCGGAAAGCCCTTAGAATTATAACATATGTCTATAGCAGCAAAGTCAAATAGAAATTTATAGCTAGAAAACAAATCACTCCTACGTTTGTCTGCACGTGTTTTTTACATAAATCTTTCTTTGGCCCGGGGGAACAAAAATGCAAATTAGAAAATACTCAAACAATAGTGTAGCTGGTGACCATACCAAACGGGCAACATTCTCATTTAATGTCCCTAAAAGTTATAAAATCTGATTGGTTGCAATTGTTGCTTTCAGCATTGGTATTTGCTATCAATTAATTGTTGGATTGATATATAGAAAACTGGTTTGATTGTTGCAGGTTTATCCACACCACAAAGCACGTGATAAGGTGCGACATCACATGCGTGTCTTGTGTTGCATTTCCATTCATTGTTTGTGCTACAATCCACATAAACCAGTGTTTGTTAACTTTTGAACTATATGAGGACCTCAATTGTGGCCCCTAACAGCACCAAAGGGCCGCACACCATATTCAGTATATGTAATGCTGCAGAAGACTATGGGAGACTTAAAGAGTTGGCCCACCCTTTACAGCTATAACAGCTTCAACTCTTCTGGGAAGGCTGTCCACAAGGTTTAGGAGTGTGTCTATGGGGATGTTTCACCATTCTTCCAGAAGCACGTTTATGAGGTCAGGAACTGATGATGGAAAAGAAGGCCTGGCTCGCAGTCTCCACTCTAATTCATCCCAAAGGTGTTCTATTGGGTTAAAGTCAGGCCAGTCAAGTTCCTCCACCCCAAACTCGCTCATCCATGTCTTTATGGACCTTGCTTTGTGCACTGCTGCTCATTCATGTTGGAACAGGAAGGGGCCATCCCCAAACTGTTCCCACAAAATTGGGAGCATGAAATTGTCCAAAATGTCTTGGTATGCTGATGCCTTAAGAGTTTCCTTCACTGGAACTAAGGGGCCAAGCCCAACCCCTGAAAAACAACCCCACACCATAATCCTCCCTCCACCAAATGATTCGGACCAGTGCACAAAGCAAGGTCCATAAAGACATGGCAGAACGAGTTTGGGTAGAGGAACTTGACTGGCCTGCACAGAGTCTTCACCTCAACCCGATAGAACAACTTTGGGATGAATTAGAACAGAGACTGCAAGCCAGTCCTTCCAACATCAGTACCTGACCTCACAAATGCGCTTCTGGAAGAATGGTCAAACATTCCCATAGACACTCCTAAACCTTGTAGACAGCCTTCCCAGAAGAGTTGAAGCTGTTATAGCTGCAAAGGGTGGGCAAACTCAATATTGAACCCTACAGACTAGACTGGGATGCCATTAAAGTTCATGTGCGTGTAAAGGCAGGCGTCACAATACTTTTGACAATATAGTGTATATTCAGTTGGGCTGTAAGATGTCCATAGACTAGGATGGGCAAGTGGACACACCTGAAATAGTTGACTATCCTCATACACAAAGGTCAGATGGAGCTGTCACAAATTTATCACATGGGGGAATAACAGAGTTTGGGATGTTTTCTAAGCTGCCAAAGAGCCATCCTATAGAAGAGAGATTGTCATTCAGTCCAACAGAAAACCTCATTGTCAGGTCCTCTCATGAGTATGGTAAGCTGTAGTTGCAGAGTACTTAATAAAAAGTTTGGCATACGTACTTTAACATATTCTTCTTTCATATGTATAGAAAAAAAATATCTGCGACTAGAGTCCCGAGGCCATTCAGTATAAAGAGGATGGCATATTTATTTACAGAGAGATTGCAAATAAGAACTTCAGAACCTATGTCTCTGCTTTGCGGTCAGCAGTGGCGATACAGTAATCACATCCTAGATTTGATTTGTGATTCTCCCGAGTACAGGAACGCTTCCACTTCTCCGCCAAGTCGTCCTGGGGCTTTATTGCCCAGCGGCACCATTCTTAAGCAAGGTAAATATTACGCAGTCTGCATTGAGCATCGGCGTTTTTGTTGGATGAGTTAGGGCTTCGCGCTTCGGGATTGAGTAGGTTGTTTTTGCGGCTACGAGTTACGTCTGACGCATTATAAATGGAACGAATTCT
>BLSH010105798.1:697424-710105 GCA_018402905.1 Glandirana rugosa | reverse complement strand
TTCGGGTATTCCCTGGATCAACTTTACCTATACATTTTAGTATCCAGTTATATTATGTACATTTAGGAAAGAATCCAGGCCTTTTTTAAAGCAATCTACTGAGCTGTACAGAACCAGCTCTTGAGCGAGTCTTTTCCATGTTTCACCACTCTTACTGTGAAGAAACCTTTCCGTAGTTGGAGATTAAATCTCTTTTCCTCCAGACCTAAAGAGTGCCTCTGTGATGACCTTAAAGTGAATAACTCAACACCAAGTTCACTATATGGACCACTTATGTATTTGTCCATGTTGATCATATCCCCCCTTAATCTCATCTTCTCAAGGGAAAATAAATTCAGTTCCTCCAATCTTTCCTCATAGCTGAGCTGAGATTTACTCTCTCTATTTGTTCTGTTTACCATTAAAGAAAATCCCAAATTTTGGGTTGCCATCGGAACAAGAATAGAAGGGAAATCTTCCAATGGGGACACCAGTGCCAGTGACCATAGTGATAACCAGGAATTCCCTCCCTTTGGAGATCTTTACTCTCACTTCCTGTTTTTCCCTCTTAGTTTATCCAAAATGAAAAAAATATGCCTTTAGATCTTCTACTACTACTAAAACCTTTCTTTTATATCTTTATACATGCTATACATTATCCTCTGGTGTCCATTTTGTAATTGACTCCATTATATGGGACAGTCGACCGCTCGCTATCGGTTCACAAGCAAAGCGTGACATCATAGAATTCCCTATTATCTACCATTTATAATGAACTTACTTCATCATCTAATTAATAAAAGCAGTTTCTGAGGTAAATTGTGCTATTTCTATTTACGGTATTAGTTAATTATTTTGACACAGCTAACTTTATTTGCAGTCAGCCCATCTGTTCACACATTAGTAAGTGTCTGTGCTTAGCACCTATCATCAGTAATGAATACTCTGAGGTGTCTCTAGTTTTGGAGAAGCTTAGAGACATAGTACATATATATTAGTTTTTTGTCAGCAAATGGCTGTTGGCAGGAGAAGAGCAATGCCAACATTATGCAACTGTTCAACAGAAAAGGTGTTGTGAGCTACAAAAACGGATTGAATACATTTATTTTTTTGCTACCTTCTTGACTGAAATGGGAAATCTCATTGTCGGTGGGCTTACAGTGGTCTTGGTGACTGTTTATTCAGAGGAACCTTTAGGCCCCATTCACTATTCTCGATTCCCAAAGAGGCCTATTCACACCTGAGCACTGGGTTGCTTGTCACCTGTCAAGTGAAGCTCAAAAAAGTACATGAGCTTGTTTCAGGGTAGAATTGCACTTTGGTTTGGATAGAGTGGAGAGGGATTAGAACACCTGGTTTTAATTACTGTCTGTGCCTCCACTGGGGATATTCACCCTGTCTACTTGTCCTGTTTACCATTATCAATAAGGCTGCATTCACACCCGAGCAACACGTTTTCGGGCATTTTTGAAGCTTTTTGTCATGCGTTTTGTAGCGCGACATTGGGCGTTTGCAAACGCCAATAACGTGCTAATACGTGCGTTTGATGCTTTTCCATTGATTCTATGACAATAGAAAAGTATCAGAAATGCCAGAATATGCCCGATTGGTGCAACAAAAATTTTAAATAAATTAGTTTGAGCGTAGGGCGTTTGGCTTCAGGCGTTTTTGAGTGGAGATGTGAACCATCTCCATAGAGAATCATTGATTTTTTCCCCTCCAGCGTTTTGTAGCTTCATGCATTAGGCATATTTGAGCTACAAAACTCTCAGGTGTGAATGGGCCCTAAGAGGAAATGTGAAAGAAAATCTCAAATGTTGGGTTGTCCCCAGAACAGGAATAGAGGAGAAATCCTCCAATGGGGACACTAGTTCTGGTGAGAACCAGATATTCCCTTACTTTGGAGAGATTTCCTCTCACTTCCTGTTTGGCTATGGGACAGGAAGTGAAGGCAAATGGGACACAGGTGGCAAAGAAAAAATAGCGGGGGATAGAACTCTGTCCTACTCTATCTAAAATGACAAAAAAGGTTTTAGTTTTACTTTTTTTGGAAGTGCCTTAAAAATGCATGCTTATGTGTGTTCTTAGGTGCTCCCATTAAAAAGTCTATGATGCCAAAAACAGGCAATTCTGTTCCTGTGCTACACATAGAAATGTACATAAAAATAGGCAAAAATTGCATGAACACACATAAAATAAACACCTAAAATATATTTTGTGCTATGCTCGCGCTTAATGTGAACAGGGCCTTGGGCTCGAATTTTAAAAACTCGCTAGCGATTAATTGCCTCTATTGGAGCACACATGCTATTTTGGTTGAACAGTCATTGATCAATAGACAGTACAATAGCAAACTGTTCCAATTCCGTCCCATCGTGAGAAATTGCAGCTTTTTTCTTTAGCTCATTGATTTAAATTTAACATTTTTGTATAATCAAACAATTTCAGGCAATTTTTCTTTTCAGCCTGCGATTTTCTGTTAGGGCCCTGCAGAGCACAAAGACAACAATGACGGCCTCAACATTTCTCTCAGGACAGCTTTCTATAAAATACTTTTTCAGACAGAGACCTTGCACAAGCAGGTTGTGGGTCGCATTGTTCGTTTAAAATTATAACCTGTTATAAATACAAATAACAGCCAGACAGCAATAAAATGTGTGGCGCTATAAACTGCACTATGTTTCCTTTTCACCTTTGTTTGCTTAAAGTGTAAGTAAGACAACCTTTTTTTTAGTTTTGGAAAACTTAGGGAATAGTTAAAGCTGAATTCCTGGAATTCAGGTCCTTTTAAAAAGTGAAGGCACACTATGAGTTAAGTCCAAGGAGCTGACAGTTTTATTGCACTCCCAGAAAACCATCGACTATTGTATTTCCGGGAGCCCGATGCTGATGATTTATGTCTAAGCATCTTCACCATTACAGTTGGTGTAGCTGATATGCTTTCCCCTACCTCTTGTATTACGTGAACTCTTTCACAAAATATAAAGGCTTCTCTGAATGGGCAGCAGAGGGAAGGGGCGGGCAAAGCTGCTCTGTGTGCCTCTCTCCTCTCTCACAGGTCTGAGTGTCAGAGCCCAGATAAACTGTAAATAAGATAGATTAGCCCAGGAGATGTCATGCACCTCCTTGGACTTAACTCATAGTGTGCTTGCACTTTGTACAAAGTGGCTGAGTTACTGCAATTCAGTTTTAAGACCCTAGTCTGCGTTTTTTGTGTGCATCCTCTGACAGATGTTCCTTCACTTCCTGTTGCAGAGACACTGTAGGAAGTAAGAGGAGATCTCTACAAACTGAGGGGACAGTTTTCTTAAGCACAAGTTTCCCCATTGGATAAGTTTCCCTCACCCGTAGTTGCTACAACAAATCAAACATTTAAAAAAATGCGGATTTCCCATGACTTTCTGTAACGGGGCAATGGTCATTAGGACCAATTGTTTGGGTAAATTTCCCCAGCAGGGATGAGGGAGCCATGTACATCCATCATTGCATCCATGCTTAGAGGAGCTCCGGGGTGACTGGAGGCCTTGGAGCTGCTCATTCAAAGAGCTGAGCATTGCAGGATGAATTCATATCAATTTATATGCCTGCATGATTGCTAATTACCTCTCAAAACTGCTAAAACAGGTCTTCAAGTGTAACTATGACAATGTTGTTCTCCAAAGGGGGCTACATTGTTCTTCCATGGATACAGTGGAAGACTGAGCATAGAAACTCAAAGACAAGAAGTGTGTTACTGGCTAGATCATTGAGTAAATAATAATAATAATAATAATAATATTTTAAAACAAAATCAATTTTTTACCTCAGGTGCATTTCAGGAACATCTAGAGAAGTTATGGTGCATTGTGGCTGAAATCAATACTATGGCTGGTGTAGCTCGAAAGCTCTGGGCAGGGAGTTCATGGAGGAGGAGCGGATTCCCTTTTACGTTATAGGGATGATGGTGGCCTCACCCTCCCTTTATAACTATGTCCTACATTCCACAAGTCTGGGCTTTTGGGCATTAGACCACTCTTGTTGGGTTGTTGGGTGGCCCCTCCACCTGGCTCCCCGTCTCAGGGAATTTTAGCCTATTGCTTGCTACTGTGACATGATCACCATCTGTATTTACTCTGTAGATTTCTCTGATACATAGACACTGTCCTTAAAGCCTCTAGTTTTTCTTTTGTTAAAAAATGGCAAAAAAGAAAACTACTGCAGCCACCACATCTAAGGGCGGTAGGCTGTAATACATTGAATGTAAGTGTTTGGGTTTAGATATGCTTGCAATCATGTAACAGGAAAATGCTCCCCATTTTGCCAGATTTTATCAGCACTAAAGCTGGAAGCAAAAAAACAAAGCATCACAGAGTACTCTGGCAATCCATGAGCTCTCGAAAACCCACCCAAAAACATTTTTGTCAATGTTCTACTGATGTTGCTTGTAGGTCACTTCTATACCCAACATGTACCTTGTCAATAATAAAGTATGTTTCATTATAGAACAAAAAAGTGTAACCTTCTTTGAGACAGTTAACCGCATTTCCTGTAAAGCTGAAGATCTTCATTCATATAAGAAGATGGTACTTGCCTAGTTGCTGCGTTGTATCCAAGCATCAGGCTGAACAGTATCTGGTTCCCCAGTGTAAGCACACCACACATTTCCTGTACTTCCTCCTCCATCGCTGACACACCACTAGTTTGTGGCTGCTTGAATTTCTGCAGAAACAAATCATCCCAACGTGTTTTACCATCATCGCCCTGTTCTCTCGCCTCTGTCAGATCACCAAAAGTCAGCCCCAAAATGCAGGCGACCCTTTTATATAAGAGATAAGAATGACTCATGCGTTTACAGCTTAGTTTCTGTAATTTCCCACCCTTTCCATCTCTTCTCGGAATCAGACAGCAAAAAAGGGGAAAAAAAAGATCTGTGATTAAGAAAGTAAAATAAGTTTGATAATAACATATGTATAACAGAAATGGACTTTCCTTTTTCATTATATATGTAAAATTAAAAAGTACCTGCTCAGAATTACTGGCCCAGACTTAAAGTGGAACTTCAGTCTGCAAATAAAGTTTGCCTCTAAGCCTCCGCCCCCCCCCCCCATTAATAATAGTTTTTTTGTGTGCTTTTCCTGGGGGTTTTTTTTGGCTGCCCCACTCCTGCCACCATTCTGACCTAGGCCAGAAGGAGGTGTCCTGGTCCTGAAGCCCAGGAGGCTGCAAAAGTCTATTCATAGATCAGCCAAGGGGCAGAGATGCCACTTCATTGGGGGTTGGACTGCCTGGACCTGGAAGAGAAAGCTGGCTGACAATGACCAAGATGGCACGGGTACCTGAACAACCAGTCTATGTAGGACAACGCTGCATCTGCTAAGCAGGTGAGTGCGTCTTTGTAATATAACCAGGGCATAACAGGTAAGTGGGGATGGGAAGGATTAGGGGCAGGTTAAATTATACCTTAACTGGCAAAACAGTATGTGCAAGTTAGATGGAGGGGTATAATGATTACATTTAATACAATAGTGGGACAAGGAGTGATATGAATTGTTTATTATAATCTCTGGCAGGCTCTTTCACATGGGCGCGCATTGTTTCATCTCAATAGGGCATCCTGGACTTGCATCGAAACAGAAACAGATGTCACATACGTGACATACATGTCTGTTCCATTTTTTCCCAGCCATGTGATGGAGATAAAAAGGACCCATGTGTAGCAGTCGCCAACAAAGGAGCCACTTAGTTTGTTTGGCTCTCCTATACTGTCTAGGGATAAACAGCTCTATAGCTGCCTCAAAGCACTTACTCTCCCACCAGTGGCAACCAACTGATTGAGTTCAACACTGTTGATCTTTTACTTGCAAGGAATGTATTTATTTAACTCTGAGGGAAATAAGGTTAGTGTTCGGGACAACCCCGAGGTCACAGTAGACTCTAGTGGTTAGCCGAAATTACATACTCCTCAATCTTCACAGGATATAGCATGAACTTAGTCCCAGACTCTGGCCTTGAGTACATGGTTCCTAAGCAGTAGGCATTGGAGAATGAGACATCTAACACACGCCCTACCCCAGACAGGAGCTGGGGTGGAGGATAGCTTCACAAAATCACACTCAAATATTTATGTCCTCTCCCACCACTGGAAATAAAGCTCTTAGTAATTGGCCAGGTGGACATACATATTCATAACCCAACATTATTAGGTGCATGTGCTCTAATGCCATTGACACTCCCCAGGAAAAGGCAAAATAAAAACAAAAAACATTGGACTTAGGAGAGACCAAGTGAAAATTGAACTATCAATCTCAGCTTAAGCTGATTTCAGCCCAGCAACACTACATTTAAATGGTCAGTCCTGCTTACGTAAGGGTGGCTATACATGTGATCCCTATGAGTGGCCTGATGTACTGTAAATGGACGTGTATCCACCCACATCCGGTCAGGTCAGTAAAAGCAGACCTGGATGCAAGCTTATTTTGTGCAATCTGAGAAACCCGAATGGACTGATGTAAACAGATGCACATCTGCTCACATTTGGCTGCCCATAGAGATACATTGCAGTCCATTTTTGATCTGACTAATCACAGGTCAAAAACGAATTGATGCAATGCCTGTGTGAAAGGGGCCCTAATGTGAACTGATATGTTACTGTACGAATAGTAGAAGCAATATGTAGTGTATTGTGCACAGGGCCGCTGATAGGGGGCACCACCAGTCTCCTGTATGGGGCCTGTACAGCAGGGGGATCGGTGCGGTGGCACAGGAGGACAATTACAGAACAATGCATTGTGTCTGTGTCTCTCCCTCCAGCACCTGAAAGCTGGTTTCTCCCCCTCTCCCTCAGCTTTCAGCTGCTGGTGGGAGAGACACAGTCACAGTGCATTGTTCTGTAATTGTCCTCGTGTCCCACTGCACCAATCCCCCTCCCTGGGCTGCACACATTTGATTCCCCCCTGTGTGCCCAGGCCACCTTTGTCCCCCCCCCCCCCCCAGCTGCGCCGCCATCTTCCTTCTCCTGCTGGCTACTATGGGCACATGGAGAGTGGGGGAAGGGGCTGGTTAATATGTAATCTACCAGCCTCTTCCTTTTCTAAATTGAACACAGTGCACAATCAGTACCGATTGCTCCTGTGTCCATTCATAATTGAGCAAAGTAAACTGTGTTTACTAGGCTTCAATTTATAAATGAACAGGAGCCTCTATTCATTCATCTTCAGTGCAACTGAGGCTACAGAGAAAGAAATTGAAGAATGTGTGTCGTCAATTCTTCCATGTCTCAGAGGTGAGATTTCAGGGGTCTTTTTAGCTGTCAGGTAGGCTGTACAGGGCCTTGTGATTTCTAACAGCAATCCTGATTGTACACCCTACTGTACACCGTAAGTAACAAGGACATTCTGTTGTTAAAATAAATATGTAAAAATAGAGTCCTTAATGCACATAAAGGTAGTGATCATCTCCCCTGCATGCCCACTCCACTGATCTATGTTGTAATGAAGAATCTTCAGAATGCAACACTTCCCAGAGTTTTGAATACCTGGTCCTCCATTGCAAGCTGTGGTTTCTCCTGCCAGCCCCTATAGGATAAAGTAGTGATGCAGGGGCTGGCAGGTCAAACCACAGAGTGTAGTGGGAGATCAGTGTCTGGAATTGATGATTTCTGAAGATTCTTTGGGTGGCTACTTCTCTTCATTAACCACTTTCCAACTGCACTATAGCTAGATGACGGCTACAGTGTAGACGGCTAGTTTAGGAAGGCCGTCATATGACGGCCTTCCGTGATCATGCCTGCCGGAGGGCACTGCTGATCACAGATTGAGGTAAAGAGTCAATCAGAGGCTTATTAACATGTGAACAGCTGTGTCCAATCACAACTGATCACGGATGTAAATAGAAGCCGGTTATCGGCACTCCTTTCCTCATGCTGACAGCATGAGGAGAGGAGAAGAGAGACGATAACCAGCTTCTCTAAAAGGGACATGCACACTGGTTATCAGGGCACTGGTTATCCGTACAGTCCCAACAGTGCCCACCAGTGCTACCAATCAGTGCCTCCTCATCAATGTCACCCATCAGTGCTGCCTCATCATTGCCCACTAGTGCAGTCTATCATTGCCCATCAATGCAGCCTCATCAACACACATAAGTAAAGGAGAAAAATTATCTGTTTGCAAAATTTTATAACAAAAAGAAAAAGTTTTTTTTCTTCAAAATTTTCGGTCTTTTTTCATTAGTTTAGCAAGAAATAAACCCAGCGGTGATTAAATACCACCAAAAGAAATCTCTATTTGTGTGAAAAAAAATGATAAAAATGTTGTTAGGGTACAGCGTTGCATGACGGCCCAATTGTCATTCAAAGAGTGACAGCACCGAAAGCTGAAAATTGGCCTGGGCGGGAAGAGGGTAAAAGTGCCCAGTGGGCAAGTGGTTAAAGTGGGCATCAGCTGTCTGGGCAGCAGGAGAGGTAAGTATTAATTATTTAGGTTAATATTAGAGTGTTTTTTGTAAAGGAAAGTGTAAATTGGCTTAAAGAAAATCTCTGTTTAATGGTTATGTAAAAAAATCCAATCAAACCTACTTTACCATTTTCAGACTGAAGCAGCTTTAACTGACAACAGGAACATTGCAAGAGGTGTGAATAATAATAATCATAATCAGGATAATAATGATAATAATATGTATCATGATTCTCCCCGTGTTTCTGTAGGTTTCCTCGGGGGACAGAATAATTGGCCTGTATCTATAAAGGCCTTGAAGACGATGTAGGAGTTTGCATGACAGCGGTAGAGATGTTAGACTACATCCTTCAATGCAAACACATGAGCAATGAAAATAGTATCATATAAATACTTGGCATTACACAGAAATATACAGAGAATGCATTTCAATAGATTTCACCACACTGCAACACACTGATATACCTGTCTAACATTATAAAAATAGGGATACTTATTCCACATATGGCAGTCATTGATAACCAGGTGAATCAGTGCATTACATTTTTGGATGATTTGTGCAAACCTGATTTACAGTAGATGTGAAAACAGTGATTTTGTATTTGTTAAAACTTCATCAATATTATCCATTTGGTGGAGGGGGGATTATGGTGTGGGGTTGTTTTTCAGGGGTTGGGCTTGGCCCCTTAGTTCAAGTGAGGGGAACTCTTAAGGCATTAGTATACCAAGACATTTTGGACAATTTCATGCTCCCAACTTTATGGGAACAGTTTGGGGATGGCTCCTTCCTGTTCAACATTACTGCACACCAGTGCACAAAGCAAGGTCCATAAAGACATGAATGAGCGGAGCGAGTTTGGGGTGGAGGAACTTGACTGGCCTGCACAGAGTCCTGATCTCAACCTGATAGAACACCTTTGTGATGAACTAGAGGGGAGACTGCGAGCCAGGCTTTCTCGTCCACATCAGTGCCTGACCTCACAAATGCGTTTCTGGAAGAATGGTCAAACATTCCCATAGACACACTCCTAAACCTTGTAGACAGCCTTCCCAGAAGAGTTGAAGCTGTTATAGCTGCAAAGGGTGGGCCAACTCAATATTGAACCCTACGGACTAAGACTGGGTTGTCATTAAAGTTCATGTGCGTGTAAAGGCAGGCGTCACAATACTTTTGACAATATAGAGTATATTAATTTTGGCTGTAAGGTTGCCATAGACTAGGATGGGCAAGTGGACACACCTGAAATAGTTGACTATCCTTATACAAAAAGGTCAGATGGTGCTGTCACAAATTTATCACATGGGGGAATGACAGAGTTTGGGATGTTTTCTAAGCTGCCAAAGAGCCATCCTATAGAAGAGAGATTGTCATTCAGTCCAATGGAAAACCTCATTGTCAGGTCCTCTCATGAGTATGGTAAGTTGTAGTTTCAGAGTACTTAATAAAAAGTTTGGCATACGTACTTTAACATATTCTTTCATATGTATAGAAAAAAAATATCTGCGACTAGAGTCCCGAGGCCATTCAGTATAAAGAGGATGGCATATTTATTTACAGAGAGATTGCAAATAAGAACTTCAGAACCTATGCATCTACTTTGCGGTCAGCAGTGGCGATACAGTAATCACATCCTAGATTTGATTTGTGATTCTCCCGAGTACAGGAACGCTTCCACTTCTCCGCCAAGTCATCCTGGGGCTTTATTGCCCAGCGGCACCATTCTTAAGCAAGGTAAATATTACGCAGTCTGCATTGAGCATCTGCGTTTTTGTTGGATGAGTTAGGGCTTGGCGGTTATATCTCAAGCACCCGGCGAGTGCTATCATTTTCTTTCATATTTATTTCTGATGCACCTGAGCAGAGCTGATTTATTTCTATGGCTAATTTGGTCAAACATTCCCATATACACACTCCTAAACCTTGTGGACAGCCTGTAGCCTTGTGGACAGCCTTTATATATATATATGAAGTTCGAGTTAATCAAAAATCCCACAATGTGTATTGATGACGTGATTTTCAACCTTCTAATACAATGTGTGACCAACCACCACCACAATAGGTAAATAGGTGTACCCTCACCCCATAAGTTGGACCTCACTGAATTTTAAAGAGGCCAAAATGGTATGCCACAACGCACACTCCAGGTGCTCCTGTCGAAACTTCCGTCTAGGCACTTCCTCATATGTAGGTCTTCTTTAGTAAGACACTCAAAGGACAAGAGCAAGAAGAAACTCCATACCATAAAACCATGTTTTAATGAAAAATCTTTTTAAAGATGTCACATCAGGAGAGCTCATATACAATAGCAGGGCTATCAAATTAGTAGTCTAATATAACGCTTACATTGCGCCTAATGTGATAACGCCACAAAACTCCTTTCACCTGATGCGTATCGTCCATACCAGACTTTCTAAAAGCCCCCCCCCCCAAAAAAAAGGGGAGTATAACATGGAACTTCGCCTTTAGGGTGAAGTCTTGCTTTAAAATCCTTGCAATGTACACAGGGAAATGTTTTTTCTCAACAAAAGTGGAGTTACTCTTTAAGCTTTAATGTTGGGTTAGGATTGGCAATACGGTATGGGTGAGGCTTGCAGTTCAGCTCAGTATCTATTGTCATGTTTCCAGCTAATGATGGGCCTTTTTTGGAACAAAAGCAGGTTTTGAAAAATTGAAAGGAACTTCCCTAATCCTTGGGAACCAATCAAAGCCCACTGTAGCCTGAAAACACCAGAGCTCACTCTAATTTCTCTTACTTTTGACCCCAAAGCCTTTTTTCTAAATGGTGAACTTACAACAAAATGTTTCTGATTTCCATAAAATTTTGTGAAAAATCCTAGTTTCCCTCAGATCAACATGCCAGGTGAAAGAAAGAGATAAATTTGAGAGCTGCCATTTTTGATCTCTTTGTGAAATTGCTAGCTGTCTAATTCTGCATCCTGAGTCATTGACCCATGAAAAGTTTGCATCAAGTGAATCAGAACCCCCTTTTTTATGTTTCCTGTTAATTTTTTGAGAAGGTGGTTTTGACAGTAAACATTCTCTGTAATGCATTGCTGTTATGTCAAAATGTTCTTGATTATTCGCCTTTAATTCTTAATTTGTTTGAACTAATGGCAATGAGTGCTTTCTCAATGTACAAGTGTTGATTTTCGATCTATGCCATTGTTGATCAGTAAGGTAGTGAAGCCTCTGAATCAGCACAGCAGCCAGGCAACTAGGATCTTTGGTTGAAGAGGAAAGTAATGACAGGCTATGCATTTCCTAAGTTTTGTTTTTCTTTAAAGTGGACCTTAAACCACACATAGCATTTCATCTCCTCTGCCTCCTCTTACACAGTTGGAAACAAATACCTTTTTATGTATGAAGGCAAGGGTAATGTGTCCACCCATTCACTGCCTCCTGGGGTGTCTACATCACATCCCAAGAGGCAATATGTTGGTGTGTTAGTGTGAGTGTCATATATGTCATGGAGCTTCCCGCTGTGCATGCCTAGATCATGGGTGTTCACGCATACGCAGACATGCCACAGGTCTCTGCCAGGTCCCATAAAACTGGCAGAGATTTACTCTGTGCATCTGTGCATGAGTGGGATATTGTTCCAAGATGGCAACGCAAGAGCACAGTGACATAGAAGAACTTATGGTTGGAAGAAGGATAACTTACTAGTCCATGGAGTCCATGGTTGTCCTTCAAGCCCTAATTTCTTCTTTGTAACTCTGATCCTGCGTTGCCATTTTGGAACGATATACCACGTACAGTCAGGTTCATAAATATTGGGACATCGACACAATTCTAATGTTTTTGGCTCTATACACCACCACAATGGATTTGAAATGAAACAAACAAGATGTGCTTTAACTGCAGACTTTCAGCTTTAATTTGAAGGAATTTACATCCAAATCAGGTGAACGGTGTAGGAATTACAACAGTTTGTATATGTGCCTCCCACTTTTTAAGGGACCAAAAATAATGGGACAGATTAACAATCATAAATCAAACTTTCACTTTTTAATACTTGGTTGCAAATCCTTTGCAGTCAATTACAACCTGAAGTCTGGAACGCATAGACATCACCAGAAGCTGGGTTTCATCCCTGGTGATGCTCTGCCAGGCCTCTACTGCAACTGTCTTCAGTTCCTGCTTTTTCTTGGGGCATTTTCCCTTCAGTTTTGTGGACTGGACTTAGGCTAACTCGTACGTAAACTGAACGACTTCTGTTTTGACTTCCCTTTTACGGGGTTCTTTTTCGTCCTTGACTTCTGTCAACGT
>BLSH010105798.1:678834-697414 GCA_018402905.1 Glandirana rugosa | reverse complement strand
GACATGCCACAGGTCTCTGCCAGGTCCCATAAAACTGGCAGAGATTTACTCTGTGCATCTGTGCATGAGTGGGATATTGTTCCAAGATGGCAACGCAAGAGCACAGTGACATAGAAGAACTTATGGTTGGAAGAAGGATAACTTACTAGTCCATGGAGTCCATGGTTGTCCTTCAAGCCCTAATTTCTTCTTTGTAACTCTGATCCTGCGTTGCCATTTTGGAACGATATACCACGTACAGTCAGGTTCATAAATATTGGGACATCGACACAATTCTAATGTTTTTGGCTCTATACACCACCACAATGGATTTGAAATGAAACAAACAAGATGTGCTTTAACTGCAGACTTTCAGCTTTAATTTGAAGGAATTTACATCCAAATCAGGTGAACGGTGTAGGAATTACAACAGTTTGTATATGTGCCTCCCACTTTTTAAGGGACCAAAAGTAATGGGACAGATTAACAATCATAAATCAAACTTTCACTTTTTAATACTTGGTTGCAAATCCTTTGCAGTCAATTACAACCTGAAGTCTGGAACGCATAGACATCACCAGAAGCTGGGTTTCATCCCTGGTGATGCTCTGCCAGGCCTCTACTGCAACTGTCTTCAGTTCCTGCTTTTTCTTGGGGCATTTTCCCTTCAGTTTTGTCTTCAGCAAGTCAAATGCATGCTCAATCGGATTCAGGTCAGGTGATTGACTTGGCCATTGCATAACATTCCACTTCTTTCCCTTAAAAAACTCTTTGGTTGCTTTCGCAGTATGCTTCGGGTCATTGTCCATCTGCACTGTGAAGCACCGTCCAATGAGTTCTGAAGAATTTGGCTGAATATGAGTAGATAATACTGCCCGAAACACTTCAGAATTCATCCTGCTGCTTTTGTCAGCAGTCACATCATCAATAAATACAAGAGAACCAGTTCCATTGGCAGCCATACATGCCCACGCCATGACACTACCACCACCATGCTTCACTGATAAGGTGGTATGCTTTGGATCATGAGCAGATCCTTTGCTTCTCCATACTCTTCTCTTCCCATCACTCTGGTACAAGTTGATCTTGGTCTCATCTGTTCATAGGATGTTTTTCCAGAACTGTGTAGGCTTTTTTAGATGTTATTTGGCAAACTCTAATCTGGCCTTCCTGTGTTTGAGGCTCACCAATGGTTTACATCTTGTGGTGAACCCTCTGTATTCACTCTGGTGAAGTCTTCTCTTGATTGTTGACTTTGACACACATACACCTACCTCCTGGAGAGTGTTCTTGATCTAGCCAACTGTTATGAAGGGTGTTTTCTTCACCAGGGAAAGAATTCTTCTGTCATCCACCACAGTTGTTTTCTGTGGTCTTCCGGGTCTTTTGGTGTTACTGAGCTCGCTGGTGCATTCTTTCTTTTTAAGGATGTTCCAAACAGTTGATTTGGCTACTCCTAATGTTTTTGCTATCTCTGTGATGAGTTTGTTTTGTTTTTTCAGCCTAATGATGGCTTGTAAATGGGATAATGAGGGAATAACACACACCTGGTCATGGAATAGCTGAGCAGCCAATTGTCCCTTTACTTATGGTCCCTTAAAAAGTGGGAGGCACATATACAAACTGTTGTAATTCCTACACCATTCACCTGATTTGGATGTAAATACTCTCAAATTAAAGCTGAAAGTCTGCAGTTAAAGCACATCTTTGTTTACTTTCAAATCCATTGTGGTGCTGTATAGAGTCAAAAACATTAGAATTGTGTTGATGTCCCAATATTTATGGACCTGACTGTATATACAGTATATATAATGACAGAACTGCACCTTGTCACATTGTCAGATAAGGCATATGTTACACAGGGTTCCCAATGGTGCAGGTTGAGGGGCTCCAGAATGGCTATTGTGAGTGGAGAAATTGGTTTTACAGTTTTCTCCAGGATTGGCAACCCCTGTATTGATTTCTAGAGTTCAGAGGCTTTGAAGAATCTTTGGAGGTATGAAGCCGCTAACCCTTTGTCCATGTTTTACTGGAGACCGGCAGCCTGATGGTGAAGGTGTGCATAGCCTATGTGTGCTAAATATGTAAAAATACAAACATGTTACTAACATTGTATTATTCTAGGTAACTTAAAAATCTTTCATATGTCTAGGTCCTGAAGAAGCCAAGGTTGTGGTGAAACGTTGACCATATAGACAGACTGCACTAATTGAAACCACTCTATGAATTGTATTATTTTCAATTGTGTATATTGATTTTATTGTATACTTTTTGAATGAAAAATATCTTCCCCTGCTTGGGGTGCTTTAACTTTTTCTGCAATAATTTTAATTAATTTGATAATAAAAAATTAGAATTTTTTTATCCATTATGTCTCCTCTCTGTGCCTGTTACAGTCCGTCATTGTAGCGTTCTGGGGTATATACTCCAGTAATCTCCTACATTTATATATGTATCTTTTTGGATGAGGCCCAAGTCTACATACTCTTTTCATGTGTGAGAGGACACTAGGAGAGTGTCTGCCCTGAACTCAAGGAGAGGTGATGCGATCTGACCAGGCTGGGACTACATAGCAACACTAAGAGATGGTGTGTAGCTAGGCAGGGGCCCGTGCAGTACAAGGTGGGTAAAGTTGCGATGGTCAGCATACCTCCCAACTTTCTGAGATGGGAATGAGGAACACCTATTAGCAAAAGTATGTAAGCATAGGAGACACCCCCTGCCATGCTCCCAAAAATAAACCCACAAGTGCTTTTTTTACCATTACTATTCCTTTATACTGGCTTTTGGAATTTACAAATGCAGCAATTTAGAAATCGGATGAAAGATTTAGCACTGGGAAACACCTTTTGATAGATAACTAGTGCATTTTATATACAGCTATATAGATCAGACCAAAATGAGGGACAAATGAGGAGGAAAGAGGGACAGTTGGGAGCTACGGTTCAGAAGGCTGAAGAATTTGTTTTCTTTTGTGATGATGCCTAAAACCCCTGCGATGGTAATCGGGAGAGTTTTCTTTAAATTTACGTTTAAATAAAAGTGGGCCAAAAGCCCTAAAAATTTACTTCCCGTTCCCTGGCTGCCGTGAAGTTGATGATGAGCTCTACATTTGAGTCAGTCCCCGTAATATATACATACTGTATATATATATATATATATATATATATATATATATATATATAATCTCACAAAAGTGAGTACACCCCTCACATTTTTGTAAATATTTTACATCTTTTCATGTGACAACACTGAAGAAATGACACTTTGCTACAATGTAAAGTAGTGAGTGTACAGCTTGTATAACAGTGTAGCTGCCCCCTCAAAATAACTCAACACTCAGCCATTAATGTCTAAACCGCTGGCAACAAAAGTGAGTACACCCCTAATTGAAAATGTCCAAATTGGGCCCAAAGTGTCAATATTTTATGTGACCACCATTATTTTCCAGCACTGGTTTAACCCTCTTGGGCATGGAGTTCACCAGAGCTTCACAGGTTGCCACTGGAGTCCTCTTCCACTCCTCCATGATGACATCACAGAGCTGGTGGATGTTAGAGACCTTGCGCTCCTCCGCCTTCCGTTTGAGGATGCCCCACAGATGCTCAAAAGGGTTTAGGTCTGGATACATGCTTGGCCAGTCCATCACCTTTACCCTCAGCGTCTTTAGCAAGGCAGTGGTCGTCTTGGAGGTGTGTTTGGGGTCATTATCATGTTGGAATACTGCCCTGTGGCCCAGTCTCCAAAGGGAGGGGATCATGCTCTGCTTCAGTATGTCACAGTACATGTTGGCATTCATGGTTCCCTCAATGAACTGCAGCTCCCCAGTGCCAGCAGCACTCATGCAGCCCCAGACCATGACACTCCCATGACCATGCTTGACTGTAGGCAAGACACACTTGTCTTTCTACTCCTCACCTGGTTGCTGCCACACACGCTTGATACCATCTGAACCAAATAAGTTTATCTTGGTCTCATCAGACCACAGGACATGGTTCCAGTAATCCAAGTCCTTAGTCTGATTGTCTTCAGCAAACTGTTTTGTGCATCATCTTTACAAGAGTTATTTTGAGGGGACAGCAAATTTACAGTTATACAAGCTGTACACTCACTACTTTACATTGTAGCAAAGTGTCATTTCTTCAGTGTTGTCACATGAAAAGATAGAATAAAATATTTACAAAAATGTGAGGGGTGTACTCACTTTTGTGAGATACTGTATATAAATTTCTTTTTTTTTTTTCGCTTTCCTCTTTGGGTTAATGACTTCCTCTTTAAACCTGATGTCATATGAAATTTCCTGTGTAGAATTACACTAGCTAGGAAACATAAAATATTCAGGTGAACGCTCTGAATACTGGCATTCTTCACACATGCAGCCACTCTTCTCTATCACCTCTGCCATGCGATTCACAAAGAAGCACAAAAACTTTACACTGATCATTTTCAGAAAGTGAAAACAATATCTTGGATGAAATACCAATTAATGTGTCACAGTTGTTCCAGGAGAAGAAATTACAAATACAGCCCCCTTTCCACCCAAATGTAGACACTTGTTTTGGAAGTCACACTTTATCATCTGCTTTCATAAAGGTTACATACTGTAAGTAAAGGTCTCTGTTCTGGCTTAGTGACTCAGCCTTGTGGAATCGCAGTAACAGACCAGCCCTGGATACTGGGGATAGCAATGCTCAGGCATGGTGTTTAGGTTTTTCCCTATCAAGATGCATACCTCATATACAGAACACTGGGAAGTCCACAAAACTAAAAGGCCATTCGCATTCTTCATCACTGGGATGTCCCCGAGTTTGAAATGCAGACTGGGGAAATCCCCACACCAGTTTTGTCGACTGTCACTGTGCACACCAGTGGCCTGTATCCTGCTTACATGATTACATGTACACCAGTCTGTGATGTGGAATGAATCATCCCAAGTGACGTTTATTGCTGCCACCTCTATATGTTGGACAGATATTGTGGCGTTACCAGCTCTAGGCAACAGGTAAAACAATCAATGATCTGCTGTAGCTTTCCAGGAAACATTTAAAATATGTTAAAGTGTTACCCACAACAGTCTGTATATACCGTAAAGCATGCTTGTTATACGCATTGTGGAACCTAAGGTTAATCCTCTGCATTGTGTAAAAAGGCCTCTTGATCCTGTATGCACAGATCCTCCCCTCCCTGCACTGTCCCCCTGGACAAGTCCGGATAACACAGAACCTTTGGAGTCAGGCTGCACATGCTCAGTTTGGTGTGTGTTGCTAGAGAGGTTTTTTTATTTCTTGGAAGAGTGCATGTGATCAGCACAGGGCCAATCAGGAATGCCCAGACATGTCCAAACAGAGGGTCAGGAGCACTGCAGCTTCCTAGAAGACAGTGGCGGCTAGTGCTCCATTGGGGTCACATCATACACCCCCCCCCCCGGGTTGCCGACTCTCTTACCCTATGCTGCTATCTTCGGATGGACCAGCAGGAGATAATCTGGGGCTCTGTGCAGGATCCGGTCTCGCAGGGTGATGAAGGCAAACAGGAGATTGCCAAGCAGGCTGACGCAGGCGATCATGTTCAGGGATGCCAGCTTGATGAGGTCGGCAGGGAGAAGGGATGCATTGCTTTTCTCCAGCTCCTGGCCAGCCATGGAGACAACAACTGCTGCTAAAGCAGGATTCCCGGCTGGTGGGTGGGTCGGTCGGTCCTCCCCATCACGGCGGCTGTGCGTCTCCTCCCTCCCTCCTCCTAGGCCAATAGGATCGCTTCCCCTTTTGGCCAATCTGGAAATGGGTCTCAGGACCCGCTTCTTGATTGGCCTGGAGGAAAATCAGTGTGACAATAGCGAATATTCATTTGCTTTTGTCACACAACTGGGTGGGTGGGCCCATATGGGCCCACCCTTTTTTTTAAGCCTATTAGAGCCTCAAGCTCTAATCATGTGCTTCAAAAAAAAAAACCCCATTGGAATCCATGCGTCCGGCACCCCCTGCATGTAGATTAGGGGGCCACAGGCATGGATAGGGGGTGGCGCCCCTGCGCCCTGCATTACGATCTGCCAATGCTCATAGGACTGCTCACTGCAGTATGAAAACTCCTCCTACAAGCTTCACCAGGAACTGATAGAAGTCACAAGACTGCTATATACTGATGATGAGAAAAGGTATTTAGCAGTTTATATTTACTAAAATAATTGCACTTCCATGTTCTGTGTACCGTGAGAGGCGAGATATAAAGAATGCAGGGTGCTGGGTTTAGTAACACTTAAAAGTCAATTGTTGCTAATTGAGTGTTTTTTGTCTCTTCTGTAAATGTTTACAAATTTTAATGATGAAACCCTTAATAAAAATATATTAATAAAAATATGTTATCCACACTTTTTCTATACGGCAGTTATTAGCATTTTACTTTATTGCCGAAAATTCCAATAATGGATGGGAATTTTGAAGTACCACTGATATATACGCAAATGTGTGAGTGGTACCAGAAAAGTCCCATCCGTCATTGCATATTTAGACTTTCGTGGAATTTGCGATGTGATACCAGATGAAGGCCATCATGCATACAATGAATTGATAGCTAAAAACATTATTTTGAATTAAAGTGAAATTAAAGTCACAATACTTACCTGCTCTCCAATGGTCCCTCCCTACCATCTTCTTCTTGGCTGCTTCTGATTACCAGTCTTTGGTCATCTTAATTGGCCAGTGTGGAATGACACAACTTCTGGACATTTGCAGGAGTGAGTAAACTCAGCACAAAGGGACCATGCTGGCAATGTAAACCGAGCTGTACACCCTATTTCGCATGAGCCTGTGCGAGGGCCACATTTGCTCACCTGTGCATCCCTGTACAGGCAGATTCATTCATGTCAGTTAGGACGCAGCAGATGCTCCTAATTTGATAGCCAAGATGATGCACCACCCGAACACAGACGGTGTGTGTTTGGGGACCCGCACAGAACCGTAAAGATGTCAAATTGGGATAAGCACTTTGTCCATGCAGCTTCTGCATCTCAGTTGACATAAATGGGACTGCCTGCATGCCAAGGTGCTTAACACTGTGCATCCCCGTGTGGGCAAACATGATCCTCGCACAGGTGTACAATGGACATCTAAGCAGGCAGGTAAGTTAATTTTTTTTGCAAAAAAACACAAATTGACCCTGTCTAACATTGGACCCTGTCTAAAACATAGGTTTTTTTTGTCAGGCAGGGTCAAGAAAAAGAAAGTCCGGATGGCTGCACAACCTGAGATCCAAAAAGCCTTCAAAAAATTAATAAAAAGCAAACTGACGTACAGGCAGGAGAGGGGGGTTAATGCGTTTCAACCCTTTGTTTTGTTAAGCACGGTCTCATGTGAAACGCGTTAACCTACGCTCATCAAAACCCTTTGTTTTGATAAGCACGGTCTCGTGTGAAACGCGCTAACCCCCCTTCCCTGTACATCTGTGCGCTTTTTATTAATTTATTGAATAAAGGCTTTTTGACTATCAGGGAGTGCAGCCATCCAGAGTTTTTTTTACTTGAGTACTGCAGCTGGGACTGGGGAGCCCCCCTCATTACAGGGATCAAGCCGTGTGTCAGCTCACCTTTCAGCAGCGTGAGTATGTGCTTGTTAGACAGGGTCAGTTTTTTCTGCAGGCTAACTTGTTAGTGTGTTTTTTCTGTTTGTGTTGTGCTTTGCCTTTCCATGTGCTCCTTACAGCAAAGGCTAGTTATATATTGGGGTGGTTGCCATCTTTTTATATAGCTTGTTCACTGGATTTGGCGTGGGGACACATTGGATGCCTCCAGCCACCATTCTGCTCTTGCTGGGTGTCCAATGTGCCTGTGCCTTTATGGAGGATTTGGCTCCCTCCAGACAAACCTGCCCTAAATTTATCCATTGCTATATATGCTCCAACTTGGAGGCTATCAAAAATATAGAGTTAGGACCGCAGTACACAGAGAGGCTTTGACATGGGCACTGCGGCCTCTACATATATTTGCAAATGTGGGCAACCAAAATCTCTGTTTTTAACGTGAATTGTTAGACCCTGTCAATTTGTTTTTTTTTTTTGCAGGCTTGCAAGCAGGTGATGGTAGGGTGACTGTGAGTATTTAGCCCTGTCTGCAGTGCATTTTTATCTATACAGAAAGTGCTAGTTAGCTGCTGCTCAGTAAGGATGGAAAGGGTTAACTTATTTTTACGAGTCTTTCTTGGCGTGCTTCTGCTGGACTCTACCCCTTTCCTGTGCATATAATGGAGTGTTGTCTGGACAGACACCAGCCATGTGGGAGAAGAGAGGCTGACTGCTGCAATGTTACTCAGTCTTCCAGCCACCATCTTCCCAGATGGGCTCTGCTCGTCCCTGGCTCATCTATCTTCTCTTCTATTTGTCCTCACTGGAGAGTGTCTGCCTGAGGAGCCTGCCAACATGCCTGGTGCTACTGAAACCTGTGGTTCCACAACACAGCCTGCTGCATGAAAAGGAAAGACACAGACAGGCAGCAAGATATGGCAGAGCTTCTGTTCTGATTCCAGCAAAGCTTCTACAATACTGTGTCCTGGAGCCTTCCACATGTAGAAGGTTTGCTGGGACTTGCAGTCCTCCTGAAGACACTAGCAATGGACTCTTTCCTGTGCAGGTATGCCGGGAACAGACACAAGCCTGTCGTTTGGGACTAGGCATGTTAGGAAAAGACTTCACTTAAAGTGTTACTAAACCCAGGACCGTGCATTCACTATATCTAATCTCCCACAATACACAGAACATGGAAATGCAATTATTGTATTAAATATAAACTGCTAAATACCTTTTCTCATCAGCAGTTAGAGCAGTCTTGTGACTTTTACCAGTGTCCAGCCAAGCACTGGTTAATGATTATAGGAGGAGTTTTCTGATTGTGCTATGAGACTGCAAGACCCCTGAACCTCTGTCTGGGCAGTGCTGATTGGTCCTGTGCTGATCACATGCACTCTCCAAAGAAAAAAAAGCCCGACTCCATAGACTCTGTGTTATCAGGAAATTATTAGAAGTCAGTGGTAGGAGGGGAGGATCAGAGGAGACAGGATCAAACAGCCTTTTTACACAATGCAGAGAATTAACCCCTTAGGTTCCACAATGAGTATAACAAGCATGCTTTACTGCATATACAGACTGCTTTTACTGTTGTGGTTTTGGTAACACTTCAATGTTGAACTGTCATCTTGTGTTTCTCATCATGCTGCACAATTTCAGTAAAGCTCTTGAAATATTTCCATGCCTGGTCTGAAGTTACTTAAAGGCGTGCATGGTCATAATGATGTATAGAAGAGCAGGGCCTGTAATGCACACACATGGGTGAAGTGGTGACAAGCCATTGCTAGGGCAACAAGCACAAGAGGAGGATGATATGACAGCAGGAGAGTGGTACCGGCAGGGGTGACAGGTCTCATGCACAGTGAAGGAAGCAGTCGGTGCCCCAGAAACCGGGACCAGATCTGCGTGGCGGAGGCGCTAGGGACCTAGCCACATGGTACGGAAGAGTTAATTATGCGTGCACATGGGGTCCACTCTGGTTCCTGGTGGGACCCGCTCTGTCACTGGGAGATGGATGAATCTAGATGGACTGATGGAACAGGACACTGCAATGTGGTGTCTCCTTCAAAATGTCCCTTCCTGAGCAGGTGTAAGTATTGTAGGACCGGGAGGCACCTGTACACCTTCAGGTTATGATACAGACGCTTCTAAGTCGAGGTGCTACCATAATGATGATGCCACATGAAGTGGCCCCGCTTGGTTCTGGGCATTAGCGAGCACGTGTACTGGACAGTCCAGAGATGTATGGCTACTTCTAAGTCGAGGGGCCACCATAGTGTTGATGCCACATAAACATGGCCCTGTTTGGTCCTGTGTGCACTGGAGAGTCCAGAGGAAGGGGAAAAGTGAGAAAGAACAAAAGGTCCTCTGTGCATCGGTGAGTCAGTCTCGCCCACAGGCTAGCTGATAAGTGTGCTGGGAAGTTATTGGTTGTGTTGTGCATTGCCCTTCCATGTGCACCTTACTGCATTGGCTAGTTATAAATTGGGATGATTGCCATCTTTTTTTTTTTTTTGCAGAAGATATTATTTTATTTTTTTATTTATTTTTAATATTGCAAGAGATATTGCATGGGTCTTGCATGGGTCTCTGCAATTAGTAGCTGGCCTGCTTATACAATTTCTAATGTTGCTTTTAGTTCTGCCTTAAACCATCCCTATACTGTACTTTGGTCATTTAGGACAAATTTAAAGGGTTCCTTAAAGAGACACTGTCGCCAGCCTAAGAAATTACTGGTAAAACAAAGATTTCAAATGCATATTTGCAGCGTTTTTCCCCTCCATAAATAATTTTTATTCACTTGCCTTTAAACTTGCTAGAAAATGTGTTAGTCCAAGATGAGTCTATTCCCTAGCAACACCCCCTCCCTCCTTACATGTTATAGCCCTCCATTTATCTGAGAGTGCTAATTACTTTCTGAGCTGGCCCAGCACCTCTGCTCCCCCCTTCACCTCCCTACATAACTTTTTTGCAGCTGCTGGGGAAGGAGCAAAGGGGAATACTATAGAGGGTCACTTGAATGACAGCTCTGAGTCTGCTGGGGCTTCTGACATCACATCCAAGACAGAACTGCCAAGCTGCAGTCTCAGGGCTTTTGGATGGCTACACAGGGGAGTCTTCTACAGGTAATTAACATGTATAAAATACATATAATCTTATGGGAAGATTGTTGTTAAAATGAATGGTCTAGTGACTGGGTCTCTTCAATTCCCTATCCCCAATAGCATATCTGCAACTTTGCTTTACTTCTCCTCCATTCGACCCCCAGAAGCAAAGTGATGGGTTCCCCTTCTACCAAGTGAGTGCTTTGGTGCATTGTAAATAGCTCTGCTCTATCATATGGGAGCAGAGAGGAAATCAATTTGGAGCTTATACAGGGCTTTCTTTCTTTGCTGCTGGGGGAACAAAGTGGCATGGGAGAAAAGGTGAGTATGTGGTCAAAAGAAAGCATAGGCTTGCCATGAATAAAAAAACTTCTGCTCATGAGCAACCTTCTGTGACATAAAACCTAAATAACCTAGATCATATAATCATTGGCATGGATGAGTCAGGACTCAGGAACACTGTGGACATTTCACATCAATAAAGACCACAGAGAGTTTATATCCAAAAAAACAGACCCTGCTTGGTAGACTTGCAGTGAGATTAGAAGAATGACTATGGCCAACCAAGGGGGTAGAGCCTGCATGGGTGCTATTTAAGTATGGCTGCCCTCATGCATAGAAACAAAACTTTTAATACATTATGTAACGCACACTCCCAGAGGGGCCACTGAAAATGTGATACAGGTTCTCCCACGATAGTACAGAGGTTGCCAGTAATAAGCACAGTTCCATGTACACCGACAACACAGGCTCAGTCTAGGGGATGTTTTTGTAGAATTTATTGCTGAGTAACTTAAAATAGCAGAAGGTTTAGGTTTTTGTTGTGATATTGTGTTTGACATGTGCTTCAAGCTCCCTGTTTGTCAAAGAACTCAGTCAGGTTATAGCTAGACAGTTATTCCTAATTTTTATGGACAGCATACTGACAGGAATGGTACCAGCTGATTGGCGAAAAGCCCATATGGTACCAATATTCAAAAAAGGCAGAGATATATTCCTGGAAACTACAGGTCTGTCAGTCTAACATCGATAGTATGCAAACTATTGGAGGGGATGATAAGGAACTATATTCAAGAATTTGCTAATGAAAACAGCATCATTAGTAGTAATCAGCATGGGATTAATAAAGTTTGTTCTTATCAAACCAATCTGTTAACATTCTACGAGGAAGTGAGCTGCCACCTAGATAAAGGCCTGTGGACGTAGTGTATCTGGATTTTACAAAAGCATTTGATACAGTCCCCCATAGACACTTAATTTACAAACTGAGGTCTGTAGGCATGGACTATAGGGTTTGTTCATTGATAGACAACTGATTATAGGGGCATGTCCAAAGGGTGGTGATAAATAATGTGTACTCAGACTGGTCTGGAGTGGTAAGTGGGGAGCCCAAAGGCTCTGTCCTAAAACCAATTTGGTTTAATTTATTCATAAATGACATAGAGATTGGTATAAATAGCTCAAACTCAGTTTTTGCTGATGGTGCACAAATAAGTAGGGCAATAACTTCACAACAGGATATAGAAACTTTACAAGAAGACCTGAATAAAATAATGGGGTGGGCAACTACATGGCAAATTAGGTTTAATGTTGGAAAATGTAAAGTAATACACTTAGGGGCTAAACATATAAGTGCAAGTTACTCACTAAGGAAAGAACCCCTGGGGGAATCCAAGGTGGAGAAAGATTGGTGGTGTCAGCAGGAAGTATTGATAGTTTTAAAAGACTCTTGGATGTGCATCTTAATGAACAAAATATATAGAGATATGGGAAATGATTATCAGCATGAACTAGTGTGTTTATTTAACCTTACCAGCTATATAACTATGTAATACACTAACACAATTATTGAATCCTCTACAGGCCACTTCCCCAGCCAATTACCACAGTCCGAATCTTTTACTGCTTGAAGCTGCACTTAGTCTTTGAGCTCTGTTTGGATACTTCCTCCAAGTTTCACAGTATGTTACTTCCAGCACAAGTAATGGGGCCCTTTCCCCTGACCTTTTGGACTCTGTTTTAAAGGCTCAGTCCGGTGCTCTATCCCTTGGAAAGCTTGAAAAGTTTGTTCTCCTCCACCTTAGGGTTAAAGTGCTTTTCAGAAGCACATGACACAAATACAGCCGGGCACTCAGGGATTACTAAAACTCTTTCTTTAGTTTCTTGTGGGCTTTGATGGCCCTCTCTCTATAAGGGCTTCTGTTCTTATGTAAAAGTTTGCAAAACCTGTGTTTGCTCTGAGTCCTCAGAAGTCAAGCCCTCTGGATTACCTTTACCTTTGCCTGTCCCTAAACTCCCTTGGACACATATCCAGGCTAAATTGTCCTCAAGTTCTGTTGCCTCTGCGGTCCAGTCTGTCTCAACACCTGCTGATGCAGTCCCTTCTGTCTCTGCACCAGTTATTCCAGTCCAGCCCATGCCAATTGAGCCTCCTGCTTTTTCATATTTGGGACTTTCAGTTACCTGGTTTCACCCTACTGCAACTTCATCTGCTCAAACCTGTCAAAGAAGTTCCATCCATCCTTTGGATAGACTGCCTCATTCGACCAGGTGGGGCCCTCAACCCTTTCTTCAAGCCACTCTGCATCCAACCTGTGTTCCAGCTATACAGCTTGACACCAGTGGCATGTCAACTGCTATCCAGCCTGGTGTTATTGGTTCTCTTTCTACGTTCCAGTTTGGCTCCATAGACTTTTGTCTGCTAACCAAGCTGACCTCACTGATCCCTGACCATTTCTCAGCCTGATGGTCCTGTGCCAGATACCCAGCCTGATGGTCTGTTGCCCGATGTCCAGCCTACCTCTAAAGGTCCAGGGGCCCATCCTCAGAAGGGGGTAATGTCAGGAGTGTGTTCCATTCCAGCATCCTGGTATTGGCAGTGATGCATTCACCCAGTCTGTCTGTCCACCTGCAAGGTGATTGATGTAGCCAGTCTCTGGGTGGAGACCAAACCTGATTTAAGCCAGCCAAGCCCGCAGTCTCATGTTTGTGATATTGTGTTTAACACGTGCTTCCTGTTTGTCTGGGATTTCCTTTTTTTTTACTTTGGATTGGAACTCAGACTATTCTCTGAACTCTGCCTGCCTTTTTGACTACGGATTGGTCCTCACTATTCTGAACCTTGCATGCCGTGTACCTGGACTGTCATTTAACCAGTCTGCCAAGTTTGCTGTGCTCAGTTCGTGTCTGTGCCAGCGTGGTAGCCAGGCACTATTGCATTATAGGTGTTTTTAACTAAACTTCATCTTTAAGCCAATGCATGCTAAGTATGAAATAAGTGCACCTGTGGGGATTTATTATCTCTCTAAAAAGATAACAGTACTTCCCTTGACAATAACTTTCCTGCTTTCTTCTCCAGAAGAATGAAGCTGTTCAGAAACCTGCAACTGTATTAAACTGACACAGTATTTACAAATGTGCATATTTAAAAAAAATGAATGCAGGTGATGTATACACAAAGGGCTCCCAAATAGGTGTCTCTGGAGGCGCATCTGAATGATTTTCACTTAGAAACCCAAACATCTGCTTCTTGTAAAGCCGTTTATCAGGGTTACCTTGGAAACAAAGAAAAAAAATGAGTATCATACCTAGTTTATGTTTCACAGCTTTTCTGTTGTGTGCAATTAAATTTATTGCAGAAATATCAACAGCAATTGCCATGGAAACAAACAATGGATGCCACTCTTTTAGCATCTTGCCCTAGTGATATGACCCAGTTACAGCTAAAAAGAAACAAATGTGAAGAGTCCATTTACTTTTATTTACAAGTATAGAATATCAAGTATGTTAATAAAATGCAGTGTACTTTATGTAGCGCTTATCCCCATAGGATGTATAGGTCTAGATGTCAACGACTCTTCTAGCAATGGCACATTTATTTGGGCTATACACCCAACTAGCCAACAAGAACAAAAAGGGCAACAATAAACAGTAACAAAATAAAACAAATGTGTGCGATACAACAAATAATGCGAGGACCAAGTAATGCTGGACTCACTCCCCTCCAAATAGGTGAATCCTATATCTAAGGGAGGTCCTAAATAAAGCCAACACTGGACTAGATGCTGAGAGCTTCTCCTGTGTTGGAGCGCTCAGGTAAATTTGTATCCCACATTTAAGAGTATACTGTAAGTCCCCAAACGAAGTCTCTAGTTAAAGTGGTTGTAAACTCAGAAAAGCAAAAACAAAACATGCAAGACAAAGGCATAATGAGCTAGTATGCATCGCATACTAGCTCATTATGAAATACTTACCTTAGATCGAAGCTGTTGCAGTGGTCCCGCTGTGGCCAGCGGCATGTCTTCCGGAGTTATTTCTGGGTTTGCGGGCTCCGGTGCTGTGATTGGCCAGAGCCATGATGATGTCACGAGCGGGAGCCGCCGGTGACGGCATGGGCCCTGAAGAAACTGTGCAAGTTTAGGAGATATTCACGGTATCTACAGGTAAGCCTTATTATAGGCCTAACCTGTTGGTAAAAGTGGTGTAAGAAGGTTTACAACCACTTTAAGGTGGTGCTGTCCTTTTAAAGTGGAACTAAACCCTCCTATCCTTTTCAGCCAAGGAAGCTGCCATCTTGGCCTCTGTTTGACCTTGGGGCTGGATTCACACTGGTACGACATACGCTCTGACTCTGGGAGCACATGTTGCATGATGTGTGTAAATCAATGATTCCCTATGAGAGCCGTCCTAACTGCTCCGACACAAGTCGCTCCAACTTTGAAAAAGGCTCCTGCACTTCTTTGGTCTGACTTTGATCCTACTTCAGCCCATTGAATATCACTGAAGTCGAATCAAAGTCGGATCATCATCTTAATTGATCCGACTTTGGCATGCGACTTGTGCTCTGAGGATCTTGAAGGGGAAACACACACCAAAATGTAAAAAAAAAAAAAACTGCATAGGGTTCCCGCCCAATTCCATAACAGACCCTTCTGTCTGGTATGGGTTTTAAGGAGAACCCTCATGCCAGGCCCCCCCACTCCAAGGGACCCCCCCCCATGTTGAGGGCATGTGGCATGGTATGGTATGGTCCGGTGGGGGGGGGCTCGCTTGTCACCCCCATTTCCTAACCTCCCCATTTCTGGGCTGCATGCTCGCTAAAGGGGCTGGTATGGATTTTGGGGAGGACCCATGCCATTTTTTTATTTTGCAGTGGGGATTCCTCTTAAAATACATACCAGACCAAAGGGTCTGGTTATGGTCTTGGGGGGGGCACACATTTTTTTTTAATTTTTTGAGTGGGGTTTCCCTTTAAGATTCATACCAGACTCAAAGAGCCTGGTATTGTCGGGATCAAAGTCGGATCCCGTTCATTGAAGTCGGGATGGAAGTCGAACATGAAGTCGCAGGGCAAAGTTGGATTCCACAGTTGTGCGACTGTCGCATCATACCAGTGTCACCCCGGCCTCAACTACTATGATGCTACACATGTGATCAGTTACGACACTAGCTATTTGATGGTGTGGCAGTTTTGTTTTATAGCGCAACCAATCTGACAGTTACATTTCCGGCATGTGTCTTTTGAAACTGTTAAATCGATAGGTTTAGTACCACTTTAAGAGGAGGGTAATGAGTTTGCGTCCAGTGGCCTCTCACCACTACGCAGTTTGTTTTGTGCTCCTCCTGTTCCCTGGTGCCTAAAACCTATGGCTTTGGCAGCAATCCTGGACACTGTAGCAACGACCCTTACAAAACCAGTGATGCTCCTCTCTTCCAGCTCGCTGGTGCTCTTAAATGGCAGTGGCCTTCAAGTGAATGCAACACTCTTTTCCACTCTGACACAGCAGCAAACACGGGTAACGAGTGGCATCTCAGATTCAACAACACTCAAACTGTCATTTCTCATTCCCCACATGAGACTGCCTTGAGCCCTGGCTTCTCCTTCCTTTAATTCCTTTTTGTCACCAGGGTCTCTAGAATGGGTGTCCCCATTGGAAGATTTCCCTTCTGTTCCTGTTCTGTGGCAACTCGATATTTGGGACTTTCTTTCACTTCTATTCTGAGTGATAACAGTCACTGAGACAAACAGAAAGGGTGAACCTCCTTAAAAGGGGGTGCAGAAAACAATAAAAACCTGACAGGCGTTCTATTTACTCTCCACTATATCCATACTTTAACTACTTAAACACCACCTACTGCAGATGTACTGTGGCAGGACGGCTCTATTGCGCCAAATTACATACCTGTACGTCATTTCGTGCAATAAACACTAGAGGGCGCGCGCACCGATAGGACAGAGGGGGAGCCATTCAGTGGGTCTGGTGGACCCGATATCCGCTGGCCACCTTCGACCTTTCCCCAGAGAGGCAGAGCGGTGATCTACCTATGTAAACAAGGCAGATCGCCGTTCTGACAGGGAAGAAGATAGAGATCTTGTGTTCCGGGAACACAGATCTGTCTTCATCCAGTCAGACCATCCCCCACACATTTAACAAGCACCTCCTAGGCACACACTTAACCCTTTGATCGCCCCTGATGTTAATCCCTTCCCTGCCAATGTCATTAGTACAGTAACACTGCATATTTTTAGCACTGATCATTATAATACTGTCACTGGTTCCCAAAAAAGTGTCTGATAGGTGTCCAATTTGTCCGCCGCAATGTCACAGTCCTGCTAAAAATCGATGTTCGCCGCCATTACTAGTAAAAAATGAAAATGCCATAAATCTATCCCATAGTTTGTAGACACGATAACTTTTGCACAAACCAATCAATACACGCTTATTGGGATTTTTTTACCAAAAATATGTAGCAGAATACATATTGGACTAAACATTTTTTTTATTGGATTTGTTTTATAGCAGAGAGTAAAAAATATTGTTTTTCTTTCAAAATTGTCAGTCTTTTTGTTTATAGTGCAAAAAATAAAAACAGCAGAGGTGATCAAATGCCACCAAAAGAAAGCTCTAATTGTGGGGAAAAAGGACGTTAATTTTATTTGGGTACAGCGTCGCACGACCGAGCAATTGTTAATTAAAGTAACGCAGTGCCGTATTGCAAAAAATGGCCTGGTCATTAAGGGGGTAAAACCTTCCAGGGCTGAAGTGGTTAATGTAAAACTATGTTCCACTAAGAATTCTGCAGTGCTTAGCCACACGAATGATCCAGCTGTAGCATCTAGAGTCAACATTGCTGAAGCCAACTGTTTTAAGTTGGCTTAAAACAGTTGGTTTTTTCACATAAACATATTTGGACTTTTAAAGAGGAAGTCAACCCTGATGGGTTTTACGTCCTCTTTAGTTCCCTGCAAAGTAAAAGCATAATGGGTTAGTATGCATTGCATATTAGCCCATTATGTGACACTTACCTGCAATCGAATCCCGCACTGTCCCCTGTGGAGGCCGCATCCATGACTGCCCCTCTTCCTTCCGGGGCTGCAGACTCCGGCTCTGTAACTGGCTGGAGTCGCATGACGTCACACCAGTCATGGCACAATGCTTGTGAAGAAATGGCAAGGTGGGCCGTTTATTCACTGCGCATGCGCCGATGACGTCGGCGCAAGCGTATACAGTGAATATCTCCTAAACTGTGAAAGTTTAGGAGATATTCACGGTACCTACAGATAAGCCTTATTTTAGGCTTACCTGTATGTTAACCACTTCCCGACCGCCGTATGCAAAATGACGGCCGGGAAGTGGCTTAGTTATCCTGACTGGGCGTCATATGACGTCCTCAGGGTAACAAGCCGCCGTGCGCCCGGGGGGGGGGGGGCATCGCGGCGATCGGTGGTGTGGGAGGTCAGTCTGACCCCCCGCAATACCGATCTCGGTAAAGTGCTTCCATCCGAAGCACTTTACCATGTGATCAGCCGTGACCAATCACGGCTGGTCACTGTGTAACACAGGAAAGCCGTTTATCGGCTTTCCTGTATTCAGGTCTGCAGACCTGAGGAGTGGAGAGCCGATCGGCTGCTCTCCTGACAGGGAGGGTTTGTGCTGATGATT
>BLSH010105798.1:594153-671326 GCA_018402905.1 Glandirana rugosa | reverse complement strand
AAAAGTGGTCGCGTTTACGGATGATGAGAATTCATTTCTGGGGTTTTTATTTTTTTTTTATTTTTTACTAGTAATGGCGGCGATCTGCGATTTTTAGCGGTACTGCGATATTTCAGCGGACATGTCGGAACATTTTGACACTTTTTTGGGACCATTGGCATTTATACAGCGATCAGTGCTATAAAAATGCACTGGTTACTGTGTAAATGCCATTGGCAGTGAAGGGGTTAACCTGCAGGGGGCGCTGTAAGGGTTAACTGTGTTCCCTGGGCGTGTTCTTACTGTGTGGGGACTGCCCTAGCTGGGGAAGGGAAGTGATCACAGCTTCCATGTAGAGGAAGGCTGTGATCACAGCCCTTCCCCCCCTCACAGAACGGAGGTCCGTGTTTACTTACACGGACCTCCATTCTTTCACTCCGGGGGGGGCATCGCGGGTGGCCGGCGGAGATCGGATCCGCCGCACCCGCTCCCTGTCCCTCCCCGGACACAGTGAGCGCACGGGCGCGCCTCCGGCGGCACGCGCGCTCACTGGGCTCGATCTCGCGGATCGCCGCAATAGAGCCACCTTGTCGCCGTCAAATGCCGATCAGCGGTCGGCAAGCGGTTAAGAATGTTTTCAGAAATAGAAAGTGTTAATAGTTTATGTTCATCAATTAACAAAATGGAAAGTAAATAAGAAGTCCAAATCATATCTACAGTATATTTGGTGTGAATACCCTTTTCCTTCAAAGCAGCATCAGTTCTTCTAGGTACACTTTGCACACGGTTTTTGAAGGAATTCAGCAGGTAGGTTGTTCCAAACATTGGTGAACTAACTACAGATCTTCTGTGGATGTAGGCGGCCTTAAATTCTTCTGTCTCTTCATGTAATCCCAGACAGACTCAATGATGTTGAGATCAGGGCTCTGTGGAGGGCAAACCATGTCTGGAACAACCTACCAGCCGAGTTCCTTCAAAAACCATGTGTAGTTACACCAAATATTGATTTGATTTAGATTTGTAAATATATTTTTGAAAGCATTCTTACTTAACAGCATTGTTCGCACCTGCACACAATTTTTGCACAGTACTGTACATGCTTAGGAAGCATTGTGCAAACAGTTAACTCTGAGGGCAGTAAAACTGTGTCCATGTGTCCAGTCTTCCTCTAAAATCCCTACCCTATGGCTTTGCTGTCTCTTGTAATGGCACTTTGCCTAACAAAAACACTCCCTATAAACCTAATCCTCCCAGTGTCCTCAAACCTAAAACTAACCAACCCTTACCACACAAAATGTTATTATACTATATCACTACACCATTTGATTCACATCATAGTGTACCAACATCCTCATATTTAAGCACATATAGGAATTTACAGTTTATGGAACTTTTTAGGCACATGTATATGTCATGTATAAGCCCTTCCTGTCTGCCCAGAGGAGCCATCATGTTTACTGGCATTCCCTTAATGCCAGTAGACATGATGGGGTGGATTTACTAAAGCTTGAGAGTGCAAAATCTAGTGCAGCTCTGCATAAAAGCCAATCAGCTTTCAGATTATGTTGTCAAAGCTTAATTGAACAAGCTGAGGTTAGAAGCTGATTGGCTACCATGCACAGCTGCACCAGATTTTGCACTCTCCAGCTTTAGTAAATCAACCCCGATGGCTCCTCTGGGTGGACTTTTGTGCATTTTGACAGATTAATCTTTGCTCCTTCGTAGGAATTGGGCACATGCTCATGTGCGCGTGCATATGTGCGTGTACAATGGTGCTCGTATCTGTCCACATACATGTGTGCATCAGCGTGGCAGATGTTGGCACCAAAGGAGATATTTAAACTGTGGCAGTGCTCAGGATCAGTGCTGCTTTGTCTTCAGCCTCCTGTGTATCCTAAGACCCTGTGTTTCTGTATCCTGATGTAGCATTACCCCCGTGGTGGCTGCTGAAAGTTGTGGTCCACCTGTCACCCTGCCCAGACCGGCATTCAGTTTCTCAGACACTCAGAGTCAATGAATAGTCCATGTACTTGGCTTTGTGTTTTTTTTTTTTTAGGGGATTAACTTGGATGGGGTAAGGGAATTAATGAGATGCCCAGAAAATTCAACTTGGTTGGGTCAAACTATGTACACTCCTTGGACATACTGCTCCTTCAGTCTCCCCCAGAATAACACTTGCTTGCAGACTGTTACTCTTCCTCTCTCCAGCACAACTCTTACACTTCAGGCACAGCTAGCACATGTGATTAGGCTTGACACTGGCTTCAGCCAGGCCTTAGTATTTATTGCAGACAGAGACCGCGGGCCTCAATGGTGTTTCAATTGAAAAGTTCTGGTGCTAGCTGACCTAGGTGAACTACTGATGCCAGTTGGCACTGCCAGCCCTCCTGGCTGCAGCTGCCTAAATCCACTGCCTGTGACACTGCAATCCTCCCTGCTGGCTCTGCACCCATCTCAGACCTCCCAGTCCTCTCAGGCATGCCTCCCCAGTCCTCCTGACTGCATCACGTCATTCACCAGCCCTCCTGGCTGCAACCAGTGGTTCCCTCCTGATAACTTGCCTGGCAATACTAGCTCCTGCTGTCCTCTCCTGTTCCTCCTGTGCCTCCTGTCTGGATTCTTCATGAGTTCTTGAAGGGCTCAGCCCTGCACCCAAGCCCCAGGCCCAAGGTCACCCCCCCGAACTGGGGAGCTCCCTTAAAGGCCCCGACAGCCTAGTACTCCATCTCCAGTTCTTCCACCCAAACTACTCCTCCCCAGCTAGGCTGACCCTGAGTATTTGAGGAGGCCTGCCCCCTGACAATCCAAGTTGGGGATTGGTCAGAGCTCCCCAGAACACCCAAGACAGCTCAAACTCTCTTCCCCTCCTCTCCTTCTATCACTTTCCAGAAGCAAGAGGGAGGTAACCGAGAAGTGACACCACCTGTGAGTCACCAGCTGCTACCCTGCACCACTCCCAGCCCAGAATCAAAACAAACAGACCTAGCTTCCAGCTGAAACAATAATGCAAATGTCACGTTCTCACTGGGGTATGAACACCGTACCCATCTGTGAAATATGGTACAGTGCTCCCAATGTTTTGCTGTCTCACCTAATATCGGTGCCGCCCTGTAACCTAATGAGCATATCACAAAAGAAGAAAAATTGGGGGGTGCAGAAGCCCCTCAGCAAAGTGGTTACATAAAGGACTATGCAGTTTATACAGGGAAAATGGTATAAAAATGTAAGTTTATTACACATAGAAAAATTAATCTCAATCACAAAAATTCAAAGCTGGATAAATGTATACCCACCACCAACACCTCGGCTAAAGATAAAAAAAGACAATGTTGTCTAGTGTATAGCAGCTGCATCACGCCTCACATCCCATGCATACTATAGTCACAGTATAGATCTGGGGAAATCTCCATGTCCTCAGTGGAGTGGCATATCCATAAGGAAAGTTCCATGCAATACAAGACAGCAAGTCTAATAGAGTACAATGGACCTGGGTCTGCTTGATGACACTGAGGCTATTCCCTCTAGCAACAAAATAGTTCTGTGAATAAGTGCTAACACCACTATGGAGAACTCATGAACAAACTGTGTAGTTGCCTGGATGGACACCTTTAGGAAAGCAAGAGAACACACAGACCATCGTTGTATTGCACATGTCCCATAGCCCTTGTAAGTAGTCCAAAGACAGTCAAACATAGGCTTGCATTGATGAGCCAGGTGAACATCCCAGCACGGGTCAGGTTACAGCATAAGGTGCCTGTTCCATATGGAAAGTAGGTGCTACACAGTTACTGAGATACAAGGCCGCTCACCCAAACCTCTGGCAGGCAGCTTCTCACGGGTCAAACTCTGGTAGTTGGAAGTCCGCTCTCCCCATGGGAGGCTGGTTAGGGGAGGATCATCACTATGGGTCCAGTCAGGAGTAGCAGGTCGGGACTGTGTGTAAGAGCTGGTCTCTGTGGGACTGTGTTCAGTGTGCCTAGTCAAAAATGGATTCCACTATTCTCCTGGGCGTTCTGCGCATGCATGGGTGTGGTTAGCTGCCTCAGTAGGGCGGTGTCGCGTCCTACATGTTTCGCCCAATCAGCTTGAGCTTCTTCAGGGATGGGATGGGCTAACATTAAGACATCTTTTTATACCCTATGGAAAGATGCAGTTTTCATCTCTTGCCACTAGATGCCTCATCCACACCACACACAAACGCTTTCATATTGTAAAAAGCTGTTAGTTCCGTGGGCAATGAAGAAGAACATTTTCCTCATACAGCATGGGACTTTGAAGGCTCACAAAATAAGGGAGTATAGGAGTAAAAAAGGAATTTTATTGTACAAAAAAACATTAAAATGTAGGATCCATAGTAGTATAGAAACCATACGATTTATGGTATACAAAATCTTATATATGACAAGTCATGCCCAATGGCTAAATATAATACGTTCAGGGGGCTGTAAACAGCCAAATCCATCGCGTTTTGAAGCTATTAGAGACTCCTTCCTCAGGGAAATTCCTGCTAGTAATGTTAGAAGAATTTACAAAGATAATCATATTATTTTATGAGTACATAATATTATATGCGTTTATGCATGTCAGAGAATATATCACATAACCCAACAGAGTAAGCAGAGATGACATAATACTCACAGATTTCTCCATTTGTACAGACTGTGGATTGTGCCACCAGTGGTCAGAGGGATAAAATAAATAAGGTAAAAAAAACACAGGAAAAGCAAAAGCAGAATCCGGGTAGATGTCTCTGAACAGATACTGGGAGCTCCTGGCATCAAAGAAAAATACGGATTATAGGGATCGTCCAATCAGTCATTGTATAAGTAAAGTGTAGTAGCAGGTAAGAAAAATGTATATATAAGTATATCTCTCCCAGGCTGCATAGGAATGGTGATATTAGCCCCATGTATATCCAAATCAAGATATATAGAGAAAGTGAGTAAAAAGTAATGCATATCCAGTGTGTATAATACATATGGATTCAAAGTAAGTATTATGTTGAGATATACATAAGACATGAATGTGACTTACTTGAATGATGTAAACGTTCTAAGCAAGATATAATAAGCAGTTGTATGTCTGTACTGGAACTGTATGCACGCCCTGTGAATTGATATGCAGTGCATATAAGTATCCACCGTTGTTAGTAGTAAATGTATGTAGCATCCATCATGTATAGACTTACTTTAAAGTTAGAGGGGTACAATGTCCTGTGCAGCCGGAGAATATGTGCCAAATGGCACGCAAACAGCTGTTTGTATATATGAGGGAGATGATTGGGGGAGGTCCCTGGCCATGCTCCTCCAATGGCGTGAACCTACGGTGGGCAACACGATTCTACACGCCTCCAGCTTCCATCCAAAACCACTTGTAAGATCTATTCCTTTCAGCCAATATCTCAGAACGAAACGCAATTGTTGTAATGAGGCATCTTTTCAACAAGAAGCTCAAAGACCGCTTGTCACAACGAGGGTATTCCAAGACTTGTCTCAAAAAGGGCTATAAAAAAAGCTGCCAACAAAACTCAAAACAAACTCCTATATAACACCAACCTGAAAAAATCCCAGAACAATAATAACACATGTAGAATTATCACTATATTCTCAAACCAACATCTACAGATTACAAATATTATACAAAAATATTGGTATTTACTACATCTGTACCCTAATGTGGGAAAATTTACAACACCAACTCCATTAATTACCTACAAAAGAGCCACCTCAATTCGACCTCCTTCTTAGGAGGAAGACTAAAAGACAGTTAAGGGTCTGCATCGGTGAACATATTAGGATTATCAGAAATGCTGGCAAAGAGGAGAGCAGGGTGAAGAAGATGGATATTACCCCACTGGCTATGCACTTTTTGGAGTTCCATGGGGGCAAAACCGATGGACTGAAGGTAAAGGGCATATACCCATTGAACCTGCCACCACGGAGAGGAGACTTAAATACTATATTGCTCCAAAAAGAAAAAATGTGGATTTACAGGCTCAATACTATGATGCCGGTGGGCTTGAACAGTGAATGTAGCTTTCAGCCCTTTCTTCAACAATAGCCCTGCTCTCCCCTGGCCTTTAATGCATTTTTGATGAAAGCAAACATCAAGTTATTATATTGATGGTTGTCTTGCAGTACCTACAGTTGTATGCAAAAGTTTAGAAACCCCTGACAATTTCCATGATTGTCATTTATAAATATTTGGGTTTTGAATCAGCAATTTCATTTTGATCTATCAAATAACTGAAGGACACAGTAATATTTCAGTAGTGAAATGAGGTTTATTGGTTTAACAGAAAATGTGCAATATGCATCAAAACGAAATTAGACAGGTGCATACATTTGGGCATCCCAACAGAAATATTTAGTAGAGCCTCCTTTAGCAGAAATAACAGCCTCTAGACGCTTCCTATAGCCTGTAATGAGTTTCTGGATTCTGGATGCATATATTTTGGACCATTCCTCCTTACAAAACATCTCCAGTTCAGTTAGGTTTGATGGTTGCCGAGGATGGACAGCCCGCTTCAAATCACTCCACAGATGTTCAATGATATTCAGGTCTGGGGACTGGGATGGCCATTCCAGAACATTGTACTTGTTCCTCTGCATAAATGCCCGAGTAGATTTTGAGCAGTGTTTTGGGTCGTTGTCTTGTTGAAATATCCAGCCCCAGCGTAACTTCAACTTTGTGACTGATTCCTCAACATTATTCTCAAGAATCTGCTGATATTGAGTGGAATCCATGTGACCCTCAACTTTAACCAGATTCCCAGTACTGGCACTGGCCACACAGCCCCACAGCATGATGGAACCTCCACCAAATTTTACTGTGGGTAGCAAGTGTTTTTCTTGGAACGCTGTGTTCTTTTGCCGCCATGCATAACGCCCCTTGTTATGACCAAAATGAAGCTGGTTTGCCCTCTTGTTGTGTAGCAAAAAATGCGGTGAAACAGCTTGAAACTTCTCTGTGGCCACTGATCCCAGCACCTCTTCTTCAGGCGCTGCCAACCCACCTGGCTGCAGCTGCCCCTTTCACTAGCCCTCCAGGCTAACTCTCACACCAGTTCTCCTGACTGACTCTTCACCAGCCCACCCAGCTCAGGGAAGGATGAAGACTTAAGTACACCGCTGTTTTCAGGGAGATATGTGGTAGTCTCCCCCCTTGTTAGCCCCCAACAGTACTGATATGCTCACTCTGTTCTCTCTTGCTCCCGTGCCTCCAGGAATGGCTTCCTCCTGTCTATTTATGGAGTGGTCTCAGCCCCCTGCAAGCCTACCTCTGAGGATTGGATGAGGTTCTCTAAATATTCAAGGCAGCTCCTCCTAACCTCTACCCACTAATTTTAGAAGATTCTCCAACCTCCTAGACCAGGGGGAGGCACCAGAGAGCTGCCAGGATGAGTCTCCCAGCCCTAACCTTTAGTGAACTCTGACCCAGATTACATGGCTCAGACTTAGCTCTGAGCCAAACTAGAATTGACTTACTCTAAACGCTAACAACCCCTGCACTAAGTTCTAGCACACACTAAAGGGTGCTACATGTAGGTACTTAAATATGCCGATAGGGATGTTGGTACACTATGATGTGAATCAAATGGTGTAGTGTTATAGTTTAATAGGATTTTGTTTAAAAAGAAGGACAGTACCTAAAATGGAGGACAGTTGGGAACAATGGTGTATGGCCAGCCTAATGCTATCTTATGTAAGCAAAACCTCTTGCTGGCAAACACACCTCTTGCTTCTGGGATACTCTTTGCCAAAGACAGACCACCCTGTGCTAAATGTGGCCACAAGCTACGGCCTTAGAGATCTCTTGTGGCTTGCCAGCAACTTTTCCCGTCAATACACAAAGCCAGTGAGCAGAGCAAGGATCTTCGAGCAGACATTCCAAGATGAGCGATGTCTCACACAGCAAGAAATAAACATTATTTGGAAATATGTAATTCTTTATAATGTCTCTTAAAAAGCCTTTAACGAGTTCCAATTTCTTGCACGTTATTTGTATGGAAATAAGGGGAAATGTCACAGCAAACATCACATATTTTTTTTCTCTTTCAGGCAAATAGGTTTTTTTAATCCATTCTTTAGCTGTTCTGCAAGCTTTATTTTTTCAGATAAAATAGATTTATAATGGCGCGCGATGCTCTCCAATATTATTTTAGCACAAGCAACTATTTTACCGTGTTGGTTCAGTGCAAATTTCATGTTCCCAGCACAGCCAAAATGAACAAATATGATAAGGAAGAAGGCAAACAATGCATAGGCTGTCCAAGTGTTTTAGATGGAATCCCACGAGAATGAAGCAGAAGCTGTAACATATTCTGTAGTAGTAGAAAATCACTTGTTCCTTTATCAGAGCTTTATTCTTTTCATATGGATACAATGGCCAGCAAATTCACTATGAAGTTTTGTCAAGAGATTCTGTTTCTGGAAGGCAAAGGCCGATGTGTGAATAAAGCAAAAAAATGAAGCCTTTGACTGCATTGTATATTGAACATCCAGTCCTGAGAAAGTTGGATGACAAAACTTTTTGTCATTAGGTTCTATAGACACGTAGACATTTTTCCTTCCACTTTCCCTAAAAACACCACCTCTGCATTCTCTCAAGGCCAAATTATTTTCTATAGATTTGGATAGAGAATGGAATGGCTAAAGCAGACCTCCAATCAAAAATCTTCTCTTGCAATCTAATCTTTCCCCCTCCACTTTTAAAAAGGTGGCCTTTCTATAATGTTTTTTTTTATTATTACTTTTTTTTTACCTGGTCCCATCCTTTACTGCCATTCTTGCCTAGGCAATGTTTCATTTTCTTCCTCTGCCTCCTGAGATACTGCCATTAGATATCTCAGGAGGCATTACCTTCCATTCATGTAAACAGAATACTGTGCCATTGGGGGGAATCAGGAAGGGGCTTACTGTGAAGTAAACAATAAAAAACGGCAGCATGGGATGGGACCTGGTGTAGAGCAGGGAGCAAGAAGAGGATAATGCTGATTCCATTGGGCTTCTTGTTGTTGCTCCACTGGTCACACTTTGACGTCATAACATACAATGCGGGTACAAACAAATGGCCACTGCCCCATACTATAACTGGTCTTCGCATTAAGGAGCACATGGAAGGGGGACACGTGTCAAACAAAACCAAAAAAAAAATTCCCAGCTCAACTCACCAACCAGTCTGCAAACAACCAAATTATGCTGCCTAACAGTATGCATTAAAAACAGGGGTTTAATTTGCACACATGTTTAAATATATACGTAAGCTGCAGACCCACTTCACGTTACCCCATATTATCTGTGCAGTCCTAACTCTATACATTTTGAGAGCCTCCACAGTGGAAATACATGAACAATAATGCATAGATAGAGGGCAGGTAAGCCTGGAGGGAGCCCACCCCTCCTTAAAGGCACAGGGTGCACTGGACACCCAGCATATAGCACCATGTCAGCAAAGGTGTCCAGTGCCTCCCCTCACCAGTATTCCAACAGTACAAACAAATGCTCACTGCCCCCACCTATAACTGGCCTTCGCTGCAAGGAGCATATGGAAGAGCGACACATCAAACAAAACCAAAGAAAATTCTCAGCTCAACTCATGCAAACAACCTAATTATCCTGTCTAACAGTTTGCATTAAAAACAAGTATTTCATTAGCACACATTTGCAAATACATGCGTAAGCTGCAGAGCCAGGGCACAGTGTCGAACTGGACAACCAGTATATAGCACAATGGCATGTAGCACAATTTGCTGCCATGGTGCTATATGCTGAGTGTCCAGTGCTCCCCTATGCATTTAAGGAGCAGTGAGCTCCTCTATCTATCCATTATTATGCATAGGATTCTACTGTGGAGGCTCTCAAAAATGTATAGAGTTAGGACTGCAGATAATACTGGGGTGCCGTGAAGTGGTTCTGCAGCTTACGCATGTATTTGCAAATGTGTGCAAACGAAACCCCTGTTTTTAACGCATACTGTTATTCTGGATAATTCAGTTGTTTGCAGGCTGGTTGGTGAGTTGAGCTGAGGAATTTTCTTTGGTTTTGTTTGACATACATCTCAAAGTATACAAAACAGTTTTAATCAGTGGACCCTAGGCTATCCGATTGTCAAAATGATGTCACATGCCACATCCCAACAAGTATACTTCATCCAGTGTTTATTATACATATACAGGGTGGGCCATTTATTTGGATACACCTTAATAAAATGGGAATGGTTGGTGATATTAAATTCCTGTTTGTGGCACATTAGTATATGTGAGGGGGGAAACTTTTCAAGATGGGTGGTAACCATGGCGGCCATTTTGAAGTTGGCCATTTTTAACCCAACTTTTGTTTTTTCAATAGGAAGAGGGTCATGTGACACATCAAACTTATTGGGAATTTCACAAGAAAAACAATGGTGTGCTTGGTTTTAACGTAACTTTCTTCTTTCATGAGTTATTTACACGTTTCTGACCACTTATAAAATGTGTTCAATGTGCTGCCCATTGTGTTGGATTGTCAATGCAACCCTCTTCTCCCACTCTTCACACACTGATAGCAACACCGCAGGAGAAATGCTAGCACAGGCTTTCAGTATCGGGAGACCTTGGGGGCCATTCAACTGGATTGGTCATCGTGGGCCAGTTGAATGGCCCCCAAGGTCTCCTGATCTGACCCCCTTAGACTTTTATCTTTGGGGTCATCTGCAGGCAATTGTCTATGCTGTGAAGATATGAGATGTGCAGCACCTGAAACTACGGATACTGGAAGCCTGTGCTAGCATTTCTCCTGTGGTGTTGCTATCAGTGTGTGGAGAGTGGGAGAAGAGGGTTGCATTGACAATCCAACACAATGGGCAGCACATTGAACACATTTTATAAGTGGTCAGAAACTTGTAAATAACTCATGAAAGAATAACGTTATGTTAAAACCAAGCACACCATTGTTTTTCTTGTGAAATTCCCAATAAGTTTGATGTGTCACATGACCCTCTTCCTATTGAAAAAACAAAAGTTGGATTCAAAATGGCCGCCATGGTCACCACCCATCTTGAAAAGTTTCCCCCCCTCATATATACTAATGTGCCACAAACAGGAAGTTAATATCACCAACCATTCCCATTTTACTAAGGTGTATCCATATAAATGGTCCACCCTGTACTTTAGATCTTTATGTACCTTCCTTTAAGTGGTCTCCCGGTTTTCGGCTTTCCTTCAGGGATGGAGTGGTCATCAATGTTGTCCACATATATTGTAAGCTGTATTTATGAGTTTAATATGAAATTATATACTGAATATGGTATTTTTTGGATTGTCTCCTTTTTGATTGTTATTTATCTTTTAGTGATTAAATGTACTTTCCAAAAAACTCCCTGAAGAAGACTTTGGATACTCGAAACGTTGGAGCTATGTTGTGATACAGTACCATTTTATCTCATGTTTCTGCCTTAAATTAATTCTAATTATTTGTAATAAAGTTTTTTATACTGTCTACATCCGAATGCCTCTTGATGCCTTCAAAGTCCTGTCCAATTTTCTCTTCATTGTTCAAATGTCTCAAAATATTGGAGAGAAGTGGAGAATGATGGCTGCTATGGGATTGTGGGGTAAGGTAAGTAAAACTGTTGTTTATGTTTCCCCAGGACCCAAATACACGTTTAACCTTTGATGTGCAAGGGCAGCCAAACTGCGGGGGGGCCAACATTTTATTTTACTTGGATTTCAGCTGTATTTAAATTCATATTTGCTCCCAAATGACTCTTTTGCAAACGCTGATAACTGACTTGACAATTTACAGTAATTGCAAATGTTGTGTTTTTCCTGGTGCTTTCCTTCAATGGAAGATAGTGCTCTCTTTTAAAGTGTATTTCCACTTTTGCAGGCAAATGGGGAGCTGAATTATATATGTAAAATGTCCCCATTCACCTAACATAACTTAAAAAAAAATAAAAATTGCAGCTTAGTTTTTTGGGTGCTATTTTTTGGAAACCCCAGCACTGTAAAATCCTACTTACTGTAGTTCACTTTGTTTATGAAGGGCTGGGCAATTGTTTTTGCTATAATTGACCTTGTCTGTACTGAGCTGGCAGATCTTTATTATCAGTTGTAGACTAGATTTGAACACTCTCTGTCCTAACAAAGGGTTAAATGTTTAGTAGCTAGGCTTCTTGCATTGTATGTTAGGGAGAGGAAACTCACGCTGTCCTTAGGACAGACTTACTCCGACATTGCTCAGAAATCCTTACAGTCATCCATGAGGCCTTCTCCTGAGAAACATCTAAAAGATAGGAAATATAATATTTTTAAAATTATTTTTAGGTATGATGTGTGAATGGGAACACATAACAAATATATAATGGGGTTTTGACTGCTAAAGTGGAAATGCACTTTAAATCCTTTCGTACAATGAACAATACAAAAAATGAGAAAGACAAACTGAAAACAATAAAAAAAAGATAGCATTGCTTGCAAGTTGTCTAATTTGTCAAAATACATTTTTCTAAAACTTGTTTTATTCTCTGTTACAAAACTATCCTACTCCTATCTTTCCTTATTCTGTGGAATGTAATTAAATTATATTCTAAGCTCTTTGTATACTGTGTTAAAATACGTTTTTATCATTATATGATTGTTATTTGTAACAAATGAATAAAAAAGGTCACTTACAACAAATAAAAACTGATTAAAGCATTAAAAGGGATTAAAATGCAATTAAATATTAATTTTCCTCTTTCTCTTTCAGTTTAATAGTGTTTGTTTTTTTGTGATACAATTAAAATGTCTGGCAAAAACCTTGAAACCCATTTTAGGACTGAAGTGCCCAATATACAAGAAAACATACTTAGATAAATGGTTAAAAGCCAGTAAGTCATTGTTCACATAGGGTGTATAATACCACATGCCCGTGCAGGGCCGTGTTTACCTGTATGGGGATGCACAGGTGTTCCATGCCTTCCCGTTCAAGCAGTCCCATTGATGTCTCTTGGTACACAGTGGCTGTGTCCCAATATCACATCCATAGTTGCCAACATTGTAAAAAAAATATAGGGACACTTTTTTGTCTGTAGGTGGTGTCTTATTATAATTAGGGGTGAGGTATTCATTTGTGGGCATGGGGTATTGGGGGAAGAAAATGTGGCACGGCGCTGCAAAAATGGGCGTGGTTTAAAGGAAATATCGGACGTGGCATAAAGGGGGCGTGGCTCAAATGGGGTGTGGTTAGAGTCTGAGATGAATGAGGGATGGAGGGAGAAAGAAAGAAAGAAATAGGGGGAGAAGGAGAGAGAAGGAAGGAAAGAAAGAGGAATGAAGGGACAGCAGGCCCGGATCCTACACCACAATAGCAATATGTGTATTCCAGAAAGTTTAACAGTCAGCAGATAAAGATACTCCAAACACCTAGTGTTAGCGCTTCAATCATCCCGGCACCATGGTTGGTATGGTGTCAGGATGATTGAAGCACATTATTTCTATTATTAGATTGTAATATAAAGTGAAATAGTTCAACTCACCATAATGCAGAATCAGTGGGAGCCTTGGGTGTGTCACTTGCCACGTCGTCTGTCACCAGATGCCATCAGATGTCCCCAGCAGAGTCCCTCCTTACATCAGGCATTCCCAGTAGAGTCCCTCCTTACATCAGGCATTCCCAGTAGAGGCCCTCTTTACATCAAGTACCCCCAGCAGAGTCCCTCCTTACACCAGGCATTCCCAGTAGAGTCCTTCCTTACATCAGATGCCCCCAGTAGAGTCCATCCTTACGATAGGCGAAGCCGTTCAGCGATGCCCCCAAAATTCAACCACTGCCGTTACCTTGTAGCCTTTGTTAATGTCCCATGGGTGCGGACTGGATATGCCAAAGTTGCTAGGAAGGAATAAAGTTCCAGATAGCCGCACTCCTCGAAATGCTCTTTATTATTTCTTAAGGTTCCATACAGTACAGAACAAAAGAAAATGCAAGCTAACGCGTTTCGCAACTCTTGCTTACGGGTGCTTACTCATAGCTCCATCCTTACATCAGGTGCCCCCTAGCAGAGTCCCTCCTTACATCAGGTGCCCCCAGTAGAGTCCCTCCTTACATCAGGCATTCCCAGCAGAGTCCTTCCTTACATCAGATGTCCCCAGCAGAATCCCTCCTTACATTAGGTGTCCCCCCAGTGGAGTCCCTCCTTACATCAGATTCCCCCAGTAGAGTCCCACCTTATACCGGGCATTCCCAGCAGAGTCCCTCCTTACATCAGGTGCCCCCAGTAGAATCCCTCCTTACATCAGGTGCCCCCAGTAGAGTCCCTCCTTACATCAGGTGTCCACAGCAGAGTCCCTCCTTACATCAGGTGTCCCCCAGTAGAGTCCCTCCTTATATCAGGTGTCCCCAGCAGAGTCCCTCCTTGCATAAGGTGCCCCCCAGCAGAGTCCCTCCTTTCATTAGGTGCCCCCAATAGAGTCCCTCCTTACATCAGGTGTCCACAGCAGAGTCCCTCCTTACATCAGGTGTCCCCCAGTAGAGTCCCTCCTTATATCAGGTGTCCCCAGCAGAGTCCCTCCTTGCATCAGGTGCCCCCCAGCAGAGTCCCTCCTTTCATTAGGTGCCCCCAGCGGAGTCCTTCCTTACACCAGGTGTCCCCAGCAGAGTCCCTTCTTACATCAGGTGCCCCAGTAGAGTCCCTCCTTACATCAGGTGCCCCCAGTGGAGTCCCTACTTACATCAGGTGTCACCAGCTGAGTCCCTCCTTTCATCAGATGCCCCAGTAGAGTCCCTCCTACATCAGGTGTCCCCAGCAGAGTCTCTTCTTACATCAGGTACCCCCCGTGGAGTCCCTCCTTACATCAGGTGCCCCCAGCGGAGTCCCTCCTTACATCAGCTGCCTCCAGCGGAGTCTCACCTTACATCAGGTGCCCCCAGCGGAGTCTCCTTACATCAGGTGCACCCAGTAGACTCCCTCCTTACACCAGATGTTGCCAGCAGAGTCCCTCCTTTTATCAGGTGCCCCCCAGCAGAGTCCCCAGCCTACACACAGCCAAAACCACAAACAGAAAAATCAGCACAAGGGACATAACTTATGCTGCCCAATGTTGACTCACCTTTTTTTTTTTTTGTTCAGCCAATGGGCTTATCAAAAAAAAAAAAAAATGTAGAGATTCCACCATCCACCTCAAATCCTCCCAGCTGTGCCATTATATTCTGGCAGTGTAGACTCCTCCGTTGTCAGGATACATTGATCAATCACCAAAAGACTGCAGCCACTGATCAAGAAAAATTTTCCAACAACCCTCTTCAACAGAAGTCAATCATTAGATCAGCTTTTGTCAAGTGGGAATGACGATAGATGGTTTGAAATTCGACGAGTCCCTTCTGAACCAGCCAAAATGATGTAGCACCCCGGTCTTAGGCAGGGTTGCTAACAAATTTAGTTTGCTAGGTGGTAACTAGCCTGGCTAATTGTTAGGGGGGTTCCACTGACTTTTCTCTAACTCAGGATTTGATGCATCTCTCTCGTCTGTCACTAGGTGGCATTGTTGCCTGTAGCATTAGAATGACAAGGGCATAGTGAATACTGACTAGGAGTGGATCGGTTATCTCAGCCAATTGGCAGGGGTTTCTTTGGCCCCTTAGTCTGCTGGTAGAGCCTATTTATTCGGGAGAGGTAAGGTGATCAGGGTTCTGTGCCACCTGGACGGCTGCCTGGGTGGACGTGTGTTACAAGGCTCCGGGTTGCTAGGCCAGAAGCCTGAAGCCTATCCCGGGAGCACAACGGGTTAGCTGTGGAAGAGCTCAGGGGATCCAGTGACGACTGGGATCTTGAAGTGAATGAAGATCTACAGTAGGATACTATGAGATGTGAGAGAAGATCTATAACGAGTTACTGTGAGTTACGTGTTCGGATCTCTATTGACTGTTGAAAGTTCAGTTGCAATAGGAGACAGCAGTTCTACAAATACAGTTGCTGCATCCAGCTTAAATGCCCTCCACCTGTATAGCTGTCTGCTTATCATTTTTGTCTGCCAATTGCTCTTGCATCTGCCTAAGGGTGTCCTGACCCTAACCATCTCTCCACCAGTTCTGTTTAAGAGACAATAAATCTCTTTTCTTGCATTTAAAAAGTGACTGGCACCCATGTTTCCAACATGACTGGCGCCCATGTTTCCAACTTGCATTACACCCACCATGCCTAACCCCCACTTCGAGGAAGGATGTCAGCTCTCCCTGTCTCTGGAGGTCACCTTTAGGCCTCCAGGGGTTGGGGCACCGCTACAATTCAATCCATCTATGGACAGCCTTACAGTCAGTAGGATGTGTCCCTTGTGCTGATGTGTCTTCTTTAATTGAAATCCTCCTCTGCCCTGTCAAAGGGAGGAAGAAAACCCTGTATTAAAAAAGAAGTATGGGGTTTGGGCTTTGACTTGACTATACTTTTCCTTTAAGGTCTCCCCCCCCCCCCCAAAAAAAAAACCCCACCGGGAACACACACACCAAAAAAACTTAAACAATTGAATAAAAAAAATATTAGAAAAGAAAGGAGAAGACACCTTGCCGCCAAAGAGCTTCAGGTGTCTCTTGAAAAAAAAATATATCTGCATACTGTATGCTGTATAAAAATCGGAAAACAGCGTAGGTATTTGGCTGATATGGCTGTCCCCATTCCCCATTCACAACTATTTCTCTCTTTCCCCTGTTGTAAGGGGAAAGGAAAGGGATCAGCAATGTAAATGTACCAGGTGACCACTGTAATGACCAATCACAGCAATCACATGGTACTAGGGTTGCCACATCATCCCTTTAATCCAGGACACACATTAATTACACAGGTTCTGTGGCTGATTAATGTGGTAATTAAACTCACTTGGTGCCTTATGTGCATTAAATTAGCCTCAGAACCTGTGTAATTCATATGTGTCCTGGATTAAAGGGATGATGTGGCAACCCTACATGGTACCCTGCCCCATTGATTGGCTTAGTACAGCATCTCTGGTTTCCCAGCTGCCTAATGATCGGCTGCCCGACGGCTATTTAAATAAAATGCTCCAATCCTCCATTGAAAAATTTACATTGATAGATAAGGGGTTAAATAAAGTGAATGTAACTTGAAAAGGACTCTAGAACTCCTTTCGAGTTACATTTATGTTATTTATAAAAATTTGGTACATTTTATTTCTATACTGAAAGATTTTGTTATAATTGTTTGACAAGTACAAATCAACAGTGTGTTAAAGACATCTTGAGAGTGTTAATGTGCTAAAGCTTATGTGAGATTTTAATGATTGGGATTACATATACTTTAACGTATTATTAAACCCTCAGGATTTTTTTTTGCTTAACACATTGGGCACAATAGAATAAGCATTCCCCAGTAAACTGTTAAAAATCTTAACCCAGCACTTGAAGTTTATCACGTTCAATGCTGCTTGCTCCTGCTTACTTATAGTGCTGCTTTTCTGTAGGGACCTGGATCACCTGCTGGTGGCACTGTGGTTCCTAGAGCTCAAGGACGCAGCTTCAGTGGCCACCGGTGGGTATCTCCACCTGATGCTGGCTGCTGGGAAGGTACAGTATGTAGCAATAGCCCCAAACTTGGCTGACTGTAATATCCCAGGTTCCATTTCCTGTGATGCACATGGCAGCCAGGCTCACAGAAGTTCATGGTGGGGATGAGCCTTGGGATACTCCAAAACTAGCAAAAACACAAAAGAGGACACCTGCAACTCTTCTGTGTCTTCGGGGTGCAACCACTCTCTTGAATTCAGAATTAGAGAGCTACAACACAAGGGACGCCTTGGTAGGGGTATAAGCTGAGGCAAAACTGTAGTGAGCTCTCCCAAAGGTGGTAAGAACAGTCTCTAGGATCCATAAGGCTAGTACTCACTGTGTCCTGGGTACTGTAATGCTTTGTGTATTACTAGCAACTGTACTGGATGACTTCAGATTGGATGCTCTTGTAATAATTTCCTACACTGCTTCAAGGAGCTCAGGACGTGGGTCCTCAAGTGCTAGCTGGAGCTGGTACCCAAAAAAAAATTTTCTTCTGTTCGAGAGCCAGTAGCACAGTGGGTCTCAGCCCTGAGGCTGGGTCATCTCCCAGAGGAACCAGTCTCTGCTGTTCTAGGCCCCAACCTATTTATGTACCTCTCAGCCCTCCACTAGCTATTCTTACTGTCAAGGATTGGCTGAGGTTGCCCGAATATACAGGTGAGCGGCCGCCTCTCATACCCACTATATTCCAGAACTTACTGGAATGCAGAGGGATGTAGTTGAGCCTGCGCCAGCAGAACCTAGAACAGCCAAAAGCAATTAAGCACTGCTCCTCTGTTACAGAAGAGTCCAAAACTAAATGTTCCTCAACGATAGCAACCCAATTAGGAGGGTACTACAAGTATATAACTTCTGCCTTGATTTGCATCAATGCTTCTGTGGTCTGTCTGTTAGCCATATCCCTACCTGCCGATTATCCTGGTCCCTGCCTTATCCTGTAACTTGTTAGCCCATCTCTGCTCCCCTGGTTCCCTGTCCCAGGCCTGGTCAGCGGTGGCCCGTAATGCAGGGCGCTGGGGCGCCCCAATCCCACCCAGTTGTGTGACAATAGCGAATTAATATTCACTGTTGTCACCCAGTTGTGTGACAATAGCGAATTAATATTCGCTATTGTCTTCCTGATTCTCATCCCGGCCACTCAGGAAGCGGGTCCTAAGACCTGTCACCCAACTGGCCGAGAGGAGAAGCGATCCTATTGGCCACTGAGGAGGAGGGGGGAGGAGACGCATGGGAAGCCGCTGTGAAGCACCAGGAGGAGGAGATGCCACCACACGGGCTGGTGACCGACCGACTGATGCGGGGGTCGCAGCAGTTGGGTTGTTTGCTGCCCCCAAAAATATCCCACCACCCAGCACTGGTCCTGGTCATGCCCTGTTTATTTCAACTCCCCTCCATTTGTATATAGTGTATTATAGTTAGGTTGTTGGTTTGGTTTTGCTTCACTGTCACGTCTATTTTTTCACTTTTGCTTTGCTTATGGTCTGTTGGTGTTGGATAGGAATTGTGTGCATTAATACATTTTATTTTAATCTTGCTCTCATCCTTGCTGCCGCTGGATATCTGCACTCGATATCCCCTTACGTTCTCTGAACTTTGGTCTACACAGGAACGAGTTAAAAGAGAAGTTCAGGATTTAAAAACAAAAACAAACAATTATAATCACCTAGGTGGCTCCAGCTCTGCAGTGAGAACTGAGTGATCAAACACCACTGATCACTCAGTTCTCCCCCTCCGCTCTGAGCAGAGAGCCGTGACTGTCAGTCAGCTCTCTGCACTCCCCTCCAGTACTCACTGGAGCACTGGGCTTTGGTGTAGACAGGAGGGGTTGGGTTTGACTCATACTCTCAGTGAATCAATGAGAGGCTGAGCCAGGTGCCGGCCCAGGCATCTGGGTGGATCCCGACCATATGATCGGGTTCTTTCCCAAACCTGGACCGGCTGCACTCCTGTGATCCATACAAGTATGGCCAAAAAGCTTTGTCCATGTTTCTCCTTTAATAGTGGGCAGTGTAGTCTACAGTCAGTCTGTTAGCTTAAGCACTTTCCGCCTGCACTTTAACCAAAACACGACTACAGCGTGGGATTCCAATGCCAGGAGAGCTTCCATAGATGTTCTTCCATGATCATTCCCCCTGTGGCGCGCACTGTGATCGCTCAATCCTTCCGACTCATCTGATCACAGAACAGGGTAAAGGGCCAATTACAATGGCCCTTTACCATGTAATCAGCTGTCAGCCGATGACAGCTGATAACAGAAGTAAACAGAAGCCGGTTATCAGCTTTTTTCTCCTCATGATCAGCGTGAGGAAAAAAGAAGAAAGCCAATAACCAGCTTCTGTTACAGGGACATTGGTCCCAAACTGTGCCAACCAGTGCTGCTATATCAGTGGCAACAAGTGCCATCTATCAGTGTCCACCAGTGCTGCTAATCAGTGCCCACCAGTTCTGTCAATCAGTGCCCACTGGTGCCACCCATCAGTGCTGCCACTCAGTGCCCATCAGTGTAACCTATCAGTGCTGCCTATCAGTGCCGCCTACCAGTGCCCACTTGTGCTGCCTATCAGTTGCCGTCAGTGCCACCTCTCAGTGCCCTTCAGTGCCACCTCTCAGTGCCCTTCAGTGTCACCTATCAATGCCCACCAGTGTAGCCTATCAGTGCCCATCAATGCAAGCTTACCTGCTTGCAGAATTTTATAACAAACTATGAAAAATGTTTTTTTTTTCAAAATTTTTGGTCTGTTTTTGTTTCTTTAACAAAAAAAAAAACCATTGGTGATTAAATACAACCAAAAGAACACTCTGTGAAAAAAAGGATAAAATGTTTGGGTACAGTGTTGCATGACCGCACAATTGACATTCAAAGTGCGACAGCGCTGAAAACTGAGAATTGGCCTGGGCAGGAAGAGGGTATAAGTGCCCGGTAAACAAGTGCTTAGGCCTCATATACACGGGCGTTATGAAAAACGAGCTGTAAAGCTAGTACTGGCGCCAGAAAAAAAGCGGCATTAAAAACACGATTTTTATCAGCGTTTTGCGTGGGAGTCAATGCAAGTTTAGGCACACTAGCTTTTAGCCGCGTTTCTCTGCCTCTAATTCAAAATCAATGATTCCGTATGGGAGTCCATTGATTTGAATAGAAGTTGCACCAGACTTCGGATCATGATGATCCGACTTGCGGTGCGGAGGATCTTGAAGGAAAACCCCCCGCAAAAATGACCAAAAAAAATTTGCTTGGGGTTCCCCCCCAGAGATATCAGACCCTTCAGTCTGGTAGGGATTTTAAGGGGAATGCCCGCGCCAAAAAAAATGGGGTCCCCCTAAAATTTATACCAGACCCTTATCTGAGCACGCAGCCCGGCAGGTCAGGAAAGGGGGGGCGAGCGAGTGCCCCCCCCCTCCTGGACCATACCAGGCCACATGCCTTCAACATGGGCCACTCCAAAGCACCTTGTCCCCATGTTGATGAGGACAAGGGACTCTTCCTGACAACCCTGGCCGGTAGTTGTTGGGGTCTGTAGGTGGAAACTTATCGGAATCTGGAAGCCCCCTTTAACAAGGGGCCCCCAGATCCCGGCCCCCCACCCTATGTAAATGAGTGTGGGGTACATTGTACCCCTACCCATTCACCTAAAAGAGGTGTCAGAAATAAACACACTACACAGGTTTTTAAAGTATCTTATTAAGGCAGCTTCTGCGTCTTCTCCTTCTCCAGCTCTTCTCCCTCCTCTGTCGGTGTCTTCTCTCTCTCCGGTTCTTCTCCTCTCTGCGCTGCCTTCTCTTCTTCCTCTTCTGCCTCTCTCTGCTGTTTTCTCGCTCTTTTGCTGGGTCTTCTTACTCTTTTGCCGGGTCTTCCCCGCTGTCTTCTCCCTCTGTTCTTCCAATGTTGACTCAACGCAATCTCCCAGTGTAATGCTGGCTCCGCTCTGTGCAATGACTTATATTGGCATGGGGCTGGGCCACCCGCTGATGTCATTCAGAGGCCCCGCTCCCTTGTGATGTCACCACCCGAGGCATGATGGGGCGGTGACATCAGTGGGAGTAGAGAATGTCTGCATCAGTAGTAGTAAACAATGCCCCATCATTGGTTTTAGTGAGTGGAATAGTGCCCCATTGTTGGGATCAATGGCAGGAATAGTGCCCTATTGTTGGTATCAGTGGGAATAATAATGCCCCATTGTTGACATACTGGGGAGGAACAGTACCCCATCATTAGTGTCAGTGGGAGGAATAGTGCCCCACCACTGCTGTCAGTGGGAGGAATGGTTCCCCATCATTGGTGTTAGTTGTGACTGGAAGAGTGCCCCAAGGGCCAGATAGAGGCAAGCAAAGGGCCACATCTGGCCCCTGGGCCCGCAATTTGGAGACCACTGTCCTAGGCTGTGGGGCTTTGTGTTTCTAATGATGCACACAGTGTGTGAAGACACAGCTCTAGTCCCTGCATACAAAGGTAGCTCCATAGGATGCAGAAAGATAAAGTAGCCACCCTGAAACAAGAAATTTGGGGCAGTAGTCATGTTGCCAAGATAAACTGGAATATAGGCAAGTATTAAAGAGGAAGTCATGTTTTCCTTTTTAATTGTACCTACAGGTAAGCCTATAATAAGGCTTACCTGTAGGTACTGTAAATATCTCCTAAACTTGCACCATTTAGGAGATATTTACTACGTATATACACTGCCGCCGACGTCATCGGTGCATGCGCACTGAAGGAACCGGTCCTGCCATTTCTTCAGAGCCCTGTGCCGTGACTGGTGGCACCTGTGCGTAGGCGCAGGAGTAGTGTCATTGCGGCACTGCCCAATTACAGCGATGGAGCCCGCAAACCTGGAGGCAACTTTGGGAAAGATGTCGGCCGTGGCCACAATATGCGGGCGTCGCTGCAGGGCTTCATTCTAAGGTAAGTATTTCATAATGAGCTAGTTTGTGATACATGCAAGCTCATTATGCCTTTGTCTGGAAGGGTTTTTTTTTTTTGGAGGTTTACAACATCTTTAAAAGATAAAGAAGCTGCATACCCATTATGAGATCATATCAGCTGCTGGAAGTGTTTAAAAACTGGGGGTTTAATATGACTTACATTACATAAATTTAGCATTTTGAATGTTTTGCTTCTTTCTTCCTCATTAAAGCGGAGTTCGACCCAATAGTGTAACGTCTGCTTTAAGTGAAGGTGACCCCCTGACATGCCACAAATGGCATGTAATTTTTTTTTGGGGGGGGGGCCTGTTTTCACAGGGTCCCAGGTCCCACTTCCTCTCCTGGTGCCGCGGAACCAGAAGGAAGGTCACCTTGCTCCCCTCTCTCCTTCTGGGACACGTCACAGCTCCCAGAAGATACCTCGGCCATTCACAGTGCGCAGCCAAAGCCGTGCGCCCCCACTTGTGATGCCGGCGCCGCACAGAGGAGGGGGAGAAAACCGAGGCTTCGGGAGGCCGCATCGCTGGAGTATGGGACAGGTGAGTGTGTGATTATTAAGAGTCAGCAGCTACACTTTTTATAGCTGCTGACTTTTAAAAGGGTGGAACTCCACTTTAAAGCCTATAAAATAAATATGAATGCAGTCAAATCCCCATCAAAACTGTGGCTCTATTTATCCCAATATATGGGGAAAACTACAAAGGCAAAAACATATTTGGTATAAAACTGACACATCTTTAATATGGAAAAAAAATATGGTCCTATGGGAAGGATGGGGGGAGCTGTGGTCCTCACATGGTTAATTATAGAATACAGGCAGTATTTTTATAGAAGAACACAGGGGAGCAGATAGAGCATTAGACACTCTTGCAATATGAGACAGCTGATTTTGAATTCTAGGTTCGCCTAGGAATTCTTTCATCCAAACCTACTTGGTCATCTAAAAGTGGCTCCCTCGTAGAGTGGAGACACATCTTATCCTCAGGCAAATGGGTAATTGGAAAATGATGTTAGGGAATTATTAGTGGCTATAGGGAAATAGACAAACTTTTATTTAGATTAAATAATGAGCTGTGAGAGAAACAGCCTCAACTTAATAAGATGTTCATTAACGCAGTTTCAAATCTATTCCAATAAAGACCTCAAAAGCAATACAAGTTAGATTACATTTTTTATGATTAGCATAGTAGGCATGTCTCAATGTATTACATTTAGATTAATTAAACAGGGATAATATTACTGCAGAATCACAAACTTTTATGGCTTTGTTGTAGCACTGAGCTTTTGATTTCAGTTTTGATGTTTTTATTAGAGGTTTTGTTATATGAATTTTATAAGCAGTAATGCGCCCCGGATCAGGCTGCACGTTATGAATGCATCATATTCCAGGGATCACGCATCAGGCCTGCGTTTGGGGATCGTGTTGTGCTAAGCAATCTGGAATAATGACACGTCTTTCCTACAGGCGCCAACGCTTTTGTCAATATTTATGTTATGTGACTATTACTGTGAAAATCAAAGCCATAGTGCTTCCAGGTATGCCATATATTCAGAGATAGGATTGTACTGTACAGTCCACCGGCTTGGAGATTGCAAAAAGAGAGACAATATCTTCATGTTATTCCAGCTGCAGAGTTTAGTGTAGCCTTTCATAACCATTTTACCCTTCAAATAATTTTCAGGTCTCAGGGAACCCCTGCTTAAACCAATTCATTGATGGTCAGTGAAAATAACGTATTTTACATTGGAAGCTAGTGGGAAAATACATCCCTTACTGTAGTGGTGATAATGCCACTCTTACAAACAGCTAAACGATCATTGGGTTCATGCAGCTGTCTCTGTCAAGTGACAGTGACCCCAAAATTAAGGCACTATCAATTGGGAAGTCAATCAAGGAAACCCCTAGCAACCTCTGGGAAATGTTATGGTTCCAAGGAAACCTTATTGATAATGGCTACTCTAGTTTTGCCTTTCTTGACCATTTTACCCCAAAGGAACCCTTGAAATAACATTCAGTGAGCTCCTACTACAACCAATTCATTGGTGATCAGTAGGAAAAATGTATCTTACATTGGTGGGCAGTGGGAAGAATGCCCCCATTTACAATGGTGGTCAGAATACCACCACTACAGACAGCTAAGAAGATTATTGGATTCATGCTACTAGCTCTGCCAAGTGGCATTAACCCCAGAACTATGCAGGCATCATCAAATGGAGGATCTCTGAGGTTCCACAGCCCCTGGCTGGTCTACTGGCTTTTCAGCAGCCCTAAAGCACCCAGAAATGTTTATGTTTAATGTTTTTAAATGTATATTAAATGCCTAAAATGGGTGAGACTAATGCATTTAGAGAAAAGAGGGGGACATCCATAATCCAAAATTATTTAATCCAAAAGGTAGGGGGATTGACCCCAGAAAACCCCAACACAAGGAGGGGGGGGGTCTTCTGACAAGTTAAAGTTCTGACTCAGTACCAATAAACAACACATTTAAAGTGATAGTAAAGTCTGTTTTTTTTTCATTTAAAAAAATGAATATGTTATAGTTACCTGCTCTATGCAGTGGTTTTGCACAGAGCAGCCTGGATCCTCCTCTTCTTGGTTCCCTTGCCGGAGCTCCTAGCCCCTCACTTCTGTCGAGTGCCCCCAAAGGAAGCAGCTTGCTATGGGGAACCTGAGCCGAGCTGCAGCTCCATGTGTACATTCAGACAGGGGGGTTTGGCCCTGCCCCCTCTCTCTCCTGATTGGCTAACTGACTTTGATTGACAGCAGTGGGAACTGTCATGCATATTGCTGGATAGAGATGGGGCTCAGGTAAGTATTAGGGAGGCTGAGGGGGGCTGCAACACACAGAAGGTTTTTTTTTTTATCTTAATGCATAGAATGCTCCTTGCTACATTGAATGCATTAAGATAAAAAAAGCTTCTGCATTTACAACCACTTTAAAATAACATTACACAATTGCAAATGCTTATTAATACAATGGTTAAAAAATACTCTTTTGAATTCATATACACAGATACATGATAAAATCACATCTATCACTTAAAGTGATTGTAAAGGTTTGTATTCTTTTTTTTTTTTAATAACAAAAATGTCATACTTATCTGCTCTGTGCAAGGGTTTTGCAGAGCGGCCCGATCCTCCTTTTCTGGGGTCCCCCAGTGGACTGCCTTCAGGACTTAAGGGAATACATATATGAATAAGAATACCAGGGGGCTATATAGGGTTACTATTCAGGAGGACATCATCCAGTGCTTCATAATTAAACCATATCTGTTTTAAGTTGCAGAGGTAAAGGCCCAAGTAACAGAGAAATACAAAAAGATTTCCAATATCAAACTTACCAACCAGCCAGGGACCAATCAAATTGACCTGTCTAACAATATGTATTAAGAACGGGGGTTTAGTCTGCACACATTTGCAAATACATGCGTAAGCTACAGGCCCCATCAAGGCATCCTGTTTTCTGTAGTCCCAAACTCTAACTTCCGAGTCTCCACAATGGGAGCACATGCATGCAGACCAGTTATAGGTGGGGGCAGTGGCCAATTGTTTGCATTTTTGATTATATTGGTCAGGCAATGCACTGATACCTTTCCTGCCATAGTGCGATGTGTTCAGTGTGCCCCTGTACCTTCAAGGTGGGGTGGGCTGCTTCCAGGTTCACCTGCCCTCTGCATAGCCATTAAAATGCATGTGCTCTCATTGTGGAGACTCTCAGAAGTTAGATTTAGGACTACAGAAAACAGGTTGCCTTGACGGGGCCTGTAACTTTCGCATATATTTGCAAATTTGTGCAGAATAAACCCCTGTTCTTAAGGCATATTGTTAGACAGGTCAATTCGGTTGGCCGCAGGCTGGTTGGTAAGTTTGAGCTTGGAAATCTTTGTATTTGTTTGACATACGTCTCTCTTCCAGTGCTCCTTGCTGCAAAGACCAGTTATTTCTGGGGGCAATGGCCACTTGTTTGTGTCCAAGTAATAAAGACCATACACCTGAGGAAAGGGCATAAGTCTGAAGTTGTTGAAGTACATGGTATCACCTAGGCAAAGTCCGGATCAATCCACAAAACACATACAGGAGTAATTGGACACCCCCATGTGGTTAACCACGTTAGGGGAGCCACATTACTTGTGGCCCTTGCATACTGTATATAAAAGTCTGTCATTAAGTGATAGATGTGATTTTATCATGTATCTGTGTATACGAATTAAGGATTGTCTTGATAAAAAATGTGCAGTTTTTTATGTTACTTTAAATGTGTTGTTAATTGGTACAGAGGTAGTCCATTTACTTTGTCATAAAACACCCCTGCTCGTGTTGGGGTTTCCTGGGGTCAACCCCCCTACCTTTTGGATTATGTTTCATGTTGATGTACTGCAGTGGTTCAAATGGATCTGATTGGGTCCTTACAGCTTAAATGTTATGGACACTCAGTTAAGATACTGCTGATTGTAGCCGTATAAACATATAAGCATGCACAACCCTATCCTAAGCCTTCTCAAAATCAATGGTTAGAACTCCCACTTTTTGCTTTCTCTCCTTACACCACCACAGCACATCTCTCAAGCATACCAGACTTTCCATAATTGTTCTCCCGGGTACAGCACACACCTGTTCAACTCCAACCATCCGTTCAACCACACACCCCAACCTATTAGCCACCATTTTTGCAATTATTTTATAATCGGTGTTTAACAAAGAAATTGGTCTCCAATGATTTGTATATCATTACAATCACACTCTCACACATAGATTTTGGCAACCTTCCTCTCTCTAATACTTCCACACATACATCATACACACAGTCCCCTATCACTCCCCAAAACATTCTATAAAAATCCACCGGGAGCCCATCGCTTCCTGGTGATTTACCCTTCTTCATACTCTTCATACATCTCTCAATTTCCTCCTTACTCACACTTTCACTCAGCCACTCCTTGTCTTCCATCCCCAAGCATGCCTTCACTTCCTCTAACACATCCTCTTCCACCTTTGCATCTCTCTATTTCTCTGTATACAACTTAGAATAAAATTTCCACACTTCCTCTTTAACATCCTCCTTCCCACATACCAGATTCCCGTCTTCATCCAACACACCAGTCATATCTGTCTTCCCATCAAACACTTTCTTGAAAAATAATTTGGTACATATTTCGTCCTTTTCTTTAACCACTGTTTTAGCTTGAATTAGAATATTTTTACATTTTCTTTCAATACATTTATTTATTTTTGCCCTTGCTTCCACTAACTCATTTTCCACATTTTCGCCCATCCTCCTCAACTCCCCTAAATACTCCAGCCTGTTCTGCCATCAAGGGAGGGCTGGCCCAGGGGGTAGGGTGGCAATTACCCCCCAGGCCACCCTAACTTACATTTAAAATGGCCGATGGCTGCTGCCCGCTCACACTTTTTTTTCTTGTGGAGGAAGGAAATAGGGTCCAGGGGCGCAGCCACCAACTAACTGCAGGCAAAGGGGGGGCGCCCAGGGCTGGCCCTACCATGGATCCTGCTAGGCCCATTGGGTGGGCATGGATGGTAAGCTGATTCGGTGGTTCAATGGGCCACTTGACTGGACTTGCCCCCCAGGCCTATGGCTGCCAGCCCTCCCCTGTCTGCCATCCGTCATACATCTGTCTCTCACTCCTGGCTTTCTCACATCCCTTCTTTATAAAAAAAGACTTTCGTACAACCCTTCACCCACTCCCACCATTCAATCCCACTTTCAAAATCCCATTCATCATATTCAGTTTTCACACTCCTCTTCCATGCATACTATCACCTTTTATACTCACACTACATCCAATTTGACCATGATCCGCGAAAGGCTTCCTCGTTACCACAAAATCATTTATTTGTAGATTCCTGGACGCAAAACAAAAATCAATATGGGACATTACTTTTCCATTCCCACTAAAAAAAGTATAACCTCCAATATCCAATTTCCAATATCCACAAAATGAAATACATCCAAGATATCCCTCAGCTCCTTCCCAGACTTATCCACCCCACTCCCTCCACACACACCACCCCCACATCTATCCCAATCCCTAATAGTACAGTTGAAATCCCCTAACAATAATGTAGGTTCCCTCCCCTCCAAACATAACTTTAATCTGTCGAACAAAACCAGCCTCTCCTGTCTGTTCGGGAAGCATACACACAAAAAATCTTCATAACCACCCCCCCCTATAGAAAAGTAAACCAATACAACCCTCCCCTTTTCAATATGTACAACTTTAACAATTTTAAACCTATTCCCTTTAAAAAGAATTGCCACCCCTCTATTTTTCTCACCACATAGTGACCATACTGCAGGCCCACAGCCCCATTTAGCATTTAATTGCAATCCTGTAAACACAGGATATCACAAGGACTTGCAGAAAAAAGCTTAAACACTGCCGCTCTCCTCGATGTAGACCTTATGTTGTGCACATTAAGTAAGGCTACATTCAAATTCCTGGACTAAAAAGGTGAGTCAGAAAAAACAATCAATTAAAAAAAAAGGAAATTCATTTCTTAGTTCCCTCCTTCCACTTCCCCCTCAGTACCTTCCGGGAAGGTTTAGTTTCCTCCTCCACCCTGACCCCCATCATCTTCCCTTCAGCTTTTTTTTTTTTGCTTTGTGGTACTCCATGACCTCCTGCAAATTCTCAACCCAGCCTCCACTTACAGAGGATTGGTTTGAGCTGTCCGACTCTACTGCCACTTCTGCCTGTGAGGACTCAGCATCGCTCTCAAACTCCTCGATATTTCTTGTAGGGGAGGGAGATTTCAGGACTTCCACTTTACATTTTAAGGTATCCTTACTCTGGTCCATTGCAGCATCCTCATTGGCTGCATCACTAGGACCATCCTCACTCTCCGCCAACTGCTGTTCCCCCTTAGCCTCAAGGGTCTTGGGAACACCTCCATCCGAGGAGACCCTACTCACCCCGGCCTCATCAGGGACCAGATCAGGATCTGGGGGCTCAGCCTCAACCTGCGCACTCTGCGTGGTGTCCTGGTCCACCTGCACTTCAGGGTCAGCACCTGATCACTTCCCCTGCACCACATCGGCATAGGAAGCTCCAGCAATGGGAGCTGCTTTGTCCTCACCCATACCTTCTGCTGTACCATCCTGGTTCGGATAGACCTCTAACGAGTGGACCACCGTGGGACATCTCCTAGCCAGATGCTTTTCACTTCCACAAATGTGGCACTACCGGCCCTCAGAACACTCCGAAGTCCTGTGGGTGGTTTTGAAACAGTTGCGGCAGACCTGGCCTGACTCGCAGTTCTCTTTGGTATGGCCGAATGAAAAACAGAACCTGCAAAAAACAGGTTGGTCTGGGTACCACAAATAGCCCCTATTTGCCCAGATTGAAAAGGCCTGGGGTGGGTGTTTTATCCCACTGATCCCTTCAGGGTCCTGTTGGAATTGGACCCAGAACTTTCTATGCCCATTAAAAGTTCCAAAAATATTTGTTTGCTTTGTCCCAGCAGACACATGGGTACAATATCTGTACAGGAAGGCTCTGATCTCGTCATCTCGGGCAAAAGGATTGTACATGTGTACCATTACTGGCACACGCTGCTTTTCTTGGCTACACAAAAAGTTATGTCCTTCAAAATTGGGTCATCCGCTTTCTCGCCCAACCGCATCCAACATGTCTGTATATCCGCCTTCATCCAGAAAGTTACATCATAAAAGCCACTGGATGGAAAGCTTTGCACGCAAAAAATAGTATCCCGTGTCATTCCAGCGAGTTCCTTGAACACGATTTTCTGCACAAAAGTGCAGGCCCACCTCAGCTCTGCTAGGCTCGGGAACTACCAGCCGAATTGTGTTTGGAACATCAGGATTTCCTGCCACCATCCTGAACTAAAATTATACTACAAACATCCACAAAGGAAGGTGGGTAAGGGGGATCGCAACTCGTTGTCTGGGGACTAAGCCTTGGGCCAATAGCAGCAAGGGGGGGCCTCTCCGAAGAGAGACAATCCCCCCAAGGCCGACCTTCGGGTACCCCAGACACCTCTTGACCAAGAATCAGACAGTCGAAACTACACTTGACCTTAGCCAAAATGGCCTTGTTTTTTGGTGGGCATGAAGCCCTTAGTGATACCTCTGGAGTAACGATGAATTATTTCAGCTCTCAGTAGAGCTTCTTATTGCTCATGGAGAATGTAATCCTGTTGTCCATAGTGCTCACTTATGAATACCTTATGATAAAGGTTTATGCTACATACAGTAGCAACAACACTGGTAGCATTATCTCGGCTTGTGACCCTAGGCAGCCCAACTGAGTCTACTAAAGCAGTGGTTCTTAACCTCGGTCCTCAAGTACCCCCAACAGGCCATGTTTTCAGGTTTCCCTTTATCTTGCACAGGTGCTTTAAATCATAGTCAATGGCTCGGTATTTTGGACAGCTATTTTATCTAAGAGAAATTCCCAAAACATGGCCTGTTGGGGGTACTTGAGGACCGAGGTTGAGAACCACTGTACTTAAGGATTGTTACCTTAGCAGAGTAAATGTTTACTGAGCTAAGAAAATAGGGTTAAGCTATGTTAGGCAGGTAGGTAAACCTATACTTTCTGTGTTCTGGAAAAGTACAGTAACCCTTCAATTTGTAGAGCTATATTTTTCTAAATATCACACCTTTATTACTCTTTCTGGCAGTAGGATAACACCTAATATGTAGCTCAGGTGAAGCCTTGTTCTCTTTCACTTTCAGTCAGGTACTACTTGACTCTACTTTTAACTTAATTGTACACAAACCTCCTTCTTTACTTTCCTAAGGCACCTTACTGTAATTATTTAGTCATTTGCAGCCTTCCTCATATTGCTTGTCACAGGTCGGGCTGCCTCTGCCTTGTTCAGCAGCAGTAATGAGGCAAATCTTATCATACCAGGGAAAGGAAACAGGGATTAGAGGACCAAGTCATCTGTTGTATATTAAATAAATGAAAACAGACAAAACTGACAAAAATACATTTTTACTGGTAAAAAAGTGTCACAGTGGTGTAGTGGATAGCACTTTCAGCTAGCAGCAAAAGGGTCGCTGGTTCGAATCCCAGCCACGACACTACCTGCCTGGAGTTTGCATGTTCTCCCTGTGCCTGCGTGGGTTTCCTCCAGGTACTCCGGTTTCCTCCCACACTCCAAAGACATGCTGGTAGGTTAATTGGATCCTGTATAAATTGGCCCTAGTATGTGTATGTATGTATGAATGTAAGTTAGGGACCTTAGCTCCTTGAGGGCAGGGACTGATGTGAATGTACAATGTATATGTAAAGCGCTGCATACATTTACGGTGCTATATAAGTACCTGAAATAAATAAATAAAAAATAAAAATAAACATGTTGGGAAATCTATCCAAGACTGAAGACAAGGACAGGAAAGAGGAAAAATTATACAAATGAAAGTAAAGTGATAAAAAACGTACAGAACATGCATTTCCCACTAAAAAAAAACAAAAAAAAAACCCCCACAAATGTATTGCTGCTCTGTTAGGCGCTACATCCACATGGTCAGCCAGGGGTTCATAGTTTGCTGTGTTTAGAGGTGGCGATGCAGCAACACACTGTGCTATGGCCACATGCAATCTGGCTGATTAGCCGCGGCCAGAGATCTGCAGAAATGCTGACCCTGGATGCACACTGCCTGCTTCCTGGGTCGGTCAGATGAGCAGATTCATGTGAAAGTGGTGGCACCAGCCATTGATTTGTACAGAGTACAATTTTGTCAGCAGCTGCTTTTCGCACACACACTGTGTATAGGCAACATTTAGAAGTGCCCACCGGAATCGATTGATCCTTGTTGGCGACCATCTTTGGCCAATTCTCTGAATGTGGCCTCTAACAGTCTCCAACAGCCAAAGTGACCAGTCACACAAGGTCCCTGTTGTTAGAAATGTGCATGACGAAAAAAATTGTTTCGTTTCGATTTGTTAATCTAGTTATTTAGCTTCGTTAAATTCGTATTCAGAATTCGTATTCGGAATTCGTTCAATGTCTTTTTCAAATTTTCTTCTAATTTGCCGATTTTTTTCAATTTGAAACGTTCAAATTGATAAATTTTGTATTGGTCGGATCAAAAACTTTAGATTTTTTTTTTTCGATTTGAATGTGGCAAAGTGAACAAACAAAAGAAAAATCTTCATCAAATGATTACAATGACTTTTTAAATCTTCTTTGGCTTAACAAAAATAGCATTATTTCGAAATGGTACTCTAATGACACACAGCCTTTCATTTCAGCAATATGTGTACAGTTAGAATTCGACTGGAGCTCCATGTAAAATTCAACTTGAATTTCACTACGAATTTCCAAATTCGGATGAATTTCGTTTTGTTATTTGGAGCATTCAATAAAATTTGTTTATACTGTAATTTGGATATATCTGAATCTCTGAATAACTAAAAATTCATCTGAATATTAATTCAGAACGAAACAAACCGCACATGACTACCTGTTGTACCCTCCTCCCATGCTTGTCTTTAGGATTTCCCCAGAGCTGCTCCCATCCTTTGGAGCTCCCTTCCCAGTCCGTCCTGCTATCCCCTACTCTGTCCACCTTTAGGTGATCCTTGAAAACTCATCTGTTGGAGCTACATAAATCCTGTATAATAACCAGTGTTCATTTTATCAATGGAAATATTTTTGAAGACAAGCTGAAGACTCTTTTAGTCGACTAAAATATGACTAAGACTAAAACAATTCAGATGACTAAAATATGGCTAAAAGGAAATTGGCATTTTAGTCAAAAGACAATGAAAATGAAATCGAAATTAGACATCAAAATTAACACTGGTTATACAGTATATCAGAACGGCTAAATCTGTGTCTGTAATGCATGTTCAAACCTTAAAGTGTTACTAAACCCAGGACCCTGCATTCATTATATCTGGTCTCCCACAGTACACAGAACTTAGAAATGCAATCATTATAGCAAATATAAACTGCTAAATACCTTTTATCATCAGCAGTATATATCAGTCTTGTGACTTCTATCAGTGCTTGGTTAAAGCTTGTAGGAGGAGTTTCCATACTGCACTGGCTGTCCTATCTGGATTGCAGGACCCTTGACTCTCTGTCTGGACAGTGCTGATTGACCCTGTGCAGAAAAAAACCACTCTAGCAATACACACCAAACTGAGCATGTGCAGCCTGACTCCACTAACTCTGTCCTATCCAGAAATGTTCTGAAGTCATTGGAAGAAGAGGAGGATCTGTGCATACAGGATCAAACAGCCTTTTTGCACAATGCAGAGCATTAACCCCTTAGGCTCCACAGTGGGTATAACAAGAATGCTTTACTGCATATACAGACTGATTTTACTGTTGTGGGTTTAGTAACACTTTAATGCCATAAATAATAACATGTTACTAGATGTTTACTCCAGGAGTATATAATGCGTTTAGAAAATTCTAGAGAAATGCATAAATAATGCATTACAATTAAACTAAACCCATTCAATTTTAGTCGACTCAAATGTACTGGAGGTTTTAGTTAACTAAAATACGACTAAAACTAAAACAGTTCAGATGACTAAAATACTAAAACTACAATGGCATTTTAGTAAAAAGATTATGACTAAAATGAAATCAAAATTTGACGTCAAAATTAACACTGATAATAATAATTGCCTCCAACATTGTAACATGTAGGAAAGGATGGCAACTATAAAGGGATTAAGACAGGTGGGAGTCTATGTCAGGATGGTTCATAGGGAGTAATGGCTATCCCAGTGCAGACCCCATCATCCCTCCTTTGTCACCGCTTAGGTATCCCCCTATCCTAAATCTATAAATAGGGCACCACACCACTTAAAGCGGTAGTAAACCCATGCATTTAACAGGTTAAAAACCAGTCACATTTCCGGCACGTGCCGGAAATGTAACACTCCCATTGGTTGTGCTCTAAACCAAACTGTCAAACCATCCAATGGCTGGTGTCATAGCCGATCACATGTGCAGCATCATGGCAGTTGTAGACTAAACAGAGGCAAAGGTGGCAGCTTCCTTGGCTGAAAATGATAGGAGGGTTTACTACCACTTTAAGGACAGCCTGAGCAGTGTGACATGACAATTCCAGCCACAATCTATCATTTGTATTTCTTCTCACTTTCAGGTCTGGCGATGATCACTTTTACAAATAGAGACAAGTCATTTCCACAGACAGCAATATTCCCTATTCTACCCAAACCAAAAAAGAAAGACTTTAACCTCTCCACTAACACCGTACAGTGAGGAAAAAAAGTATTTCATCCCCTGCTGATTTTGTATGTTTTCCCACTGCCAAAGAAATGATCAGTCTATAATTTTAATGGTAGGTTTATTTTACCAAAATAATCTCCAATTTGACTGTAAAAGCAGAAATGTGCTTTAAAACATTCTTTTACTGTGCTATGTAATCAGCAGTCGAAAATAATGTTATCCCCGACCGCCTAACGTACATGATTCTTAGTAAAAGCAGCACAATGTATTATACACATTACACATAGTTAGGCACACATGTAACCCTATGATCTCCCTAGACATTAACCCCTTCCTACCCAGTGTCATTAGTACAGTGACATATCAGCACTGATTACTGTATTGATGTCATTGGTGATGTCAGTGGCAGTTAGTCAGTTCCCCCCAGCGTCAGTTAGTGTCGGATTGGCCGCGGCACTATTGCAGTCTTTTTATAATTCACTGATCACCACCATTAGTAGTATATGAAAAAAATTATAGTATATACAGTATACGTCTCATACATCCCAAAAAGGTATAGTATACAGTATACATCCCATAGTTTGTAGATGCTATAATTGTTAGACAAACCAATCAACATAGACTTATTGGGATTTGTTTTTACCAAAGACATGTAGCAGAATACATTTTGTCCCAAATTTATCAAGAAATGTAATTTTTAATGTTTTTTTTATTGGATATGTTTTATAGCAGAAAGTAAAAAATATCAGTTTTTTTTTTCATTTATATTGCAAAAAATGAAAAAAAAAAAACCCAAAAAAACAGCGGTGATAAAATACCACCAAAGGAAAGTTCTATTTGTGTAAAATAAATTATATAATTTTTTTTTGTGTACAGTGTTACACGACCGCACAATTGCCAGTTAAATTACCACAGGAATAGTAAAACTTGGAATGGTCGTGAAGGGTGTAAAATTTTCTTGAGGGCAAGTGGGTAAACTTTCTTCCAGAATCAACTTTAGCAACTAGGAGTTTATCCACATCAAACATAATGTTGTATCAGTTGTGTAATAGGCCTGTGGTCAGTGGTGGTCCGTCCATTAGGCCCCCCCCCAATCCATGCGCCAGACCCCTAATCTACATGCAGGGCGCTGAATACATGGATTTCAATCGTTTTTTTTTTCTGAAGCACGTCATTAGAGCCAGAAACTCTAATTGGCTTCAAAAAAGGGTGGGTTCGGGGCACAGAGCACTGTGCCCACCCAGTTGTGTGACATTAGCAAATTCATATTTGCTAATTTCTTCCTGCTCCTCCTCCTGGCCTATCAGGAAGCGGGTCCTGAGACCTGATTGGCCAGGGAGTCTTAGGACCCGGCCAATCGGGTCTCAGGACCCATTTCCTGTCCAGCCGGGAGGAGAAATAACGACTCCGGCTCTTCTCTTGGCAAGCTGGAGTGAGGAGCAGCTTCGGCCTCCTAAGGTAAGACTACTGATCGCCGCCGTTTGGCTACCACGCAGGGGGCATGATCACCACCATCCGTCTCCCACATCATAAGCTATGATTCAGCACCAATCCAGGTTTGAAACGCATTAGCTGTGCTTGTTAGTTCACCATCCTATGCCGTTGATGTCCTGTTTTTATTTTCACGCAATAAAGGTGATTGCATTGGAGTACGGCCATCCAGCCTTGTTTTGTTTCATGTCTCTGCTGCAAACAGAGCCTTTGCCCATCTCGTTGTAGAGACAGCTGAATCAAGGGAGAGGTGATTGTCTTGGAGCGGTGGGTCTTTTTGGTATACAGTTCACCTATGTACATATTAACCCCTTTTTTTTCTAGTCACTCTGGGTCTCCGGGTTTTAGATCAACATATGGAACAGTTTGGAGCATCAAGTGCTCCTCATCATGGACTCAAGACGACAATTTATTCTGTATTGCAGAAATATGTATTATTCTTATTGTGTCCCTCTTTTGGGATCTTTCCTATTATGTCTCGCTTGCTGTAACCATCACAATGTCAAACTAACCTGTTGAATTTATTTTTTTTTGCAAATAAAATACTTTTGTAAAAGAAACTGACCCCGGTGTCAGTGCTCAGCAGCCATGATATAACGTTGTCAGTTTACAGAGGGGAGGGCATAGCCAGGCAGGATCAGCCAGGTATTTCAGGTTATACAGGGGCCAAATTACACAGGACAAGCACTATGCTGTATAACATGCTTTAAAGGGACAGGATCCATTTTTTTTAGGTTAGCAAACACTTTAAAAGGGGGAGCAATCAGGGGGTGGTAAAACGTGGCTCAGCTGCCTGCTTTGCCTCCACAACTGCAAGTGTAAATGAGCCCTTATTGAATAGATATAACAAAACATTTTCAATGGTATATATAGCAGACTGCAAGGAAACAAATAGGAGAAGTTCATTGTTAGGGTTTATATACACTTTAGGCTAGGCTTGGTGAAAAAAAAAAAAAGTTCCGATATGCTTCACTGGAGTCCCCGCGAGATGATTCCATTGTTATAGAGCTGATACATTTCAGCAGTGTCACTAGATATGAGATGAGCCATCGTAGGTGCTACAGGCCTTTTCTACTGGTGATAAGATTAATCTTAGCATTTTCCTTTGATTTCAGAATAACCCATTTTATGTTAGAGCTGGAGTAGACATAATGTATATAAACCATTGTTTAAGCAGCACATTTTAATAACAAAGTGAGGCAAGGCTCAGATCTATGTCATTTCTTTTGGTCTTTTATTTTCCATGGAAAAACTATTAACATGTTTCATTACTTTCCTTTGCCACAGGGACACATTCACTTCTTACTCTGCAAAGCTGTATTCGGTAAATTTCACTAATACCTCTTATCTTATACTTCAATGATGCTAGCCCGGGGCTATTTCTATTTCTCCGCTGTAACTGACACAAAGGAATAATTCCAGTTTACTTCTGATAACTCCTCAGACTTGAATTTTAAGGGACAAAATAAAAGGCAGACGGCTGAAGACAGAGCTCATTGTAAAGATGCATTTAAAGCAAAACAGGGATTGGAAGATACCCCAAGGCGAGAATGATAAGAGAAGTCTAACATAACTTTTTACCATAGAACAAAATATATACTAATTAACGCACCCTGAAATTTAAGGGAGTCTGATACCCTGTTTTCTACTCCTTCACATATAAACCAGAAAGAACATGTTTCCATATAAAATCAATTGGGTAAAGGGCTTAAACTTTTTGAAGGAAAGAGGTTTTGGATCCCTTTGTAAGGAATTGGTTAATTGTCAGGTGTAATTCTTGTATAATTGACTGATGCGTTTAACACACAGAGGGTGCTTTTATTTAATAGATACATCTGTGGTCAAAAGTTTTGAGAATGACACAAATATTCATTTTCACAGTCTGCTGCTTGTGTTTTTAGATCTTTTTGTCATATATTACAATGGTATACTGAAGAACAATTAAAAGCATTTCATAAGTGGCAAAGGCTTTTATTGACAATTACATCAAGTTTATGCAAAGAGTCAATATTTGCAGTTTTGATTCTTCTTTTTCAAGATCTCTGCAGTTCGCCCTGGCATGCTGTCAATTAACTTCTGGGCCACATCCTGACTGATGGTAGCCCATTCTTGCATAATCAATGCTTGGAGGTTGTCAGAATTTGTGGGGTTGTTTTTTTGTTCACACGCCTCTTTTGACCACAAGTTCTCAAAGGAATAAAGGTCTGGAGAGTTTCCTGGCCATAGACCCAAAATGTCAATGTTTTTTTCCCCAAGCCACCCGTCATGCTGAAAAAGGCATTGTTCATCACCAAACTGTTCTTGGATGGTTGGGAAAAGTTGCTCTTGGAGGATGATTTTGTACCATTCTTTATTGGCTGTGTTCTCAGGCAAAATTGTGAGTGAGCCCACTCCCTTGGCTAGAAGCAATCCCACACAATAATCATATCAGGATGCTTTACTGTTGGCATGACACAGGACTGATGGTAGCAATCACCTTTTCTTCTCCGGGCAAGGTTTTTTCTGTATGCCCTAAACAATTGGAAAGGGGATTCATCAGAGAAAATGACTTTACCCCAGTCCTCAGCAGTCCAATCCCTGTACCTTTTGCAGAATATGAGTCTGTCCCTAATATTTTTCCTAGAGAGAAGTTGCTTCTTTGCTGCCCTTCTTGACACCAGGCCATCCTCTGGAAGTCGATGTCCTCACACCTGCCTGCTGCCATTCTTGAGCAAGCTCTGCACTGGTGGGGCCCCAATCCCACAGCTGAATCAACTGTAGGAGACGGTCCAGACACTTGCTGGACTTTCTTGGGCGCCCTGAAGCCTTCTTCACAAATGCAGTGGAAATGTCTTTTTTTTATGGGATTAAGTTCATTTTCATAGCAAAGAGGGACTTTGCAATTCATTTCAATTCATTTGATTACTCTTCATAACATTCTGAAGTATTTGCAAATTGCCATCATAAAAATGAGGCAGCAGACTGAAATTGAATATTTGTGTCAGCGTCAAAACTTTTGGCCACAGCTGTAGAGAGCAGTGCTGATTGTGAGGGCTGAATGCATGAAGCGTGTAATGAATTACAACAACACCATGATTTAACCACTTGCCAACCAACAACTGCAGTTTGACGACGGCAAGATGGCTCGTTATCGCAAACCGCTGTCATATGACATGACAGCGCCTGCGAGATCGTGCACTGTGAGCGTGTGCCCACCGCCGGAGGTGTGCTTGCGCGCTCACTGTGTTCCGGGGGAGCCAGGGAGTGGGTAGGGCATACTCGATCAATGCCAGCTACCCCCGATGGCCCCCGCAGTGAAACACGGATCTCCGTTCTCATAGAGGGGAAAGGGCTGTGATCACAGCCTTCCTGTATATGGAAGCCGTGATCACTCCCCTCCCCCTGTCAGCCCAGCCCTCATATAGTTAGAACACGCCTAGGGAACACATTTAACCCTTAGAGTGCCCCCTCCAGGTTAACTTCACTGCCAATGGCATTTACACAGTAATCAGTGCATTTTTATATCACTGATCGCTGTATAAATTCCAATGGTCCCAAAAAAGTGTCAAAATGGTCCGACATGTCTGCCGCAATATCGAAGTACCGCTAAAAATCGCAGATCGCCGCCATTACTATTAAAAAATAAATAAATAAATAAAGACCCCAGAAATTAATTCTCATCATCCGTAAACGCGGAAACTTGTGCGCAAACCAATCAATAAACGCCGATTGCGATTTTTTTAACCAAAAATATGAGGAAGAATATAAATTGGCCGAAACTGATGAAAAAAAATGTTTTTTTTATATTTTTTTTGGATTTGTATTTTACCAAAAAGTAAGAAAAACTGTTTCTTTTTGCAAAATTGTCGTTTTTTTATTTATAGTGGCGATCAAAATGACGCAGAGGGGATCAAATACCACCAAAAGAAAGCTCTATTTGTGGGGAAAAAGGACGCAAATTTCGTTTGGGTACAATGTCGCAGGACCGCGCAATTGTCAGTTAAAGCGAGGCAGTGGTGAATCGCAAAAAGTGCTCTGGTCCTAAAGTGTGAAATCCTTCCCGGGCTGAAGTGGTCAAAGCAATGCTGCGTCAGGGCTCCCTCAAGTGATTAAAGACTAGGCAATCAGAATGAAGAAATGTAATCAGCATTCCAAGGATTCCTCAAAAAGGTCCAAAGTCTAACTCACATGGTCACATGGTACACACATGGCAACATTTCGGAGCCACGTAGGGCCCCTTTGTCAGGCAAGTGACCATGACAGTAAAACACTTTGTTTTCTAGGGTGACACTTGCCTGACGAAGGGGCCCTTCGTGGCTCCAAAACGTTGCCATATGTGTACTGTGTGACCATGTGAATTAAGCTTTGGACTCTTTTTTGGAAACCTTGGTGTGTTGATGACATTTCTTCACTCTGATTGTCTATGGTTTCTAGCCAGTGGTCATTGCAGCACCCAGCATCAATATGGCCATTTTCAGGAATATGTGTGTGGATAATATTGCGTTTGGACTTTTAAAACCTAGACAGACTAAATCAAATCTCGATAAAAAGCATTCTGGCTATTAATGTCATTAGAACTGTTGGTTTATCCATTGTAACAAAAATAGAATTTGGAGCACCATACCACTGCTAAAGCAGCCCATAGATGATTCAGGGTTTTTCGTTCAACCAGCAGGTTGAACAAAAAAAACTGATCCGATTCCCTAATCCAAAAATTCAAGGTGGATGGGGGAAGTTACTCCCACTGAGCTATTGTATTCTGATGGGTAGGAGACTTCTCCACCATCAGGATACACTGGTTAGCGCTGCCGGCTAAGGCCTGCGGCACTGATTGAGCAATATTTATCCAACGGGCTAGTTGTACAGAAGTTCATCAGTAGATTGACTTCTGTACCACCCCTGTCCCCATACATGTATCGAAATTCGGCTGGTCTCTGCTGGTCTGTTTCCAAACTTGTGGCAAAAGTTTGGGGTAGGACCTTTTCTCTTCCAGCCTGTCTGTGTCCCTGTGCACAAAGCCAGCTCCATAAAGACATGGGGTTGATTTACTAAAACTGCAAAATCTGGTGCAGCTGTACATAGAAACCAATCATCCTCTAACTTCAATTTGTTCAATCAAGCTTTGACAAAAAAACTGGAAGCTGATTGGTCTCATTAATTTGGTGTTGAAAAGCTCAGGTGACCTGCATGGAGTTCTGACCCCAACCTTACACCTGTGATATGTCTTTGAGCCCTGATTGTGTACCACATTTTTTCATCCAGACCTCAGAACATGACCTCACATGTGTTCTTGTGGCAGAATGGGCACCTGTTCTTACAAGCACACTTCAAAATCTTGTAGAAAGCCTCCCAGAAGAGCTAAGGCTGCTATAGCTGATAAGAGGTGGTTTTGGAATTGAATGCCAACAAACTAATTTAGGTGTGATGAAGTTCAACTCCAGGCAGCCCCCTCCCACCTCAAGTGTTCCCTTTAACCAGGGCCCTCCTACTGTGTTTTATGCTTTTTATTATACTTACTTTTTTCAAATGTCTTCAGGCTGGTCCTGTTATGCACATGTTTCTATTTCTCTTTGGATCTTCTCTAGTGGTGGGGAGTCTTCAGTGATACAGAGAACAGCACTGACCTGATGTCATCACACTCTCTGCATCATTGACTATGTGCAAATGCTGGGCACCATGGTTATTCCCTTGCAGAGGCAAACCCTTTAAGCCCTGCATTAGTGGGATGTTCTTGGTCTTCTGGGTTGATGCTAGGCATCATTCAGCCCAGAAGATTGAGAACATCTAGTGGCAAAAATAATTACAGTGCCAGAACGGAGTTGGGCTTTAACCAGATCTCTTTCACCAGTGTATCACACTCCTATATAGGGGGTAGGAATTATATAAGTTAGAGTTAGTTGTGCTTTTGATAGGTAAATTTAGTTGCCACTGTAGTCAGTGTGGCTGTATTGGTTTGGTAGGTAAAAGCATATTCTACTCACTGTATTCAGTGAAGCTGCAATCTGCTAGTCAGGTCTGCTCAGTGTGTTCAGCTGCTGCCAGTCTGGTCTATAGTTTCCTCTGTATCCAGGGAAGTTTCTGGATGGTAGGTGGAGCTATGCAGGTGGCAGCATGAATATTGATACAGACCCGGCCTATCCCAAAGAGGCAGGCTCTGATGGCATGCTGGGTAACTATATATAGCCCAGGGTCTTTTCCCAGAGTGGATTAGTCCAGCCTGTGGGGCACACTGCCCTTTCAGTCAGAAGCGGCTCTGGGCGATGCCTCAGGTAGGTGATCTGAGAGGCTTGAATGCCGAGACCCAGGAGCTAAAGAGAGATGATTGAGGGGGGATGTCTGCTGAAGATCTGGTCTGGTATCACAGGAAGGTTTAGTTTGGAAGATGGTAGGAGACTACCAACTGTCCTTGGGCCTTGGGAGTGCTGATGCTAGAGGGATCTTGGGGACCCTTGTGCTTTTGCTACCCCTCTGGTTCTGCATAGTCAGCCATAGGTCTATATAGCCACTTGACCTCCAGAAGATCTACACCCTTTCCTGACCAGGCAATTTTTTGCGAAACGGCACTGTGTTACTTTAACTGATAATTGTACGGTCATGCGACACTGCACCCAAATAAAAATGATGTCCCCTTTTCCCACAAATAGGGCTTTCTTTTGGTGGTATTTAATCTCCTTTTTTATTTTTTGCACTGTAAACAAAAAAAGGCCAACAATTTAAAATAAAACAATATTTTTTACTATCTGTTATAAAACATATCCAATGCAAAAATGTAAAAAACCTAATTTCTTCATAAATTTAGGCCAATATGTATTCTGCCACATATTTGTTGGTAAAAAAAATCCCAATAAGCGAATATTGATTGGTTTGCGCAAAAGTTATAGGGTCTACAAACTGTGGGATATATTTATTTATTTTACTAATAATGGCGACTTACAGCAGGACTGTGATATTGCGGTGGCAATTCTGACACTAATTGACACTTTGGACTCGTTTTGGGGACCAGTGACACTAATACAGTGATCAGTGCTAAAAAATACTGTACTAATGACACTGGCTTGGAAGGAATTAACATCAGGGGTATCAAAAGGGTTAACTGTGTGCCTAGCCAGTATTTTACTACAGTGTGGGAGGTGCTTTTACTAGGTGAAAACATGGATCCTGGTCCCTGCTTTGCAGAGAAACAGGATCCATGACTTCCCTCCTATCAGAATGGCAGTCTGCCTTGTTTACATAGGCAGATTGCAGTTCTGACTCTGTGGCTATGATTGGCGGGTTATGGTGGACATAGAGTCCACGGTACCCGCTGACCGGCTCCTGCTGTATGTAATCACAGCGGGAGCGAGCCGCCGTCACCGCGCATTCACGCCCGCTAGCCGGAAATGCAGGATCACATATATATGTAATCCTGCACACAGTGGCCTCTCTGTAGCAGTAAAACTGACTGACGGACTTCAGTATAGCTTGCCCTAACCGCTTGCCGACCGCTGGTCGGCAATTGATGGCGACAGAGTGGCTCCTCTGTGCAAATCGCCGTCATATGACGGCGGCTGCGAGATCACGCACAGTGAGCGCGCGCCGCCGGAGGTACGCCCACATGCTCACTGTGTCCGGGGAGGGCCAGGGAGCGGGTGCGGCGGATTCGATCTCCGCCGGCCACCCGCGATGCCCCCCCGGAGTGAAAGAACGGAGGTCCGTGTAAGTAAACACGGACCTCCGTTCTGTGAGGGGGGAAGGGCTGTGATCACAGCCTTCCTCTACATGGAAGCTGTGATCGCTTCCCTTCCCCTGTTAGGGCAGCCCAAACACAGTTAGAACACGCCCAGGGAACACTGTTAACCCTTAGAGCGTCCCCTGCAGGTTAACCCCTTCACTGCCAATGGCATTTACACAGTAATCAGTGCATTTTTATAGCACTGATCGCTGTATAAATGCCAATGGTCCCAAAAAAGTGTCAAAATGTTCCGACATCTCCGCTGAAATATCACAGTACCGCTAAAAATTGCAGATCGCCGCCATTACTAGTAAAAAATAAAAAAAAATAAAAACCCCAGAAATTAATTCTCATCATCCGTAAACGCGACCACTTTTGCGCAAATTTTTTTATCACAAATATGAGGAAGAATATAAATCGGCCAAAACCGATGGAAAAAATGTTTTTTTATATATTTTTTTTGGATTTGTATTTTAGCAAAAAGTAAGAAATTTGGGGTTTTTTGCAAAATTGTCGCTCTTCTTCTGTTTATAGTAGCGATCAGAAATAATGCAGCGGTGATCAAATACCACCAAAAGAAAACTCTATTTGTGGGAAAAAAAGGACGCAAATTTCGTTTGGGTACAATGTCGCATGACCGCGCAATTTTCAGTTAAAGCAACGCAGTGCCGAATCGCAAAAAGGGCTCTGGTTCTAAAGGGGGAAATCCTTCCGGGGCTGAAGTGGCTAAAGAATGCCTAAGTCCATAGTACTTGTTTTTGAAGTATCCCATCTCCACCCTCAATCTTATCCAAGTTCTCTAAAAATAAAAAATCATAAAACAACATCCCCTAGACTGGTTATTGAAGAATGGTGTGAATGCTTGGCTATGGGGCAAAGCCTGTGGGGAAGACCTGGACAGTAATACTACGGCTCCTACCGGAGTAGCGCTACACCTGTATATCTAAAGAAAGGGAGTCCGGAGAGGGAAAAAACTTAGACAGAGGGCCAACATGACTGGGTTAGAAGGGGTTTGAGCATAGGAGGAATCATGCTGAGTATAAAAGTAATGGAGGAAGGTGGTACTCACCGGATTGGTGGAAAGGTGGGAGCAGGAGAGGTTTCAGGAGTTGGAACGTGGTAAGGGTTTGGCAGGAGTTTAGTCGGAAGAGAGCTTGGATGGGACAACTTCTAAACCTCTCTTCCTTAGGGTTTCAGGTTCTTGTGGTTGTTTTGGTCTTTGTTCTGTATTTTTTTGCAGGTCAATGAGCTGGGGCATTTATGTCATAGTGGCTGGCGGGGCATGAGGTCCTTGGATGTGTTAGGATTAGGCACAAAAGGTACATTTGTAGGGACCCGTCTGAGGTACAGCTCCCATTATTCTGGCTGGTGGTACCTGCGATGTTGGTTTGCCTCCGAGCCTGTGCTTTCTGTGACTGGAGGCCTAAAAAATGGTGGTTATGCAGGTACTTGGAGTGCATGCCCACAACGACCTTGGGGTCCATGGAATACTGTCTCATGTTCATATGTTAATATGTTATTTATATTTGGTTAGTCGGTGTCATGTCTGGTCAATTTTTATTATAAGTGGTCGGTGGAGTGGTGGTCAGGCAGTTTGGTCAAAGCCTCTTTGGTACCCTAGTCAAGACTACAGTCCCTTTGATGGCTTTTCCCTAAAACAACATTGAATAATTTGTTCCTGTGCTATAATCCATATCATTTTATTGAAAAGGCATGCAGTTTTACTGGTAGTCGGGGCTCAGGGTCAAGATGGTCATGTTATGGCTATTTTGTCCCTTTAAATAGGAACCATGTGCTTACTTTGTATTCTATACACAATACAGCTGCATTTCTTTTTTCTTTCTGTCTGAGCCTCTAGATTGAAATATGCCTTACGGTAAGCAAGTAAGCCTTCCTACATCAAGAAAAAGATATGAAAGTTTAGCAAGTTTTCCACAGGACTGTCAACTCTACTCTGGGAAGATGACAGCCGATTGTAGAGTATTCCCACAGCCATACGTGGTTAATTACCCCTCCCAACTATTATGCCTATTTGTGAAAACACGCCATTCCATTTAGAATTGTGTTAATAATATGATGTAATTTTCCCAGGGATGTGATAAAAGGGATGTAAATAGCGCAGAGCTGGAGGTTATGGTGGAACTTGTCACTTTTATGTTCCGTATGTACTATGGACTCACAACATTAGGAGACCGGTGAACATCTGTTACTGTCCCTGAACCTCATGTGTTCAACTAAATCAGCGCTAACTGTATCTGGAGACCAGCAAGGCAAGCGATTGCAGCCAGAATTTTGTGTAATTATTTCAATTTGGGCGACTGCCAAATAAAGTCTTCAAAACCTGCACAGAACAAATTAATACTTGTCAAAGCGAGGGCTGCTGCCAGCAGGAAATTATTAGGGAGGGGGGCAGCTGCTCAATAGTAACAGTTTGTCCTTGAGAGCTTTGCATAAAAATATAGCGTTTTGCTATGCATTATAATGCTGAAATATTACCGCTTCTTTAATTACTAGGACCCTTGAACAAGGCTGTTTTATGATGTGTCAATCAGATGATCGTGGGGCTCACAGTGCATCAGATCATCTTGACAAACACAGTTTACAATAATCCTGTCACAAATCTGAGCAATTTAAATTATGATGAAAGCATGCATAAGCATAAGTTAAATGATCAGTAGAGGCTGCTGAAGATATACAGTGCTTTGAAAAAGTATTCATACCCCTTGCAATTGTCCACATTTTATCATGTTACAACCAAAAACTTAAATGTATGATATTGGGGATTTTATGTGATAGACCAACACAAAGTGGCATATAATTGTGAAGTGGAAGGAAAATGATAAATGGTTTTCAATATTTTTTAAATGGATCAATACTTTGTAGAACCACCTTTCGCTGCAATTACAGCTGCAAGTCTTTTTGGGGATGTCTCTACCAGCTTTGTACATCTAGAGAGTGACATTTTTGCCCATTCTTCTTTGCAAAATAGCTCAAGTTCTGTCAGATTGAACGGAGAATGTCTGTGAACAGCAATTTTCAAGCCTTGCCACAGATTCTCAATTGGATTTAGGTCTGGACTTTGACTGGGCCATTCTAACACATGAATGTGCTTTGATCTAAACCATTCCATTGTAGCTCTGGCTGTATGTTTAGGGTTGTTGTCCTACTGGAAGGTGCACCTCCACCCCAGTCTCAAGTCTTTTGCAGACTCTAAAGGCCCGTACACACAGTCCGATTATCGGCCAACAACAGTCGTCCAACAGCCTGTTGGCCGATAATCTGACCGTTAGTACGCACGCTTCAACAACCGATTTCTAATTGTTGTCCAACAGAAGTTGGCTGACAAGACTAGAAAACTTTTGTTGGCCAACATGGCATTGGCCATTTGTTGGCTTATGTGTACAGAAGTTGGGCCGACAAAAAGTTGGAAGTGCTAACATGCATGCTCGGAATCCAGGAAGCGTAAACCTGTGTTCGTAATTCACAAATTACATTCACCTGAACTTCCTCGTTATACGCTCGTAACACGTCACTTCATTCGGCTTTGTTGGCCGATTACTAGACTCCCATCAGTACACCAGACAGTACACAAAACAGCTGACAGACGATTTAGACAAAAGTTGGACGTGCGGTTGTACGACAATCGGCGCCCTGTGTTTGGCTCCATCCATCTTCCAATCAACTCTGACCAGCTTCCCCGTCCCTGCTGAAGAAAAGCATCCCCACAACATGATGCAGCCACCACCATGTGTCACGGTGGGGATGGTGTGTTCAGGGTAATGTGCAGTGTTAGTTTTCAGCCACACATAGCATTTTGCTTTTAGGCCAAAAAGTTCCATTTTGGTCTCATCTGACCAGAGCACCTTCTTCCACATGTTTGCTGTGTCCCCCACATGGCTTCTTGCAAACTGCAAACAGGACTTCTTATGTCTTTCTTTCAACAATGGCTTTCTTCTTGCCACTCTTCTATAAAGGCCAGATTTGTGGAGTACATGGCTAATTGTTGTCCTGTAGACACATTCTCCCACCTGAGCTGTGGGTCTCTGCAGCTCCTCCAGAGTTACCATGGGCCTCTTGGCTGCTTCTCTGATTAATGCTCTCCTTGCCCCGTCTGTCAGTTTAGGTGGACGGCCATGTCTTGGTAGGTTTTCAGTTGTGCCATACTCTTTCCATTTTTAGATGATGGATTGAACAGTGCTCTGTGAGATGTTCAAATCTTGGGATATTTTTATAACTTAATCCTGCTTTAAACTTCTCCACAACTTTATCCTTGACCCGTCTGGTGTGGTCCTTGGCCTTCATGATGCTGTTTGTTCACTAAGGTTCTCTAACAAACCTCTGAGGGCTTCACAGAACCGTTGTATTTATACTGAGATTAAATTACACATAGGTGGACTATATTTACTAATTAGGTGACTTCTGAGGGCAATTGGTTCCACTAGATTTCAGTTAGGGGTATCAGAGTAAAGGGGGCTGAATACAAATGTAAGCCACACTTTTCAGATATTTATTTGTAAAAAAAATTTAAAACAATTGATCATTTTCCTTCCACGTCACAATTATGTGCCACTTTGTGTTGGTCTATCACATAAAATCCCAACAAAATACATTTACATTTTTGGTAGTACCATGACAAAATGTGAAAAATGTCAAGGGGTATGAATACTTTTTCAAGGCACTGTATGCAGATTTTCTTTTCTTTAGGAAGTCAAGCTTGGCCTGTATGTACTGAGCTTCCCTATTGGTCCTGTTATGTCATTGGTGGCCTCATTAACAAATAAGGAGGTGAGAAAAGGTTAAGTTTATGCTCAAATTTATTGGAAAAGTTGCACATAACTTTAGCTGCTCATATATCTGAATCTGCTGATCATTTTGACTAAAAGTAATCTTTGCTTATGTATTTAAAAGAGAAGTACGGGGATTTTTTTTGTAGAATTATACTTAGCTAGCTGGATGCAGCATTGCTCCGAGCTGCATCTGTCTCCTGCTGGCAATTACACTGAAAACCTAGTGATCAAATACCGCCAATCGCACAGTTCTCAGTGCTCCGTGAGCAGAGAGCTGGTAACTGTCAGTCACCGGCTCTTTGCTCTGCCTCTTAGCACTCACTGGAGCACTGGGCTGTGGAGGGGGCGGGAGCACAGCCTGCTCACGTTCTCAGTGGTTCACTGAGAGGCTGAGTCGGATGCTGGTCCAGGCATGTGGGTGGATCCCGACGATATGGTCAAAATCTTTCTCGAGCCTGGACCAGCTCTGTGATGTCAGCAGAGAACGGACTTCAGCCTGCTGAACATGGGTCACAGGAGTGCAGAACAAACTGCACTTCTGTGATCCACAGGAGAAGTACAGCAAACAAGCTTTGCTGTACTTCTCCTTTAATTCATCACTTTCTCTGTCTAGGTATGTGACATTGACTGAAGTCCTATCCTGCCTGGTCCTGGTCAGTGATTCACTAGGTAGTGTAGCAAGCTCGATCCTAAGAACCCCTGCGTCTTAAAAGGCATAAAAGGTAAAGTCACTGTCTCCATATTGCTGTAGGACAGCACCTGGCTACAGAGGTATTAAACCCTAAGCCAAAAACGTAATATATTGCAGCTTACCAATCCTTAGACGGTGGCTGAATCAGTTTTTTTTTAAGAACCCCCCCCGTCTGGTGATCTGGCCAGTAACACATCTCCTGTGTCAGATGCCTCCACTCTGGATGAAGGAGCATAGGGGCGCATTTGGACAGCAGCATTGCCTGTCTGGGGGAGGGGAGTGTCAGATGTACTGGCAGATTGAGTCAGGCCATACACGGTTCGAATCAGGAAGGAACCGGTCGAGATTCGAACCATTTATGGCTAAATGTACAAAGTTGATTGATTGATCAACTTGGTTACAACCAGCATGCCGGGTTTTACCTGCGTTTATGGCTAGTGGCTGCTATAGTGATGTCTTCCATAGACTTGAATAGAAGGAGAAATTCGCTTGATTCCCCCATCAGCACAGGCAGTGTTGATGTGGGAATCCCTCCTGCCCGGCCATTGCCTTCTCCCGGTGGGGACAGCTTACCCCACCCTCCCTTGCCCCCTGCTGGGAGAAGACAGTGGCCTGCAGGAGGGATTCCCACACTGTCTGTGTTGATGGGGGAACTGAGCAAATTTTTTTCCTGCAACAAAAGAAATTTGCTCTGTGTATGGCTGGCCTTAGATACACTAACAAATTGAAGCCAAACTTCAGCTCACACTTTATAAACAGTTACACAGTGGCGGCTGGTTTAATTTTAGGATGGGGGGGCACCAGACCCCACCCTTCCCTTTTGACCCTCCTGTGACGAACGTGGGTATCAGATCACTGCCCTCCTCACTAACTCGTGACAGAGGACCAGCCAATCTCACACTGCGCTTGTCACTAACATAACAATGCCACTCTCAGCTGCCTCCAGCACAAAGATTTTCCAGCTTGCGGGACCACAATCTAGGTGCCAGCAGTCTGAGAGCGATTGTTACCGGGCTAATTTAACCAATTAACCCCTTCACTGCCACCACCTCTTCTTTTGACCGAGCAAGAGGGACTCGTAATTTTAGCAATACCAATTATGATTTTAGAATATTCGCCTGTAGTGCACGCTGTTACCACAGACAGGTATCTTCAGATGATTTATTCTAGACAGCAGCACTTCTTCAAGAGCCAGGCTTGTTATGGTTTGCATTAAGAGCTTAGGGACAAGGTTAACACTTTTCAAAATAAGGTTTTGATAATGGAAACTTCAAAATTGGTGCAAATAAAATATTTACAGAGAAAAGGTGTTTCAAAGCAATAAAGACATAATATACAGCAACAAAAAAGATCAGGTAGAATTTAAGGAAAAAAGATACTTGCAATTAATGTCCTTGGTTAAGCAGAGTCCAACTGATTCTCAATGTGTCCGATAATCGTGGTTTGATGGTAAATGTAGAACTGACAACTGTTTTGGCATTCCCCTTTTCTCTGGGAGCCAAGGGGTGGGGCCATATGCCCCTGACCACTCAAATGGGTAAGGAGGGTCTGTGGGATGTCCGGGGTGGAGGATAGCAATATGACCCTCCCTGACATTCAGTTTCTATACCAATATTCATATGTGTCAATGTGTATATGGTGCATTCCTGAAACGGAGAAATGATGTTCCAGTATGAAAGTGGCATTTCAACAAGTCTAAACATGACAGGTTTCCAATGTCTAATTTATCTAGGAGGAAGAAGTGTTACCAGTGGTTCCCCATATGAACGGACCTAGGGGTCTCTAGACTTAATTTGTTCAGTATAAAATTCCGTATTCAAATATGTACTTTTTATTAAGGTGTCACTTTCCTGTCTGAATTTATGAATCATGTGTAGATTTCTTAAGTTTTGCAGGAGGTAGGGGTCTCTGGAAGGTCACTTGGCTCTCAGTGTCCTTTTTACGACCCTCGTTAATTCTGGGCCTCCCTTTGTTGCCATGCTTGGTAGGTTTAATGGACTGCCTAGCCAAAACCAGACATCCTGGGGACTCACTTAGCTAAGATAACAGTTCTGTTAAAGTGGGCTTTTGGAATTCCACGCTGAAGGGAGGAAGGGAGGAAGGGGGGGAGTACTCTAACGGTCATGGCTGCTTTTTGAAAAAGATGGCTGTTAGTTACGTTTTTTGGGTGTCTAGCACATGATATCATTACATCTCACACTTCTCATAAGCCCCACCCTTATAGATTCCACTCATTGTGTCAGGAATATACAGCCCAACATCACCAGAGAGGGTATGCAGCATTACCAAATAAGGTATGTACAGCAGGGTATACAGCATCACCAGACCTCTGAGAAAGGCGTCCAATAGGATCGCCTGACCTCTCTGCCAATCGGGAAACCGGTAACATACCCACGCTTCCTGATAGGCGGAGAGGCAATTCAGTGTTAGAAAAGAAAATATTCATTTGCTTTTCTAACACACTGAGTGGGCTTGTGAGCGCAATGCTCTGTGCCACCAGCCACTCTTTCTTTAAGCCTATTGGAGCCTATGGCTCTAATCAGGTGCTTAAATAAAACCCTGCCGCAGTAATAATGAATAGGGGGTGGCCACGGCGGCCTTGGATAGATTCATGCTATGCATGAATCTATCCATTTAGCATAGAGGGGGGTGGAGGGGATAGATGGGGCGGCGCCCGTGCGCCCTTAATGGACGGGCCGCCCCTGCAGTTACAGCAGTTTTTTTTTCTTTTGGGATAAAGGTTTTACATAAATAAATAAAATCTAATCATTGTTGCACCCCTGTCATTGCTAAATGGTTTGTCTCAAACCTCTAACTGCTACATTTGCAGGAGAGCTCGTACTGTGGAAGAACAACAGACTTGCTGGCAGGATCACCAGGTGACAATAAACGAAAGGAAAAGAAAGCAAATGCATCCATCACAACTATGAATTGGTAAACTGCAAATATATTAAATGTTTGCTTTTGGGTTTATTACCTTTTTAATCAAATCTGTAAATGAAATATTTTTATCTTTTACCTAACCCTTATATTCAACCTAATGCTTAAAGTATAATGAAAGGTAAAACTTTATTATTTCATTTTGGACAGAGTAGAGAAGCAATAAAATGCAGCTCAAGTTTTATTGCTTTCTATATAAGATACATTTCTTGTTAGTGAGATTTTTCTTCTTATTATTCCTGTTTACCATTATCACAGGGAGCGAAAGTAACTGAAAATTTGAGTTGTTACCAGAACAAGAATAAAGGGGAAATATTCCAGTGGTGATTTTCTCACACTTCCTGTTTTGGCTATGGGACATGAAGTGAAGGGAAATCTCTCCAATGGGATACAGTAGGCAAAAAAACTGACTCAGGTTCTACCCTTTCCTACTCTATCCAAAATGAAAAAAAAAAGTTTTGTCTTTAGTTCTACTTTAATCCCTAAAACCCTGATCTTAACATTCAACCTTAACCCCAACCTTACCTCCTAAAGGGAAGATTTGCTATATTAAAGGGGACATTTAAAATGTTAATTTTGTCTAAACAGCGCCCTGAAAATGTATCTTTTGTTTTGGTTTTCCCCTGAAATTGCTTAGGTACTCCTGTACCTACAGCCTCATAGTTATATATCCTTAGATGGTCTTCAGTGTGAGATCATCTAAACCAGTGTTTCTCAACCTTTTATGGCGAAGTACCCCTACAGATCTAAAAAAAATTCTTAAGTACCCCTGTCTCGAGAAAGTAATTTCTATTGTTTGGGTGCCATAGTTTCGGTGTGTGTGTAATGTCACAATGTGTTTAATGATTTCTGTGTGTGTTTGTGAGGGTTTTTGTTTGTGTGCAAAATCATCATTCAAATGCAGCCTCACCATTGCCCATCAATGTAGCCTCACCAGTGTCCATCAATGCAGCCTCACCAGTGCCCAACAATGCAGCCTCACCAGTGTCCATCAGTTCAGCCTGTCCATTGTCAATTAGTACAGCCTATTGATGTCCATAGAACCACTTTAACTGTTTGAGGAGGAGGGGGTTAATTAATTTACAATGCTATTTGTAATATGTAGCATGGAAGGGGTTAATGTATTACCATTGGTCACTGATGCATTAGTGACCAGTGGCAATTAATTAACCCCTTTGTGCTGCATTAGTGGCACCAGTGTCAGTGTTTATTAACCCCTTCATGCTGCATCATGAAGGAGTTAATTAACACTGCCACTAATGCAGCACAAAGGGGTTCATTAATTGCCACTGGTCACTAATGCATCAGTGATAAGATAAGACACAGCAGTATAGTCAGCAATGCCTCTGCTCACTTACTTGTCCATGAGAGTGGACGCTCTGAGCAGCTCACAGAGGCAGCACTCCTCCTCTTCCATCCCGCGCTCCCAGCCTGTGAATGATATCATGCCGGGCGGGGCCTTAGAAGCTACTGTCGGGTGGATCTTCGCCCGAAAGGGAAGTGTGTGGGTAACACCGGTCGGGTGCAGGAATGCACTCGGCACACTCGTATCGCTCCACTGCAGGCAACTCTGCAACTATAAAACTGTGTAGCGGGGGCCGACGACTGTATACAGCAAGCTGCCCCTACATTAATGCAGACTATTTATCCAACATCAGAGCGGTGATTGCCACCCTGCCCCCCGTCACAAGTGGTGTACCCCCTGCCCTTGGTGCACGTACCCCTAGGGGTACACGTACCACGGGTTGAGAAACCCTGATCTAAAGCACTGCTTAACATTAGAAAAAACACACACACACACAAAGGACTGGTGTAACGCTCAACACTGAAACGCTTGATTAGGAAAAATAGTGGGAGGACATCCATCAGTATGCTGGTTCATCAATAGCAACAATAAAAATATATCGTAGAGGTAAAAATAGAATAATAAAAATAAATAAATAAAAAACAAATAACTACAGCTTTTGTAAAAAAATCGATCGATTAAAGTCCTGAGATAGACGAGTGGAACATGGAGTTCTGGGGGATGCGCCCCGGTCAACTTTGATTCTCTAAAACAAATGCTGCAAAGGGAGCGAGGCTGCTTCAGGCGGGGGCTGGGGGACCTGATCACTATGGGAAAAGCAAGGCAAAAAAGGAAGAGAAGCACCAGGCAAATCCTAGTGCAGCTTTATTTATTTTGATTAAAATACAAATTTTTGACAGTATAAGGTGCACTTACATAGGGCTAGTGAGGGTAGGTGCTTTCCAGACCAGCATCACAGAAGACCCGCCAGGGTGTCCCTGTAGAAGAGTTCACGAGTGCTGTGTGCCAGCGGAAAGCTGAAGCCTCGAGGGACCTGGGGAGGACGCCGGCTGTGTAACTCTGTGTAAGAGTGTTCCAGAGCTGTCCAAGTGGCTCCCCACTTCGGAGGGATTTCCTCTGATGTCTTGCTTTGGCTATGGGAAATTGAAGAGAAATCTCCCCAATGTAATACAGATGGCAAACAAACTTGAAAGGGGTTACAACCATTCCTTATTGATTCTATTCAAAATAAAAAACAAGGTTCTACTTAACCTAAGTTCCAAAATTTAAAACAGCAAGGAGGTAGAATTTTTGGCAGAAAAACCTTTGCCAGTTTTTAAATGTGTATGTCACTCCCAGGGCATTCCTAACATTTTAGGAGATGTCATGGGCTGCGGACTTGGTACAGGAAATGTCATGGGCTGCAGACATGGTGCATGAGATGTCATGGGCTGCGGATATGGTGCAGGAGATGTCATGGGCTGCGGACATGGTGCCGGCGGTGCAGGGACTGCGGACGTGGTGCAGGAGGTGCAGGGGCTGCGGATTTGGTGCAGAAGGTGCAGGGTCTGTGGACATGGTGCAGGAGGTGCAGGGGCTGCACACTTGGTGCAGGGGCTGTGGACATGGTGCAGGGGCTGCAGACATTGTGCAGGGGCTGCGGACATGGTACAGGGGATGCAGAGGCTGCAGACATGGTGCAGGAGGTGCAAGGATTGCGGACTTGGTGCAGGGGCTGCGGACTTGGTGCAAGGGCTGCGGACTTGGCGCAGGGGCTGTGGACTTGGTGGAGGGGCTGTGGACATAGTGCAGGGGCTGCAGACATGTCAGAGGCTGCGGACATGGTGCAGGAGATGTCATGGGCTGCAGACATGGTGCAGGAGATGTCATGGCCTGCGGACATGGTGCAGGAGATATCATTAGCTACTGAAATGGTGCTGGAAATGTCATGGGCTGCAGACATGGTACAGGAGATGTCATGGGCTGCAGACATGGTGCAGGAGGTGCAGGGGCTGCGGACATGGTGCAAGAGGAGCAGGGGCTGTGCACTTGGTGTAGGGGCTGCGGACATGGTGCAGGGGCTGCAGACATTGTGCAGGGGCTGCAGACATGGTGCAGGGGATGCAGAGGCTGCAGACAGGATTCAGGAGATGCAGAGACTGCAGAGTTGGTGCAGGGGCTGCGGACATGGTGCAGGGGCTGCAGACTCGGTGCAGGGGCTGCAGACTCTGTGCAGGGGCTGCAGACTCGGTGCAGGGGCTGCGGACTCGGTGCAGGGGCTGCAGACTTGGTGCAGGGGCTGCAGACTCGGTGCAGGGGCTGCGGACATGGAGCAGGGGCTGCGGACATGGGGCAGGGGCTGCAGACTAAGTGCAGGGGCTGTGGACATGGTGCAGGGACTGCAGATTTGGTGCAGGGGCTGTGGACTCGGTGCAGGGGCTGCAGACTTGGTGCAGGGGCTGCGGACTTGGTGCAGGGGCTGCAGACTCAGTGCAGGGGCTGCAGACTCGGTGCAGGGGCTGCGGACTTGGTGCAGGGGCTGCGGACTAAGTGCAGGGGCTGCGGACATGGTGCAGGGACTGCGGACATGGTGCAGGGACTGCGGGTTTGGTGCAGGGGCTGTGGACTTGGTGCAGGACAGCAATAACAGCAGGTGGTCAGAGGCTGCAGAGGGGTCTTACCGGGTTGTGATGAGGTGCGTGCCACCTCCGAGACCTCACAGGGACGAGTGCCACTGCTACTGCTGCCTTACATTTAAAAATGGCACCTTCCGGCGCCATCACCTCACTGCACATGCTCCAGCCGCCCGAAAATAGGGGGGTCCGGCCGCAGCCATATTTGTTGCAGGTGCCGCTGCCCTCAAAGCGACCCCATAGCAGGCGGTTTTGCAACCAACCAACCTACCAGCTGTGGTGGTGGTGGGGGAGTGGCAGGTAGAGCACCAGCCATCACTGCATGATACCCTATCAAGTTGGTGCAAGATGCTACTGTGCCTAAACCCTCATGCTGAGTTCATGCTGAAAGCAACCCAGTACTATAATATCAATTTTTTGTATCCTTGTGTTTTCCTTGCACTGCTTTCTTATTTGATAGTCCTGAGTTTTTCTTAAAAGAGAAGTCTCAGTCTTAACATTTTTACAGATGCTAATAGTATAATTACTTTAAACTCTGAATATAACTTATTAAAACTTTTTTATTAATCTGAATTTGTGAGGGCTTCTAATACACACAATTAGGTAAATTAATCAGATATTCTAAAAATGGTTATCTGTAATTGTAATAATTTGAATCCTCACTCCTAAATTGTTATAATGCTGCTTTATTTCACAGAGATTGTTTGATGCTAGATTTCTTTCTTGTATTCTCTCCTTGTCATAGCAGAAGTTTAAGGCAGTAAGTCCATTGTATTCTGCTTGAGCTTAGTGCTGATAACAGACATGAAAGAAAATGAAAAATCTTTCTGAATACCCAATTTAAAGTTACTAAACCCTGGAGCCTGCATTCACTATATCTGGTCTACACAGAACATGGAAATGCAATAGTTTTAGTAAATATAAACTGCTAAATACCTTTTCTCATCAGCAGTATATAGCAGTCTTGTGACTCCTATCAGTGTCTAGGTAAAGCTTGTAGGAGGAGTTTTCATTCTTCTCTGACCATCCTATGAGTCTGCAGGATCCCTGACCCTCTGTCTGGACAGTGCTGATTGGCCCTGTGCTGATCACATGCACCCCCCCCCCCCCCCAAAAAAAAGCAAACTCTCTAGCAATACATACTGAGCATGTGAAGAGTGCCTTCAAGGTTCTGTTCTATCAGGAGATGGATTGGAGACTGTGGAAGAAGGGGAGAATCAGAGAAGACAGGATCAAACAGCCCTTTTAATCTGTAATCTGAAAAACAACCGCACTGTAAGGAGTGATACTGGGGATCTGAAGCTTTTAAAACAATGCAAAAAATGCAAAACCCTAAAAACCAATGGAACATGGAACATGTTCCAAAAGGTGAACTTATGCTTTAGGTTGACTTAAATTGGCCTTTAATTAATAGTTGTGCAATCATGAAGCAACCCAGACAGAGCGGCAGTTATTAGCTCTAAGCTCAGGCAGACTCCACGGGGCCTTATAACGCATTGGGCTGACACGTCTGCCCTGATAGGGTGAAAATACAAGTGAGAAACATCAACACACCTCCTCCCTAGGAGGTAAGGAAGCACATTAATGTAATGTATTAGTGATCATTTAGATTCCTACAAATACCTGCACTATATTACCAAAAGTATTGGGACACCTGCCTTTACACGCACATGAACTTTAATGGCATCCCAGTTTTAGTCTGTAGGGTTCAATATTGCGTTGGCCCACCCTTTGCAGCTATAACAGCTTCAACTCTTCTGGTAAGGCTGCCCACAAGGTTTAGGAGTGTGTCTATGGGAATGTTTGACCATTCTTCCAGAAGCGCATTTGTGAGGTCAGGCACTGATGTGGACGAGAAGGCCTGGTTCGCGGTCTCCGCTCTAATTCATCCAAAGGTGCTCTGTTGGGTTGAGGTCAGGACTCTGTGCAGGCAAGTCAAGTTCCTCCACCCCAAACTCGTTCATCCATGTCTTTATGGACCTTGTTCTGTGCAGTGGTCCAAATCATTTGGTGGAGGGGGGGATTATGGTGTGGGGTTGTCTTTCAAGGGTTGGGCTTGGCCCCTTAGGTCCAGTGAAGGTAACTCTTAAGGTGTCAGAATACCAAGACATTTTGGACAAATTCGTGCTCCCAACTTTGTGGGAACAATGTGGGGATGGCCCCTTCCAGTTCCAACATGACTGCACACCAGTGCACAAAGCAAGGTTCATAAAGACATGGATAAACAAGTTTGGGGTGGAGGAACTTGACTGTCCTGCATAGAGTTCTGACCTCAACCCAGTAGAATACCTTTGGGATGAATTAGAGTGGAGACTGCGAGCCAGGCCTTCCAACATCAGTGCCTGACCTCACAAATGCGCTTCTGGAAGAATGGTCAAACATTCCCATAGACACTCCTAAACCTTGTGCACAGCCTTCCCAGAAAAGTTGAAGCTGTTATAGCTGCAAAGATGTGGGCCAACTCAATATTGAACCCTATGGACTAAGACTGGGATGCCATCAAAGTTCATGCGCGTGTAAAGGCAGGCACCTCTTATGCAGAGTGGGAACCCTACTGGCATTTGCGGGAAGATCCTCCACGGTGTTTCGTGTCTCTTACTATCTGAAGAGATGGCATGCTCTCACCTCACCCCTACCCAGGAGTGTTGAATTCAGGCATCTCTAACTCTTCTGACTTCTTATCTTCTCCATCTTTACTTCCTTTTCTTCTTTTTTTTCCTGTTGATGTTATTCTTGAAACTTTGTTAAGGACTCTTTTAGTAGGCCTGCTAAGCTTTGCCTGGCCCATTTTGGGATCGGCCTTGACCAATGACACTCTTGAACCTGGATTGCTTATCCTTTAGGTTACCACATACTGTATCATTGTTATTTGAACCTGATTTGCAGCTGCATTACACTTCTTCCTTTATGTTCAATGTTCTTACTGTACATTGGTCTGTTGTGCACCTCATTAGATGCCCTAAGTTTGTTGCTTTTTTCTTATTACTCTGTTGTATATTAAGGAAAATTTTAAATAAAAATTGTCAATAAAAAAAAAAATAAAAAAAGGCAGATGTCCCAATACTTTTGGTAATATAGTGTATGTCTGACTTTAAAACTTTGCCTAGACAGAAAATCCTGTTTTAGTCAAAATGAAGATGTCATTTAAATCTGACATGTGACATGTATGATCACAATAAAAACATATGATAAGAAGGATAAAAGTTTCTGTCTTCATCTAGGTTAAAAAAATAAGATGATAAACAAAGCAAATATCCCCATCCTTTAGTGTGATCCTTATATTGTATTACACATGACAAAATGTGATAGCAAATTGCCTGATGTACTGATTGCTGTCTCCAGAGCAGAAATGTTTGACAGCGCCAGATAATGAAGAAAAATGTTTTCAAACAATTGTCGTGAGCTCTAAACTTAGGCAATCATATCTTGTGCCAGAAAAAAGCCAAGCAGCTTTACCCCACTTTTACTCCTATAGAGATGGTCTCTCACATTATCCTGGCACATAATACCTGGGTTTACTGGACCCTGCAAATGGGTTCAATTTGTATGCAGCGCTTTAACTCTGAAAAGCTATTTCCTGCCTTTCTCCGCATTTTAGAGCACCGGCGTTGTTAGGAAGGACATAACAATATTACAGCAGTGTGACTGAAGTGTGGAAACAATGTTAAAAATGATGCCATTAGCAAACAGATACCTAGGGACAGGAGACATCCTCAGTGTTATTCTTCTGACAGAACAGAATGATCCAGAGATCATCACAGCCAATGACAAACAAAGGTACAGAGAAGCTGGGAAAGCAAGCTGAGCTAGAGTTTGAGAAGCGCACTTCTTTCTGGGAAATAGAGAAGACACGTTTGAATCTATACAGGTCTGTGCAAACCAAAAGGATTTACAGAAAGTAAAAATAGCCTGGCCTACAGCGGCAAAGGAGGCAAATTTACAAAGGGGCGATTGATTGATTTGCCAATCACTTGTAACTAACACATGTCAGAAGATTTGGAGCATTTCTGCTGGTTGGACACATGCAGGTTGTGATCCTTCCCTCTTGTTTTACATACACTTGGGGTCTTGTCTGTTTATTTCTAGATACATACACTGCTGTCACACACCTGGTGGAGATCGAGCTGAAGAGGGGGCTTCTCTTGTACTTCTTGCACCCTTACTAGTGGTGACAGGAGACGGGAGGACACAGAGTGACCGATGTTGCAGGCAGTGCTAGCTATTGGGTGTGAGGCACTAATGATTGTGGACCACTGGGCAAGGACCAGAAGCATGGTAGCACCTGATCAATAGACAGGAACGAAGCCAGGACATAAGTGAAGGTCATCAACAGTGAAGTACTGTATAAAAACAGGGGTCTCCAAACTTTCTAAACTAAGGGCCAGTTTATTGTCCTTCAGACTTTAGGGGGGCTGGACTATGACCAGTGGTAGTGGAAATTTTCCTGGCATAAGTGGGAGTAAACATTGCCACATTTGGTTTTAGGGAGAGAAACAGTGCCCCATCATTGTTATCATTGGGAGGAATAATGTCCCATTATTGGTGTGGTGTGGGAGATATTGTACTTCATTGCTGGTGTCAGTTGTATCAGCGGGAGGAGTAGTGTCCCAAGGGCTCAATAAAGGCAGGCAAAGGGTTACATTCAGCCTCAGTTTGGAGACCACTGGTACAGAAGGTAGAGTCAGTGTCAGGGTACAGGCTAAGGTCAGCAACAGCCAGACATTGAGGTATAGAAACATGAGGAAGAGGCAGTATCAGGATACAGGCCAAGGTAAGTTAACAGCCAGGCAGCAAGGTGCCAGATCAGAAGGCAAGATGCAGAGTCCAAAACACAGGCCAAGTTTAAAGGCATGCCAGGTTATACATAGGAAGGCAAACGTAACAGGTCAGGTCACAGGTAAATCAGGAAGTAGCTGCAGACCACTCAGCAAAGACTAGTGTGCATGTTAATATGTCCCTGCATGTGTGCTAGCAAACAGCTGGTAGTAATGATATGCTGAGGGGAAAAAACAAAACAAAATACAGGCTCTCCTTCTAAAAGCCTAAAATTAATTTTATTGATGTACTCCACTACAAGGGTGATCCACCTGCTCCTCTCACATGTTTCTCTCCGCTAGGAGCTTAGTCATAGAGTCTATGACTAAGCTCCTAGTAGAGAGAAACATGTGAGAGGAGCAGGAGGATCACCCTTGTACTGGAATACATCAATAAAATTCATTCTAGGCTTTGAAGCGGAGATAATAAAGCTTGGCGTGTAGTTGTCGGAACTGTCTGCAGTATGCTTAGAATTATGCACATTCTCTGGTATAATAATAAAATACACTGGACCTTCCTTACAATTCTATCTCTTGGTACATATGCACAAGAATTAGAGAAAGGTATACTGCGCTATAGTCCAGATAAATGAGCAGCGGCTAGAAGATGAAAATGCCAAAAATAAATAATAAAGCCGCGCTGAAAGATGTAAAAATAGTCCTCAATAAGGCATAAAGGACTTCCCAATGTTGATCTAGCACCCCGTGCACCGCACACTCTGTGAATCCACCACCGTAATAATGAGGAGGCTTACCAGACCCTGCTGGAAGCCCAGCTTATGATGATAATAGGATTCTCTCACTGCTCCACTGCGTTCCCATAGAATCAGCCTCAGCCAGATACAGTTGGATCCTAGCAGCAGCTCGCTCACATCAAGGCGGGTTCACACATAAGGCAAAAGGTATCCCATACCCGTGCCCGTGCCAAAGAGAAGAAAGGACTCAATATAGTGAAGTACAGTTACCAATTTATTGTCTTTAAAACAAAGTAAGGTACTCACATAGATCAAATTGGTAACTGTACTTCACTATATTGAGTCCTTTCTTCTCCTCGGCACGGGCATGGGCATGGGTATGGGATACCTTTTGCCTTATGTGTGAACCCGCCTTGATGTGAGCGAGCTGCTGCTAGGATCCAACTGTATCTGGCTGAGGCTGATTCTATGGGAACGCAGTGGAGCAGTGAGAGAATCCTATTATCATCATAAGCTGGGCTTCCAGCAGGGTCTGGTAAGCCTTCTCATTATTACGGTGGTGGATTCACATATGCACAAGGCCTGGTAAATCCATCCCCTGCTACACTTTGGTGGAATTAGATGGCCTTGTGTCTTTATTCAACCTGACTAACCATGTAATTATGTAACTATGTACACATTAATGGGGTCTCGCCCATAATTTTCCTGCAACACACTTGAGGCCTCTTCAGAACAAAAAGCAGCAATACCAGGATATTCCTCAGATTTGCCGATGGTGCTGGGAGAACATAGAAAAATATGGAGCCTCTGCTCACACAATATTGTTCCATTTTTATGAATAATTTTTATCCTATATAACATTTGAGATTTCTGTACAATGCTATCCAAATGCTTTCATCTATAGCTTGATTGGTATCTGAATCGATTAAAGTGATTGTAAAGCTTAATTTTTTAAAATAAAAATATTTTATACTTATCTGCTCTGTGGAATGGTATTGCACAGACGGGTCCTTACTTCCTCTTCTGGGGTCCCCCGCTGGTGCACTCTGCTCCTTGTTCTTCCAAGTGCTCCCTCAGCAAGCTGTCTGCTGAGGGGCACCCGTGCGGGCATACTTAAGCTGAGCTATGTGTGTCCATAGAAACACACAGTGCAGCTGGGCTATGCCCCCTTCTCCCTCCTCACAGAATTTGACTGTTGCCTGCGTCTCCTGTGAGAACAGGAAGAGAAAGAGCACTGGATCAGCGATAGGAGCTAATTAAGTGTTTAGGAATGGGAAAGGGGGTTGTTAACCAGGTAGTGGAGTATTTTTTACCATAATGCAGGGAAAGCATTAAGACAGAAAATGTTGATTTTATATCCACTTTAAGCAGTCAGGATTTGTAACATTAGGATGTTTAAACTAATTTTCTTCACTTATTTGTGACATAATCACCACCCACTTCCCAGGATTCAATACCACCCTGCAGCCTTTCATAGGTACATAGTTGGTAAGATTGAATAAAGACACCAATCCATCCAGTTGAACCTGTGGTGTGTGTGTGTTTATCTCAATAGTAATTGACATATCCCTGTATGTTGCAATCGTTAAGCTGCCCATCTAATAGTTTTTTTATACTATCAACGATCTCTGCTAATACTACTGCTTGTGGAAGGAAATTCCACATCCTTACCACTCTGACAGTAAAGAACCTTTTACGCAGTTTAAGGTTAAACTACTTCTCTTCCAGTTTTAATGAATGGCCGCATGTCTTTTTAACCTCCCTCCCACTGAAACGTTTTTTCCCTATGCTAAGGTCACCAGTTATGTATTTGTATATCGCTATCATATCTCCTCTCAAGCACCTCCTCTCCAAAGCCTGCCTGGTTCAAAGGCTTTTTTTTCTATATTGACTATAAGTAGAATTTGGAGTCTGCACGTGTCACTTTTTTGGTATTGTGTGCCCCACCCCTCTCCCCAGGAGTTTATTGACCTCAATAAACTCTATAGAATTTCCAAAAGCAACTGGCGCCCAATTCTTCACACCCCACAAAAAGTCAAGCATCCAACTAAGAGGAAAATGTTAGCCCAATCAGGCCCCTGGGGGGCCCTAACAGCCTCTAGGGGGCAAAGGGGGTGCTACATAACATTGCCATAGCAACTAACAGTCAGAAAATGCCCTAGCATCTTCCCCAGCATTAAAGTGGGCCTTCACTCCAAAAAACAAACTATTTGCACCCGGCTCCAGCCCAATATTAGATATATAATTTTTCTTTTAGTGTTTTCAACTTTATTGTAATGCAGTACATCACTTCCTCATTTCTCATCTAGGAAAGAATGACATTGCATTTGATTCTACACATGCACAGATATATTGAAGGGCTCTGCCCAGCTTTCGGGTCCCAGCAGAGACCTTTGGAACATGTGAGTACAATCAGGATTTTCCATGCGAATGCATGAAGATGCCTTAGTTATGGAGGTCTAGGATCTCTGGTTGTCAGTGCATGTGCAGGGAAACGCGGTCCCATGTGCAGATGTGCCAGAGGTCTCTGTCAGGTCCTGAAGGCCGGGAAGAGGTATTCAGAACATTTACCCATATGCTGGACTTCCAAAGATGGTGGCACCAGTGAGGGGGGCAGGGCCAGCATTAAGGGGGCTGCAGTTCCTCTTTAGTGCTCATTCAATAAGCAATGCACATGATAGCAGGAAAGCATAGTGGTTGGTAAGAAGTCAAAATGTGATTTCTGGTTGCATTTTGTGCCACAGTGCTTATTGGTTTTCTGCTGATCACATTGAGAAGCCCTCTGAGGTTTCTATTAGAGAGGTATCTTGGAAGCATTCAGCCAGGATGGGGTGCGATATATTTCCAGAGACAATTCTGGTTCAGTGAATCAGAATTACTTGAAGCCAGAAGGTCAATATAACAGTCAGGCAACTAACATCTTTTTGAAGGAGGTCAACAATGACTGAATTGTTCTCCTGACAAATTCACTTTAACACCTGCCTGATTTATTAAATCTGAGCGCACTTCAGTTTAGATCCAAACCTATTTCTTGCATACAGCAAATATTTATTCCATTTGAGAACCCAAACAATTGTCAGTAAATAAGCAGAAAAAAATAGTAAAATGTTTATAGACTATAAAAGTGGCGATGAAACATTGCGCTGTGCAAGTACAGTAAAACACAGGCCTACAAGTGCTTTATTTTATTTGTATAAAGTCATCTATTTCCTGCTTCATTAAACCCTTGTACATTGCAGCCTTGCAGAGTAAATCATGAAAGACAAGTTTATGTACTATTTAGAGAGGGGCAGATCTATACAATGTAATTAGTCACTCAACATAAACTATACAAGTCTGTTTTGTTGCAATTCTTATCTTATCTAACAGATATCTGACACTTGTATTTTTCTTTTTTTCATATGAAACGGAGCTGAATGGACAATTTGTAGCAAATATCAGGAAGTGCAACATTGCTTTATTTAACAAAAAATTATTCACGTATCATCAATTCCCTGCAAATTCGAAGAACAAAGAAATCTATTACAAAGGTTGGCAAAATTAGTTTTTATTGTTTCATTACACTTTGCTCTCTTTCGCTGAAAAATGATAAAATTAAACGTATTTTATACCAGACTGTAAAACAGGAAAAGTTGCTGTTTTGAAGTACAGCATAAAAATGTTGAAAAGTGGATGGATTGGCAAAAAAAGTTGTACAAAGGAAGTTATATTACACTGAAAATGAATCAGTTCTGGCTTGTCTCCATTCAGTATATAGGACTGTTTGTGTGTTAGGGTGGTGTCAATTTTTCTTGAATTTTTCTTGAAAATATTTGGAGGAAATTCTTGATAAACTAGTATAACCCTGTATACAAAATACAATTTGCCTAATTGTATTCCTGTTTGTTGAATTATAGCTAAAACTCTTGTAGAAATAACCATTATTGGCTTTATAATTAGGTTAAATTGGTGATCATTCAGAATGGTGCCAGCTGATTACCTAAGGGCTTTAGTCTATGCAGTGTGTTTCTGTTGCATTCTGCTTGCATTTTAAATTAGATTGAGATGTTTCTACATGGTTCACAGTTCATTGACAGGTATATTTGACCTGCGGTAAATCTCCTCCTGACTTGCAGTTGACCTCCTTCTGACCTGCAGTCGACCTCCTTCTAAGCTGCATCAACCTGCTTCACCTACTTTTGCATGTCCATTGACATGTAATCCTCGACTTTTGATGGGCCTCATACTAGAAGTAGGGCAATGATGAGTTTATTGTGAGGAAAGCTCCTGGTTGCTGTGGCCTACTGCATTCTTTCCAGTGATGGAATGTCTGAAACCCCAGTTCCTTTAGTACGACTCTACATTGCTCAGCCTAAAGGCCTTGTTGGGAAAAAAACATCCATCACTTAAGAGGGGACTCATGAGGTAACCCAACTCAATATTGCCAAGCTGGCCAACCTGCCTTCACTAGGTCACCACCTATCTCCCTACCAAACCTGACTCATGTCTTTGCTACCCAGGCTTGTCATTCATTCCATAGGAATAAAGAGACTCAGTCCACATCCTTCTTTAATTTCTTTTTACTGTGTGGGAATTTGCATGACAAAAGCAAATAGGCTAACATTATCCCATGTTCCATGGCTAACCAAGTTCAGATCTCTTACAAGGATTTCTTAGACTTTGACACTTCCAGTTGTCCTAATGGTGCCCACTCAGGAGAAAACAGGGGGCATTTCACCAAAGGGGAAGCCAAGTGATTGGGATCTTACATTCTCACAGTTGAGGCCCTAATTCCTCCTCAACTGCTCAAACCAGACACCTCTGCTCTAAAACTACCAATGACTCTCCTTTTTTTAAATTATACCCCACTTGACTCTTTGACTCCACCCCAGCTACACACCCAGGGCTGCTGATAAGGCAGTACAGCCAGTCCTCTTGTACCAGGCCCAGGCCTCATTAGGTCAAAAAGGGGGCCCGGGCACCAGCCAAGCAGTACTGCCTTATTACTGTTACTTGTGACTCTTGTGCAGTGCTTCAGGATTCTACTTTTCTTTTCTTCCTCTGGCTGCACTGCGGGAGGATCGGTTCTAGTATCTGCGCCCCCTTCTCCCTGCAGTCTGGGACCCCTGTGTGCCCCTTTCTCCCACAGTGCTGCTGTTTTCTCTCCTCTCCTGTCGGCACACAAGTGGGTTATTTTAGGATGGTGAGTGGGTGGCCTCACTATCCTGAATGAACACATCACCCTGAATGAACACAGTGAGCGATCAGTACCAACTGCTCACTGTGGAGGTGTAGATATTGCCTCCATGCTGCTATTCATTTGAATGGGTATTGTTCAAAGGAGGTATAATTTCTGGAATGGCTGAAAAGCATAGCATCACGGGCGTTGCATTTTACAGGCCTCCGTGATTTCTATTAGCAGCCCTGTACACATCCATTCCTCTCTGCCAAGCACTAGCAGGCTTTTCACGAGGATCAGTGAGTCAAGATGATACACTAGACCAGAACCTGTGTAAGGCCCTATTTTCACAGCTGTTGGAAGCAGAAAAGCATCTAGAAACTGTGTTCTGAGCACAAAATTTCTTCCAAAGGTCACAGTGTTCCCCAAAGGCAGAAAATGTAAGTGGTCCAAGCATGATGTCCCACCCAAGAGGCTTAGAAGTGTCACCTGAGCTGCATTGGATGTTTTGGGGTGCCTAATGTAGACTGTCACTTACCTATTAGCTCTTGCATAATAGACTGTGTAGCCAATGCCCCCCTTAGGGATGGCAGTGGTTCATCTGCTCACACTGCACTCAATCACATCCATACCGCTCCAGAGTCACAGAACAGGATAGTACTTTGTTTTGTCTTGTTAGGGGAATTGAACTTGGATGGGGATTGGGATGTTGTGGGATGCCCCAAAGAATTGATTCACAATTTACACGGGACCTCTATATACACCTCAGTATATACATCACTCCTTGTCCTCCAGCACATTACTTGCTGCTACAAACTCCAGTTCCTCTCTCCAGCACATCACTTGCTTCTTCAAACTCCAATTCCTCTCTCCTGCACAGTACTTTCTCTTCCAGGCCCAGAAGGAAATTTATTAGGTCTTCTGCACTTCTCCAACCCGACTAGCACATGGTGAGGCCTGCCATGATGCAAGCAGGGCCTCAGAACCACCCATTACAGGTAGGGACAGTTGGTCCCCGTTTGTGTAGAAACTCTGCTGTGCTAGCCGGCTTGATGGACTACCACTCCCAGCCCATCCTCTTGCTCCAGGCACTGTCAACCATGTCACCACAGTCCCTCATTGACTTCTGCACCCTTCCCAGATTGTCAATCTGCAACTGTTAAAGTCATTAAAGCACACAGAGGAGTTGGCATCAAAGGGTCATAACACACTTTCATCTGCTAATGATGGCAGTATGCATGCAAAGCTGCTGAAGTTAAAGTAATCTTTTTCTGTTCTCACAGGCAGGGCAAACTAAAAAGGTACACTTAGCTCATCTCTCCCAGCATTATGTACTCTTCTTTCCTTTGCCCCACACTGCTTCAAAGTGAAATAAGCAACACTTTTTGGATATTAGCAAGGGTGTGACATACTCTTTGTCTTCCTTATATTTGGCACAGGGCTATCACAAAATTGCTGAGAAGACATGCATGACCAGAGGCGTAACAAGAACCTTCAGGGCCCCGGTGCAAGAAATTATGAAGGGCCCCCCCTGACCCCCAGCCAGGGCCCTTCCCTCTTCTCGCTGATCCTGGAGCCCTTTCTTTCCATCGAGGGTCCCTTTATTATGGTCCCGCAGCAGGACTATTTCACAAGTTCTGCAGCAGGTCCCCTTTCTTCCATCTTCGGGCCTGCCCATGGTGCTGAAATGCCAGGGCCTGATCGCAATTGCAAACTTTGTAATCCTGATAGTTCCCTCACTGGTGTCAGTAGTTTTTAATTTTAATTTTAATTTAATTTTTTTTTTTACCATTTCATTTTATTTCTTTTACAATTTTATTATTAACAATTTTTTATAGGAGCTCTGTTGGGGGGCTTTGATGAAATATCAGGGGTCTAAACAAACCTCAGCCCTCAATCTCCATCTGTGTAACCTCAGCTGCACAGAATGAATGGACAGGAATAGTTGAGTACCGAGCCACCCATTCATTCAGAAAATGAAGTATAGTAAAAAACAGTTTACTATGCTTCGGTTATGAATGAACCAATCGGTACCAATCACTGACTCTGTCCATCCAGAAAAGGAAAGAGCTGGTAAATTACAAATTTACCAACCCGGTCCCATCTCTTCATCATGACACATCTTCTACATCAGCTGGCAGGAGAGAGGAGGAGGAAAGACAGCAGCTCTGCGGGGGGACCAGCGAAGCACACAGGGACCCTGGGAACAGCAGCAGACAAGTAAACTGGATACGAGGGGAGGCGGGGGCAGCATATAGAGGAAGCAATCTCCTCCATTAGGAGGAAAATGGAGGAGATTGGTTCCTCTAAATGCCGCCCTGCCATTCCTCCTATCCAGGTGCACAAGAGAGGCACACGGGCCCCCTGGAGCATGGGGCCCGGTTGCAATCGCAACCCCTATTGTTACACCCCTGTGCATGGCTCCGTGTACGATCTGATAAGACTTGGTAGTTGAATAGAGCTTAAGGGGAATGACAAAAGGTAAGTGTATTTACTGGGGAAGGGGATTAAGTGACGTTTTTCTCTTTTGTGCTGCTTTGGTACAGATTATTGGTACAGGGAGTATCTGATGGAATTCTGGGGAATCAGGAAGGAATATATTTTTTCCCCACAATGTGGATCATGCTTTATAGGGTTTTTTTTTTCTTCCTCTGGATCAACGGTATAGGATGCTGTATATTAAGGTTTTCTATTTATTTATGCTATTTGTTTATTTTTTTCTGTTGATTGAAGTAGATAGACCTGTGTTTTTTTTTCTTTTTTTCGACATGACTATGTATCTAATTCGCAATAGAAAGTAAGGTCCCTTTAAAGAAAACATTTCGCTGTGGAAACATGGAGGTGGCCATTGCACCCTTCTTATTTAGCAAATACAAGTATCCTGGTTACCATACTGGTCTGTACCAACCCAAAACAAGGACTTTCGACTTTGCTCTGATTTCCTGATCTGCACACTTTTTCAGGTCAGTGACTCAAAGTTCTAAAGCCAGAGCCAACCATTAAACTAATGTTTTCAGAGGGTGGTCAATAATGTCAGCCCCCACCCTTTCTTAGGAAAGCTTTACTTTAAACCTTGAGGCCCTGTGTGATGATTCTCCCGTCCAGAGTTCATCTTTATTACATTCACACTTATGCATTTTGTGCTTTCCAGTGCTGCTCGGCATCACCTCATTTTAGTCATATTAGTCATTTCTATTGCTTTCTCTTCTAATCAATATTTATTTTCTCAAGCACTTTAATAGGGTTCATTTTCAGGACAAACCTTCGATAATGTTTATTTTCTCTTGGTTAAGAAATAATTAGCTTGTGTAGTGTCATGACTTTATCATTATCGGAGTTAGAAAAATGTGGGTAAATTGACAAAACTACAAGGAAGGACAAAGAAGAAAAAATAGAATCAGATTAAGTGTACATTTGCCGAGTAACTCCTTCGTGTCTTCTGGTTCCATAGACATTTTGAGCACCAAACTCCCTTCACTGGCACAGAACCTCTGGCAATGGCAACTGGGTCTGTTTTCTAGGGTTAGCATTGTGTTCTCAAAGGATAAGTTCACCTTTTGGGAAAGAATAATAAATGCACATATTTTTGCAGGAAAAAAAAGTGTATTCATTATTTTTTCCCTAAGGAGCCTGGAAAGCATTGTACCCATGATTAGTGGATCAGGGGTGAAATCAGTGGTGGTCCATCCATTGAGGGCGCATGGGTGCTGCCTCCCCTATCCATGCCCCCAACCCCCCATCCATGTGTCCAGCCCCTTGCAGGACACCGGGTTCATGAATTCCAACAGGGAGTGTGTTTTTTTGAAACACTAATTAGAGCCAAAGGCTCTAATAGGCTTCAAAATAGGGTGGCCTCGGGGCACAGAGAGTGCTCACAGCCCACCCAGGTGTGTTACAATAGCGAATGAATATTTGCTGTTCTAACACTGATCCTCCGCCCGTCCAATCAGGAAGCGGGTCTGAGGCCCGTCACCCGATTGGCTGAAAGGACAGGTGATCCTATTGGACACCTAGCGCCTAGGAGTAGGAGATGCATGGAAGCCGCCGTGATGGAGGAGAGGACAGAGTAGGAGCAAAGGAGCCGCTGGGGGGTGGTTAAGTGCCGCCGGCCACTCGGGGGGTGGTTGTTTGCCGCCCCCCCCCCAAAAAAAAAACAGCCGCCACTGGGTGCAATACCAGACTCCAAAAAGACCTCAGATCTCATATTTACACTTAAATGCAATAAATAAATAAATAAAAAGAAGAAATGACACTTGCAAAAAAAAAGTCTCCTTTAACCACTTCCTTACTGGGCACTTAAACCCCCCTCCTGCCCGAACCAATTTTCAGTTTTCAGCGCTGTCGCTCTTTGAATGACAATTGCGCGGTCGTGCGATGTTGTACCCAAACAAAATTTGCGTCCTTTTTTTCCCACAAATAGAGCTTTCTTTTGGTGGTATTTGATCCCCTCTGCGTCATATCTGATCGCCGCTATAAACAAAAAAAGCGACATTTTTGAAAAAAAAAACAATATTTTTTACTTTTTGCTATAATAAATATCCAAAAATAAAAAATAAAAAAAACAAATGTATTCATCAGTTTTGACCGTTTTATATTCTTCTACATATTTTTGGTAAAAAAAATCGCAATCGGCGTTTATTGATTGGGTTGCGCAAAAGTTATAGCATTTACAAACTATGGACATTGATTTATGGCGTCTTTATTTATTTTATTTTTTTTACTGGTAATGGCGGCGATCTGCGATTTTTATCGGGACTGCGATATCGGGGCGGACATGTCGGACATTTTTGACACATTTTTGGGACCAATGACATTTATACAGCGATCAGAAATTTAAATGTCCACTGATTACTGTGTAAATGTCATTGGCAGTGAAGGGGTTAACCAGCAGGGGGCAGTGAAGGGGTTAACAAATGTTCCCTGGGTGTGTTCTAACTGTGGGGGGGTGGGGCTGGTCGGGACATAACAGATCTAACTGATCCCAGTGACAGGGATCAGTAGATCTGTTGTGTCCCATTCACAGAACGGGAACCGCCGTGTTTACTTCGGCGGTTCCCTGTTCCTCCTCTCTGAAAGGAGATCGCGGGTCTCCGGCGGACATCGGGTCCGCCCGACCCGCGGGCACGCTCCCGCGGGCGCGAGCGGCGCGTGCACGTGCCGCTCACGCCCGCGGGAGCGCGCCCAGCACAAGCCAAATGGGAGGACGTCTATTGACGTCCTCCCGGCATTTTAGAGCCGCGCTGTAGCCGTCATTCGGCTATGGCGCGGGCGGGAGGAGGTTAAGAGCTATGGGTGGAAGTGACGTTTGACGTTGCTTCCGCCCTGCAATGCTTCCGCTCACTCAGCATCCAGGCAGTGAGGAGATCGGGTCCGGTAAGCGGCGGAGATGACCGGAGCGTGGCGGGAGGGTGGCCACCTACGATAAAAGTAATCTTGCGGTGTATCTGCTGCAGAGACCACATTTATCTGAAAGAGGACCACCTGCCGTTTTTAAAAATACTGGGGTTATGGTAGCTATCTGTTCAACAGCAAAGTACCACCGTATAATGACGGCGGGTGGTCTGGAAGTGCAGTGTAACTATACTCAAGGATAAAAATGAAATGTTATTGGCTGGTAATACAGGTACATCTCATAAAATTAGAATACCATCAAAAAGTTAATTTATTTCTGATTTCAATGGAGCGGGGTGCTTTTTTCCACCACCCTTTCCAGTTTGAAAGCATTCTATGATTTTAATGGAAACAGGTTTTTGTGAGCTTTTCAGGTGCTTTTTTTTTACGTGAAAGCACCTGAAAAGCACTTCGGTGTGAAAGGGGTCTTATTCAATTGCAAAAGTGAAACTCGTACATTTTATATAGATGCGTTTCACACAGAGTGATATATTTCAAGCATTTCTTTCTTTTAATTTTGATATTATGATTGTGAAAACCCAACATTCAGTATCTCAGAAAATTAGCATATTACATAAGACCAATAAAAAATGGATTTTTGATACAGAAATGTTTGCTTACTGAAAAGTATGTCCATGTCCATGTACAGTATAGTTTGCACTCAATACTTGGTCAGGGTTCTTTTTGCATCAATTACTGCATCAATGCGTCGTGGCATGGAGGCGATCAGCCTGTGGCACTGCTGAGGTGTTATGGAAGCCCAGGTTGCTTTGATAGCTGCCTTCAGCTCCTCTGCATTATTGGGTCTGGTGGCTCTCATCTTCCTCTTGACAATACCCCACAGATTCTCTATGGAGTTTAGGTCAGACGAGTTTGCTGGCCAATCAAGCACAGTGATACCATGATCATTAAACCAGGTATTGGTACTTTTGGCAGTGTGGACAGGTGCAAAATCCTGATGGAAAATGAAATCGGCATCTTCATAAAGCTGGTCAGCAGAGGGAAGCGTGAAGTGCTCTAGAATTTACTGCTAGAGGGCTGCTCTGACTGTGGACTTGATAAAACACAGTGGACCAACACCAGCAGATGACATGGCTCCCCAAATCATCACTGACTGTGGAAACTTCACACTGGACCTCATGCAACTTGGATTCTGTGCCTCTCCACCCTTCCTCCAGACTATGGAACCTTGATTTAAAAATGAAATGCAACATTTTCCACAGTCAGTGATGTCAGATGGGGCTAGCAATTTTCTTTCTGGGATTATCTGATCAATATGTGTTAAAAAGTTGGGCTTTTTTTCAAAAATCATACTTACCTAGGTGGATGCAGCATCGGTCTGATGCTGCATTTGTCCCCCACCGGCTCTAAGACTGAGAACAGAGTGATCAGAGACTGCTAATTGTTCAGTTCTCAAAGCTCCGTGAGCAGAGATCGGTGACTGCGCCCCCCTCCTCCCCCCCGTGGCCAGCTCAGGCTCTCAGTGGCTCCCTAAAAAGTTAAGCCGGGTGCCCTCCAGGCAGGTGGGCGGATCCCGACTTTAGACACCAACGTTCTGTTAAAACAAGCTGTAACGTCGGGTCCGACGCCAGGAAAAAAACAGCGTTAAAGCGCGATTTCATCTGCGTTTTGCATTGGCGTATTTGAGCATCATCGCTAGGTCGCTTTTTGTTAAAAAAACATCCCTCTGCTATTTTTGAACATTTTAAAACAGAAAACGGCATCGCTAAAAACGCCAATTAACGTCGCTATGGCGCTAATGCGCGTTAGTGAGCGTTATTGAGCGTTTTGCCGGCTCATCGGCAAAAACGCTCTAAGGGTCCTTTCACATGCACGGACCATTCAGGTCCACCTGTCAGTTTTTCAGGCGGGCCTGAACGGATACTCCATTGTCCTCTAAGGAGTGACGGATGTCTGTGGTGACATGTCCGCTGACATCCAATCTGCTCCGATCCCTATTTTCCATCCGTCGATCGGATCGGATGAACACGGACAGGCGGTCCATGCTCATCCCATCCCCCATAGAGGAGAGCGGAGCTCTGACTGGTCCATTTCTGCACGAAGTGCAGAGATGATCCTGTCATCCGCCGGCTCAGCAGTGATCAACGGATGGATCCCCGCTGAGCTCTGCTCGTGTGAAAGGACCCTAACGCTGCAGCTGCGGAACGCGATCATGCAACGTTGTATCCAAACGAAAATTTGCCTCCTTTTTTCCCCACAAATAGAGCTTTCTTTTGGTGGTATTTGGTCACCGCTGAATAATTTCTGATTGCCGCTATAAACAAAGAAAGAGCGACAATTTTGCAAAAACACCGATATTTCTTACTTTTTGCTAAAATACAAATCCAAAAAAAATTTAAAAAACGAATTTATTCATCGGTTTTGGCCGATTTATATTCTTCCTCATATTTTTGGTAAAAAAAAAATCGCAATCGGCTTTTACGGACAATGAGAATTCATTGCTGGGTTTTTAATTTTTTTTTACTAGTATGGCAGCGATCTGTGATTTTAACGCTACTGCAATATTGCGGCGGACATGTCGGACCATTTTGACACTTTTTTTGGGACCATTGGCATTTATACAGGGATCAGTGCTATAAAAATGCACTGATTACTGTGTAAATGCCATTGGCAGTAAAGGGGTTACACTGCAGGGGGCAGGGAAGGGGTTAACTGTGTTCCCTAGGCGTGTTGTAACTGTGAGGGGGCTGGGATACCTTGGGCATAAGAGATCTAACTGATCCCAGTGACAGGGATCAGTAGATCTCTTATGTCCCCACTGGCAGAGCGGGGAGCCGCCGTGTTTACATCGGCGGTTCCCCGTTCTTCCTCTCTGACAGCTCATCGCGGCTCGCTGGCGGACATTGGATCCGCCCGAGCCGCGGGCATATCCTCCAGAGTGTGACAGGCCTATTTACGCCGATTCGCAGAATAGAGCCACATTGCCGCAGTAAAAAGGCGGCACGCATTCGGCAGGTGGTTAAGAACGCAGACGCCATCTACAGCTCAAAAATGTCAACGTGTATATGGGCCATAGAATAACATGGTGTGGTGTTCTTAAGCTGTAAAAACAGCTCAAAAACACAGCGTTAATAGCGCCCGTGTGTATGAGGCCTTATTGTCGCGATCTTGCCCCAGCCTGGACCGGCACTGTGACGTCAGCCGACAGCAAGCTACAGCCCGCTGTGTGCTGAAAACCGGTCACAGGAGTGCAGAACAAACTGGACTCCTTTGATCCACAGGAGAAGTACAACCAAATGATATTTTATTATTCTATAATTTTATGGAAACTCTGTTCCTATGTAAATTGTAATCATACATATACTTGGGGGCAGCCAAATATGTTCATTATATACACAAACTGTGTTTCCTGGCTTGTAGTATGACACTATTTTTTTTTTTTTTTGCCGTTCCTTTTTAATGCAAGTCTATGAGTCAGTGGAGTCCCTGAAAACAATGCACTCCCTGTGTGGCTGATATTTGAACACTGAGGGAAGTAGTAAATGCACAAATGCACTGAGAGCTCTATGCAATGACTGATCTACACACCTTGATATTTAATACAATTATAAAGATAACAGCAAGAATGTAAAAATTGGAAAAGTAAACTTAAAAAAATAAGGTAACATAACCTTGTGCTATGTAACATAACACCGTTAAATTAATGGTTTTGTGACAGCACATTAGAGCTGAACAAGTAATATAATTTGGATGATTCTCTGTACAATCAGTGTTTTAATCACCCGTAGTGTAATATCAAGAAACAAGTGTAATGCTTTAAAATAACTATATACTGTATATGCTAAAAGACCATAATTACTAAACAGGTGTTAATAACAAATTATACTCCCCTGGCTGCTGCTAACACTGATAAGTGTTTCCCACATCTAGCTGAATAAGGCTATTAATAAGTGCTGCGCAACCAAAATCCTACAATACAAACCAATAAAACATCACATAAATAAATAAAATCGCACAAAAACCACTTCCACATCATGTGGCAATAAATAGTGTTGAGCGAACCCGGACTGTAAAGTTCGGGTCCGTACCGAACTTTGGGGTGTCCGGGACCCGGACCCGAACTCGGACTTTTCAAAAAAAGTCCAGGTTCGGGTCCGGGGTTCTGGTAATTTTACTAAAAGTTCTGAAAATTGCAGTAAAAAAGTCCAGGAAAGTCCTAGAGGTCTGCAAAAGGAAGGAAAATGGGGGTAAGGGTGGGACAAGTGCCCTACAAAGAAATGGGGACAGGGAAATAACTTTAAATATTAAAAAAAAAATAAAAACATAAAAAAATCAAAAATGGAGGTGGATGTGGACCATCTTCAAACTGGGTCTGAAAAGTATTAATTAACGGTAGAAGCCATATCACTGTTCTAAAATCATCTTCAAATTGCAGAACAGTATTTCTGTTTGTCCCTGTTTTATTGAAAGTGTCACACACAGTTTCCAGATGTTTGCAGAACAGTAGTTCTGTTTGTCCTGGTTTTATTGAAAGTGTCACACACAGTTTCCAGATGTTTGCAGAATAGTAGTTCTGTTTGTCCCGGTTTTATTGAAAGTGTCACACACAGTTTCCAGATGTTTGCAGAACAGTAGTTTTGTTTGTCCCGGTTTTATTGAAAGTGTTACACACAGTTTCCAGATGTTTGCAGAACAGTGATATGGGTTCGCCCGGTTTTATTTAAAGTGTTACACATAGTTTCCAGATGTTTGCAGAACAGTAGTTCTGTTTGTCCAGGTTTTATTTAAAGTGTTACACACAGTTTCCAGATGTTTGCAGAACAGTGATATGGGTTCGCCCGGTTTTACCCTCTTGGGTATAGTGACAAGACGTTTGTAGACCTTTGACACACATTGTGAAATTGATTTTGGCCCTCTTTGGTATGATGACAAGACGTTTGTAGACCTTTGACACACATTGTGAAATTAATTTTGGCCCGCTTGGGTATAGTGACAAGACGTTTGTAGACCTTTGACACACATT
>BLSH010105798.1:552211-594143 GCA_018402905.1 Glandirana rugosa | reverse complement strand
ATGTTTGCAGAACAGTAGTTTTGTTTGTCCCGGTTTTATTGAAAGTGTTACACACAGTTTCCAGATGTTTGCAGAACAGTGATATGGGTTCGCCCGGTTTTAATTAAAGTGTTACACACAGTTTCCAGATGTTTGCAGAACAGTAGTATGGTTTCTCCCGGTTTTAGTTAAAGTGTTACACACAGTTTCCAGATGTTTGCAGAACAGTGATATGGGTTCTCCCGGCTTATTTATACTTTTTTGACACAGTTTGAAGATGATTTTAGAACAGTTATATGGCTTCTACCGTTAATTAATACTTTTCAGACCCAGTTTGAAGATGGTCCACATCCACCTCCATTTTTGATTTTTTTAAGTTTTTATTTTTTTTAAAAATGCTTTTAGTTATTTCCCTGCCCCCATTTCTTTGTAGGGCACTTGTCCCACCCTTACCCCCATTTCCTTCCTTTTGCAGACCTCTAGGACTTTCCAGGACTTTTTTACAGCCATTTTTGTGCCTAAAAGTTCGGGTCCCCATTGATTTCAATGGAGTTTGGGGTCCGGGACAAAGTTTGGGTTCTGTCCGGACCCGAACCCGGACTTTGTCCCGAAGTTCGGCCGAACCAGCAGAACCCGGACTTCCAGAAGTTCGCTCAACTCTAGCAATAAATCTTCATCATAAAGAACTACAATGTGAATTGTTTGTGTGTGTGTATATATATATATATATATATATATATATATATATATATACACACACACGCACACACATGTATATATATATACTATATTGTAAAAAGTATTAGGACGCCTGCCTTTACACGCACATGAACTTTAATGGCATCCCAGTCTTAGCCCATAGGGTACAATATAGAGTTGGCCCACCCTTTGCAGCTATAACAGCTTCAACTCTTCTGGGAAGGCTGTCTACAGGGATTAGGAGTGTCTATGGGAATGTTTGACCATTCTTCCAGAAGGGCATTTGTAAGGTCAGCCAATGATGTGGGCTAGAAGGCCTGCCTCGCAGTCTCTGCTTTAATTAATCTCAAAGGTATTCTGTTGGGTTGAAGTCAGGATTCTGTGCAGGCCAGTCTATTTCCTCCACCCCAAACTCGCTCATCCATGTCTTTATGGACCTTGCTTTGTGCACTGGTGAACAGTTATGTTGGAACAGGAAGGGGCCATCCCCAAACTGTTCCCACAAACTTGGGAGCGTGAAATTGTCCAAAATGTCTTGGTATGCTGCTGCCTTAAGAGTTCACCTCACTGGAACTAAGGGGCCATGCCTAACTCCTGAAAAACAACTCCACACCATAATCCCCCCCACCAAATGATTTGGGCCAGTGCACAAAGCAAGGTCCCTAAAGACATGGATGAGCGAGTTCGGGTGGAGGAATTTGAGTGGCCTGCACAGAGTCCTGACCTCAACCCAACAGAACACCTTTTGGGTGAATTAGTGGAGACTGTGAGCCAGACCTTCTCCTCCAACATCAGTACCTGAACTCAGAAATGCGCTTCTGGAAGAATGGTCAAACATTCCGATAGACACTCCTAAACCTTGTGGACAGCCTTCCCAGGAGAGTTGAAGCTGTTATAACTGCAAAGGGGGGGGGGGGCAACTCAATATTGAACCCTATAGACTAAGACTGGGATGCCATTAAATTTCATGTGTGTGTAAAGGCAGGCATCCCAATACTTTTGACAATATAGTGTATATACTGTATATTTATATATATATATATATATATATATATATATATATATATATATATATATATATCTTCGGAACTCATGTATAACCATAACACCGTAGATGTTGAAAATCCTTTCAAAATTAGTGCCTCCTTCGTGTGCCTGTGCTTACTCTTATGTATTGATTCCCACATGAGTTACCATCACCATTTACTGAATAAATTGACCTATAGAATGAATGGGTCACTAAATACTTTCCTACCGTCTCCTCCGGATTTCTCCAGATGTATCATCAACCTCTCCCTTTTCTCTAGATCGTATTATTAGGTATAGCAACAGAACTCCACACTCCTCCACACTCTCCTTTGGCTCATTGTCCTTAATTTGAGCTCATTGGAAGAACCTAAAAAAAAAAACGTATGCAGACACCACATCTAAGGATTGATAAGCTGCAATATGTTACTTTTTTGGGAGGGTTTAATACTGCTTTAGAATCAACAGACAGAAGGTGCACATGCATAGATTTCAGGAGCATAATTGTTAGCAAAGCAAAGATTCTATCCAACACATGACCAAGAGATCTGTTCTTCCTCTGCTTCTCCACTCTACCTGGACTCTGATTCTGGCTATCAGATGAGATCAAGTGAACAATGTCTAGGTTTTGGACTGGCCACTGAATCAGCGGTTCTGGTAGTTATTTCAGGGCTTTTTTTGACCTTTTATTATTATAAGGAAAAATGTTTGACAGGAAGGATTACTATGAAAGCAAGTTCACTTTAAGGCGTCATACACACGGGCGTATCTTTAAAAATAAACGAAACGTCGGGCCCGACGTCAAGGAAAAAAAATCAGCGTTTTTCGGCGTTATGCAACGGCGTTAGTGAGCGTTGGCGTCAATAGGCGTCTTTAAAAAAAAAATCATCCCTCTGCTATTTTTCAACCTAAAAATGTTGGCGTCAAAAAACGCCAGAAAATGCCGGTACAATATTAGTTGGCGTTAGTTGGCGTTTGTTGGCGTTTTGCGGCGTCGGCGTTAAAAAATGCCAAAACGTTACAGCCTCAGAACGTGCTGGCCATGAGTTCTAGTTTCAGCTGGCTAACGCTGACGCCATCTACAGCTCAAAAACGCCAACGTTTTTATGGGGCCATTGACTAACATGGAGAGCTGCAAAAAACGCCAGAAAATGCTGGCGTCAAAAAACGTCCGTGTGTATGAAGCCTAAATCTGTATTCTGTTTGACTTGATCAGGGATGGTAAGGAGCACATCTTCCATGCATTCCCCTGCTGCCCCTTACACTTCCTACCCCATGTTACAGGCTCAGGTCTGGCGATTGGCTGCTCCAGTAGGGAGCACTGCATTGAGGAGAGGCAGAGGAGAGAGTATTGGTCCCCTCCATAGGCGTGCGCACAGGGTGTGCCTGGGCACACCCTAATCATCCCGTATGGCACAGATTCCCCCAGTTTAAACCCCTGTTATTTCACCAAAGCTCCAAAAAAATTGTAAAAATAAAATCAAAAAATTTAAATAAATAAAGATTACTGACACTGTCCACTGCCCTACTGGCACCAATCTCTGCCCTACTGACACTGTCAGTATATATACAGACGCACACCCACATATGCGGTGGAGCTTTGGGGTACACACCCTAATGAAACAGGCTGCGCACACCTATGGTCCCCTCCATTCTCTGGAAGCATCAGGTTTTTCTCTGGTTCTGGCTGGTGAATAGGTGGGTGGGGAAGAGTGCCGAAGCCATGCTCCTTATGCTCCCTACTCTACGGTCAACCTGTTACCAGGGCCGGATTAAGAGCATCACGGGCCTGGTGCTGAGGATTTTGGTGGGCCTAAATTATGAAAATAAATAAAATGAAAATTGAAACAATCTTTTGTTAAAACAAATGAAATATGCTGCCGCAATTTACATATCAATCATGTATACACTGTATACAGAGCAGGGCTTGGCAGTAATAGTGACTGACTCACATCATTGGGCTGGGCCTATCTTAAGGAAGGGGCCTGGAGCTGCAGCTCCAATAGCCCCTATGTTAATCCGGCCCTGCCTGTTACTTTACCCTAAATAAGCAATGTATAGTTTTTCTTTATGAAAAGTGCCGAACAGCTTGTCCAATATCTCCCTTAGACTAAAAATTTTAATTGATTGCATTTAGCGTCTTCAACCACGCCTCATTTAAATTCAATATCCTGCCTTTCCATTAGACTGCAGTCCTGTTAAAAGCCTTTGTGTGCTCCTCCAAATTCTTTGTGGTTTATGAATGACTCTGCAGAATTCCAAAGCATTCAACATCACACAGACATTATTTAAGACGACAACAAAGTATTGTTTTATAAAAGAACGCCAAGAAGCTGCAACATTCTGGTGGATGCATTTAAATTCTGGAAGTTTTGGAGAAAGATCTAGAATATAAATACCTTTGATGTATTTCGGGCAGCTATAAGAACGACTCTTCTATTTCTATGGATTTATGTGAAGTTAAAGATTGTGAATCTGATTTTAACACCCTAACAGATGGCGCTGGACACTTAATCACTTCATTAATGCAGGATTAAGCACATCTAATCTAACTTGTAGCTGTAATGTTTCAGATATCATTTTTATCCATGTCAGAGGTTGCCTCTTGCTGGCTGAAACTGAGAGAGAGAGCAGAACAAACTTTAGCTGGAAATAAACTATTATTACATAGTTCACTTATTTTAATTGAAATAAATCGAAAATTTATTTTATGCTGACAGATGCTCATTACAAACTTGATTATTTATTCATTATATGTAAATTATGTTAAACCTCAATTTCTGAGAAAAGTCCAGAGCATGAAGTTGGGCTTTCAAGAAAAACTCTGTAGACAAGTGTAGCACCCTCTAGTGTGCTAAATTAGGTAGAGTTTTTTTGTTAGTGTAGGTAATTTGTTTGGTTTGTCTGGCAGCCAGGCCTGTGTTTGAATCTGGGTCAGGGTGAGTGACCCAGGGAGGCTGGTATGACTCAGCTGGCAGCATCTCTGGTACATCCCCCTACTTCTGGAACTTGTGAGAAATTTTATTAATTTGTCTCAAAAAATCTATGTGTATAAGCAAATATTATTCATTTGTCTCAAAGGATCTATGTGTATCAGCCATTGTGAATGATGATATAAATGATACTGCGACCTACTACTCATATTGGTGTATTTAAAAGTGGCTACACATATAAAAAAGAAAAAGTGAAAAAAAATACATGAAAAGGACTGGCCATAAGCCAGTGTTTCCACAATCTATCCTATCAAAATACCACCATCTTGAAAAAAATCAGCCCACCAACAAACCTAATCACATAGATCCTTTGAGGCAAATGAATAATATTTGCTTATACACATAGATTTTTTGAGACAAATGAATAACATGAATATTAAAAGGAATAATATGAATAATATTTGATAATAATATCAACACTATTTAATTTCAGCTGATTTACACTTTTATAATTAACTCTGCACACTTGGGTTATTAAGTAATTTGGTTGTGATCTTTATTATATTGCATTGACCTACACACATTTTTTTATTATTCACGGTGAATGTACTTATGAGGCTCTTGTCTATTTTCTAGGCTCTGTCCACCGCTTCCCAATGCTCTGCAGCGATTTAGGGAGGGGTACACTTTGGGTGTGCCTCGCCTCCCTTGCATTTCCCCACCTACCACATCCCCTGGGGAGAAGAGTATATGATGAACCTGAGGGCAGTTCTATTTGGTTTTTATATGTTTGAAGATTTTTGATCAGTTTTTAATCATGCTTATATTTTATATATTATATAATATATATTATATTTATAAGTTAGTATTTTGTTTTTTGTTTTTCCTCTCTGGTATCTTACATATGTTCTTTACCTCCAGATGTGATCATGTGCTTCTCCTGAGGAAGCAAATTTACCATCTTGCGAAACGCGTCGAGAACGACAGCACAGACACAGTTCGAATGCATGGTGGGTATTTACAAAACCACCCGGTTTCTACATTCGGTTTTTTAACATGGAGAATTGTAATTTTCTACACAATTTCTGAAAAAAGTGAAAAAAGTTTTTTATATATGTTGTGATCTTTATACAAACAATAAATTTGGTTAATTTTTTACTTTTTTTGTGGTGTGTATCATAAAAGCCCCGTGGGCTATATAATTCTTGTGTGACTGTGTATAGTTAAGTGTCCCTGCCGAAGAGGTTTTGCAAGTTAAGTGGGCATCCCATAATACCCCTATCCCCATCCAAGTTTATTCCCCTCAATAAAAAACAAAAAAAAAACCCCACAAAGCACCGAACTGTATCCTGACTGCAGTGTGCTTGTGAAGATGCAGTGTGCCTGGCTGTGCAGGGTGAGGGGACCCCATTTCACCAGCGGCTCCTACGGGAGTAGCGCTACTCAAGGAAAAGAAACACCCTTGTATAACTTGATAGAGAACCATTTATTCCATCAGTTTAGCAATCAATTACTTCTCCTAATGATTAATTGTTACTGAAAGTTCAAAAAGTGATAGATCGGTGAAGATCTATACATGGGAGGTGTGGGAATGTTTGCGGTGCTAGAATATGAAGTAACACACTCAATATAAAATCAATCAATTTTTAATAATGCTTGATTAAAAAAATGATTGACACTTGCCAAGATAACATGGATAAAATACAACAATAATCATATTCTTGGGTTCAGCGGTTTACATTGTTGTATGAGGAAGTTGTCCCAACATGTTTCGCTGTAGAAATAGCTTCATCAGGGGACAGATGGTATAACACTGTTGTATAGTACAAACAATAAATAAATAAACATGTAAGCATCATAGACATGTACAGTTCAATGACATGATATACAGAAAATTATATGTCGCAGGGCATTATAGCTAGGCGTAACTACATGTTGGCAAAAAGTCTCACCCAGCCAGTTCCGCACAGAGGCTCCAACTTCACCCAAAAAAAGGCCAATTTTTTTTGTTACATCATATACCTGATCTATCATATTTTATATAACTTTTGATTTCTTTATTCTTTCTCCTTTTTTTTTTTCTTTTATTTTATAGTTATTCAACGTCCTCATTCTTATTTCCATATTGCACCCCCATGCCTTTTCTTCCCCCTCCCTTCCTTCTTCCTTTTTTCTTTTAATATCTAGATATTGCTTTGCGCTTCCCGGTTTTATCTATTGGCCTTTTTTTTGGGTGAAGTTGGAGCCTCTGTGCAGAACTGGTTGGGTGAGACTTTGTGCCAACATGTCGTTATGCCTAGCTATAATGCCCATATAATTTTCTGTATATCATGTCATTGAACTGTACATGTCTATGATGCTTACATGTTTATTTATTTATTTTTTGTACTATACAACAGTGTTATACCATATGCCCCCTGATGAACTATTTCTACAGCGAAACATTTTGGGACAACTTCCTCATACACCAATGTAAACTGCTGAACCCAAGAATATGATTATTGTTGTATTTTATCCATGTTATCTTGACAAGTATCAATTATTTTTTAATCAAGCATTATTAAAAAATTATTGATTTTATATTGAGTGTGTTACTTCATATTCTAGCACCGCAAACATTCCCACACCTCCCATGTATAGATCTTCACGGATCTATCACTTTTTGAACTTACACTTTGGGGAATAAGGTGCAACTAATTCATATATGTGTCTTCCAGAGGTCCCTGTATCAATTGTTAATGATATTAGTAGCATGAATAAGCTGCAAAAAATTTCTTTTGACGTTGACTGGCAGCAAGTGGTTAAACCTCCAAGCAGCAAAATCTTTAAATCTCTATTTCACCCTAGCCTTAAGCTGGCCATACATATGGCAGTTTCCAATCAATTTCAACTACTTCCAAAGCACTGGGAATGGCAAATATTATTGCAAGCAATTGCTAGAAACTGAGCAATCTACTACTCAAGAGTTTGATTAACCACTAGAATGTGGTCAGTTATGAAGTTTAAACTGGGAATACATTGACAGCTTCAATGCAGTTTATTTAAAGATTACATTGAAATGCAACTGAAATTAAAAATACATTTTCACAATTTCATTGAAAGTAAAACAATTTTCCTGACAGACTACCATGGCAGCATACTTTTGGGTAGCCCCACCCTTGTTCCTACCCCATAGGACCCACTCCCATCAGTTTTCAGGCTGAGCCAGAGGGCGCGTGATTCCAGCTAACCATTAGGCCTATAAAGCCTAGGGCTTGGTTCCTATGGAAGTAGTCACCACACATGCATCCAGGAGTGTGTAGGCTTTGTGGGCTTCCTGTGAAAGGGCACCAGGAATAGTTGTAGGAGGAGGACATGCCTTTCATTAAAACTGTTCTTGCTCATTGTGGGTAAGTACCTTGTGCTGTTAATATATATCCATCACCTTGGATGGGTGCCATTTAGGGAACACTTTGCATTTTCTCAATTAATGCAAAGTGTTCTCTGATTGGGCAAGGTGGAGATCATGGCATCACAACTTTGCTTATCCCCCTCTTCCAATCAGAGAATGCTTTACCTTCATTGAGAAAATACAATGAATACAATAGTACCAGTGCCGAGCCAGCAACTAGGACCCAGACGCTAATGGTAAGCACTGTAGTAGTGGTGTCTCCTACAGTGATTTCCAGCTTCCACAGGGTTCCCACAGGTATAACACACTCCTACAAACAATGGTACAACTGTAGCTATGTGAAAATTGTCTTACCTAATGGGCTGTCTTAATGCAATGCACATGTTTAGATTTGAAAAGGGCCTTTCTCAACAAAGCGGGGTTTGCAGGCTCCTATTGTTCCAGTAGCTCCAAAGTAACGAGAGGTTAAATCTAGTTGCCATTAGCTACATTTTTACCCATCGTCCCTTTCTGCTCTGAATTATTAAACAGCCCCAAATGAGTTCTTAGAAGTCTGTAAACGCAGCATGCAGCCTCCAACTGATTGACAGGGAAAGCTTTTCAAAGCCTGGCACATCTGCAGGAAACCAGGACATATACCATGAGCTGAAATTTTCAATATTTGTAGACTGTTAGCAGTAAACGCACTAGAAATGCACAGCAAACAAAATGCCTTCAATGCAGAAAGTTAATGAATAAATGCAGGTTATGCAATATTCATGATTTGCTAAAAGTGGCCTTGGACTTGTGTTCGGAATCAGAATGAAATTCATGCTGTGTGAATAAGATTTCCAGCTTTTTTGTACTTTTAAGCTTTTTTTTTTTAAAAGTGAAACATAATCTATGCCATTATTTAAAACAGCTCTACAACCAAATAAAGAATATTAAAAGAAGCACTCTGCAAAGAGGGGTATTAATACCAGTCTGGCAGGTGGTCACTCAGATTGCTACTCATGCAACTCAAGCCAAATGCACAGATTTAAAGAGTATCTGAACCCAAAAACAAAGAGTTAGTAAATTGCAGATCACCAGTCCATAGATAATGTGGTGGTTGATTTAGTGTTCTTTTCTTTTAGCTTTTATTCTATTATTTTTTACCAGTAAATAGGTGTGTCTGCCCACCCTGCTACGTGGGGTCCATTGGTGGCCGCAGTTATATATTAGTCCCCGAAGCTATTCTATCTCTGTGAGGTCTCTGCATCCTGTTAACCCTCTATAAGCAGTGACAACTTTGGATAATATATATAACTTTGGCTTTAATAATCTCCTGATGATCTTGAGATTGTACACTTGCAATAGGAAATAGTTTTACAGTTGTAATTCTCTACTGTGTGAGTTAAATATTACCAGTTACGTATACTACCAAGGAAATTAGATTTTCCTAAGTTAGAGTTAAACATATGGGAATCCACTCATTAGACAACTGATCTAAAACCATCTAGACCAGCCATTATGAACCAAGGTTCCGTGGCACACTAGAGTTCATTTAAATGGTTGCTGGGAGTTCCTTCAACTGTTGCTGATTGACCTACTATTTGATGGTGCCTTCATAGTTTCAGGGCCATCAGCATGATACCAATGAGCTTATTAGCTGTTTTGTAAGGCGGGAATTCTTTGCAATGACCCAATGTAAGGAACATTCTTCTTACTGACCATAAATGTAAGGGGCATTATTCTCATTGACTTCCAATAAATTGGGTTCCATAAAACTCAATTATTTTAGGGGTTCCTCTGGATAAAAGGTTAAGAAAGGATGATCTAGACAATAACAATGTCCAGCCTTGAACCTTCTTTTGATCCCCTATTTTTCTCCCCTTTTTTGACTGAGAGTTTTGGCATGTTGTACCTATTTGGATCCATATACCATAATGCATATATACTTTCCTGACAAAGCATATGCATAAGTCTGAGAAATGCATCAAATATCACCCCCGCCCTTACAGTTGGTTCTGTCTAATACAAGTTTATGAGACCTCAAATATCAGTTATGTTTATCAATCGTTTTGTGTTGGGGATCACTTGGTGATTCCTTGTGGGAGTAGCATAATGTCATGATCAGGGGTCAGGCTTGGAGTCCAGTAGCTATAGCAGGACCAACAGGATTGGTATACAAGCAGGTCACCCTGGCAAATAATGCAGGCTCATCGGAGGTGCAGAGTCTAAGTACTAACTGGTGTTCACCAGAGTTCCTGATGGTGGAGATGGGTTTAGCTGCATGTTAGTACCAGGTCACGGTCCTCAGGATCACCCCACCAGGAGGTGAGCAAGCAGGGGTTCAGTAGTGTATATAGCAGGTAAGCATCAAACAGAAGCATAGTCAGTAAACAAGTCAAAGGTCAGTAACAAGTAGTTGCAGGTTGGGATCAAGCTGAAGAGTAGTCAAGGAACAGGCCAAGGGTCAGTAACCCTTGGTAGTAAAGATATGGACAGCAACAGGAAAGACAAAAGCAAGATACTGGCAGGGAAGAGCACAATAATCTGGCAAACAGGAAGTGCAGAGACATGGTTTAAATCAGGAAGTTCATGGGAGGAGAAGAGTTCAAGGTTCAGCAGAAGTCAAGGCACAAGACAGGGTTGTCCAATGGATCAGGGGTCCCAAGTTCAAGTCCAGGCCCTGACACATAGATTGAAGTTATCACTCATCCCTATTCCACATTTGAATATGTATTGGATTTTGATACAATTCATTTTATTATGAATCTTTGAATTTTAGCTTTTGTACAGAAAAAATATATACATTTTATGAATGTACTGTACTTGTTTATGTAAGTATTTATTTCATGAAAAGTACCTGTCAAGATTATATGTTTCATAGACTATAGCTTTTTGGAATGTGGTGCTTTGACCTTATGAGCTGGTTCAAATCTATATGCTGTATTTATTTTTAATTGGTGACCTTGCCAGTTACATACTTTTTGTCTTAAGGTGACAACACTTACTCACTGCGCTTTATCTAGGGAGAAGCAGCGTTGTCACTTTAGGACAGGAAATGAGGTAGGACAGCATTGGATGGCTGGCAGAACCAACATTTTTTGCAGATACTGTAACAAAATGCTTTGAATGGTATAATTAATGGACACAAAGTGAGCAAATAGGAGAAAATAATTTTAGGTATTTCCATGTGCTTTAACTTATAATTTATCATAATAATAATTATAATAAAAAACTTTTTTTTTAAATAGCACCTTTAAAGGTAGCTTCTGAAAACGCTTTACAAAGAAAACACAAGAAATACACAGGGTAAAATAAAGGAAGAAGGGGACAATTACATGAATGCTTGTCTAAAGAAAAAAGGTTTTAGATTTGATTGGAATGAGCTTAGAAAAGATGACTCTTTGGTGTTCTTTGGAAGTGAATTTCAGAGTTTTGGAGCATAGCAGGAGAAGGCCCTGTCTCCCATCAAGTGTAGGAGAGTAGGGGAGACACACAGAAGATCAGAATCTGAGGAGCGAAGGTTACAAGGGGGGGGAGTAAGTTGATAAAAGTTCAGAGAGATAATGGGTTGCCAAGCCAAGAAGAGCCTTGTAGGTTAGCAAGAGGATCTTAAAGTCTATGTGAAGCCTGACGGGAAGCCAGTGCAAGGACTCCAGGATAGCGGTGGCATGATCACTTGCATAGTTGCCAACATTGCAAAATACTAAATAGGGACACATTTTGGCAAGTGGGTGGGGCATATTCTAATTAGGGGTGGGGCCTATTTTAGGTGTGACCAAAAAAAGATCACAATATCGGAGCGCTCTGTGCGCCGCAGCGAAAAATGGGTGTGGTTTATGCTAAACAGTGGGCATGGCTTGATGGGGGGGTTCTCAAAGGGGTGTGGTTCCAGTCTGAGATGAATGAAGGATGGATGGAGGGAGGGATGGGTGGAGGGAGGGATGGATGGAGGGAGGGAGGGAGGAAGGAAGGAAGAAAGAAAGATAGCAAGGAGAGAGAAGTAAAGAAAGACCTTCTCTCTCCTTGCTGAGGGATGGAGGGACAGCAGGCCCAGATCCTACACCACACTAGCAATGTGTATTCCAGAGAGTTTAACAATCAGCAGATAAAGATACGCCAAACACTTGGTGTTAGCGCTTCAATCATCCCGGCAACAAGGTTGTTATGGTGTCAGGATGATTGAAGTGCATTAATTCTATTATTACATTGTAATATAAAATGAAATCAGTCAACTCACCATTATGCTGAATCAGTGGGAGCCCCGAGTGTGTCGCCTGCCACCAGATACCCTCCTTACACCAGGCATTCCCAGCCGAATCCTTTCTTACACCAGGCATTCCCAGAAGAGTCCTTCCTTATACCAGGTATTCCCAGCAGAGTCGTACCTTACACCAGGCATTCCCAGCAGAGTTGTACCTTACACCAGGCATTCCCAGCAGAGTCCTTCCTTACGCCAGCCATTCCCAGCAGAGTCCTTCCTTACACTAGGCATTCCCAGCAGTGTCCTTCCTTACACCAGGCATTCCCAGAAGAGTCCTTCCTTACACCAGGCATTCCCAGAAGAGTCCTTCCTTACACCAGGCATTCCCAGCAGAGTTCTTCTTTACATCAGGCATTCCCAGAAGAGTCCTTCCTTACACCAGGCATTCCCAGAAGAGTCCTTCCTTACACCAGGCATTCCCAGCAGAGTTCTTCTTTACATCAGGCATTCCCAACAGTGTCCCTCCTTACACCAATCAGCCGTGTGATGTCACATATCAAGATAGCTAAGTTACCCCCCCCCTTCCAGAAAAGCCCATAGGTGTCCCCAGGTCACACGGGCATGTCTCCCGGTCCCGTGCCACAGTGAGTCTCTCTGGGCAGACTGACCTCTCTCGTTCTCTTTTCACCTCAAGGAATGAATGAGGCGGCGGTGGCCTTCTCAGCAGGACTCGGTGGTCCCCGGTCCGGAGCTCCTCCGCGGCGGGTGGCTTGTCTCTCTCTCTCAGTCTCAACGCTAGAGCACTAGAGTCATCGCGTCCACCACAGCAGGCAGCCATTCGTGGCTCCAGGCCACACAGGTAGCCCGCCTCTGCCCAGCAGCACCTTCCTCTGACCTCCAATGTGCTCCGACTGCGCTCAGTGTCTGGGCGGGCTGATGTAGTAACGTACATAGCCACGCCCCCCCTTGCTAAACTGGAGAATCAGAGACACTCATCATGTCCCTGGGCAATAGAAGACGGGCTGGGGAGGTACTCTTGGGCAGGAGGAGGATCCGGATCATGTTGTAATATCCGGCAGTGAGTTACAGAGACTAATGTTAACATTTTCAATGCCAAAAAATTGCCGATGGTCGGGACAAGCGTAAATTGGTCGGGACAAACGTAAAATATTGGAACTTTGACCGGGACAATGTAAAATCGGGAATTAGGTCCGAAAATCGGGAATGTCCTGGGAAAATCAGGACAGTTGGCAAGTATGCACTTGTACCAGACCTAGTCAGGATTTTGGATGCTGAATCTTGTATATATTGAAGTCAATTAATAATGAATTTAGGTACACCAGCGAGTAGAACATTGCGGTAGTCAAGTCGGGAGAACACAAATGTATGGATCAGCTTTTCAGCTACAGTGCACGATAGCATGGGACGCAGCCGAGCAATGTTTTTCAAGATGTTCTGACAGCATTTTGTGCATCAAAGGTTAAACTAACATCAAATATCACCCCTAGATGTTTCAATTTGGACTGAAGCTCAAGTGCAGTGCCATCAATATATAGGCTATCAGGACTGGCCTTACATAATTGATGGGGAGTGCCAATAAGCATGACTTCAGTCTTGTCGCAATTTAACTGAAGGAAATTATGGGCCATCCAATTTTTATATCACAAATACAGTTAGATAGGAGAGAAGCAGCCAAAGTAGAATCTGGTTTAGTGTGGATGTATTTCTGAGTGTCATCAGCATAGAAGTGATGATTGAACCCGTGTGCTCTAAGCAGTTGACCAAGTGGAAATATGTAAATATTAAAAAGTAAGGGGCCCAAGATTGAGCCCTGAGGAACACTACTTGAGTTACTAAACCCACAACAGTAAAATCAATCAGTATATGCAGTAAAACATGCTTGTTATACTCACTGTGGAACCTACGGGGTTAATCCTCTGCATTGTGTAAAAAGGCTGTTGGTCCTGTATGCACAGATCCTCCTCTTCTTCCACTTACTCCAAAACAGGTCCAGATAAGACAGAGTTACTAGAGTTAGGCTTCACATGCTGAGTTTGGTGTGTATTGCTAGCACTGTCCAGACAGAGGGTCAGGGGTCCTGCATCCTGATAGGACAGCCAGTGCAAGTATGAAAACTAGGGTTGCACTGATACCCATACTAGTATCAGTACTCGTGCAAATGCTCTGATGCTTAATCTGATATCAGTGCGGCTGTGGGAGCAGTTATGAGCACCAATCTCCCTGTATAGCTTTCAATAAAGCAGCTGACAGCCGCTTCTCCTGCAAGCTGCTTTATTGAAAGCCATACAGGGAGATTGCTGCTTATAACTGCCCCCACTGCCGCACAGATCACCCCTGACTGTCCCTCGCATCCTCCTCCGGCTCCCTGAGTTCTCCTCCGGTCCACCCCTGTGCTCCTCCGGTCCCCCGTCCCCCCCGTCTAAGATTTGTCAGGATGGAGAGCAGAGGAAGGAGCAGGTAAATATGTCATTTACCAGCTCCTTCCTTTTCTGAATGAACAGAGTCAGTGATCAGTGAATGTCCATTCATAACTGAGCATTGTAAACCGTGTTTATGATGCTTCCGTTTATGAGTAAACAGGAGCCTCTGTCTGAGACCCCTGATATCTCACCAAAGCCACTCCCCAACAGGGCTGATAAAAAAAAAGAAAAAAAAAGAAAGAATTGTAATAAATAAATAATTAAAGGTTAACTTGTAAAAATAATAAAAAATCACCGACCACTCCCCCCCCCCCAAAAAAAGAAGAAAGTATTGTAAAAAAATGACATTAAAAATTGTACTTTTAAAAAAGTGGTATCACAAAAGTGGTGCGGTGCAACCCTAATGAAAACTCCTCCTACAAGCTTTAAGCACTTGCCGACCAGCCGCTATTTGATGACGGCAGGTCGGCTACTCCTGTGCCATGTGTTGTAGCTGTACGACGGGCTCGGGAGCATGTGTTGTGGGCGCGTGCACGCCGCTGGAGGCACGATCACGCGCTCACTGGCTAGTGGGGGAGCCAATCAGCGGTTGGGGCGGACTCGATGTCCACAGGCCACCCGCGATCGCCCCACCGCAGTGACAGAATGGGGATCTGTGAGTGCAAACAAGCGGATCTCTGTTCCAACAGGGTAGTTGAGAGAGAGATTGTCTGTTCCCTGTGATAGGGAACAACGATCTCTCTCCTCCCCCAGTCAGCCCAGCCCCCATACAGTTAGACACACTTCCCAGGGAGTACACAATTAACCCATTGATCGCCCCTTAGTGTTAACTCCTTCCTTACCAGTGACATTTACACAGTAATCAGTGGCTATTTATAGCACTGATCGCTGTATAAATGTTAATGGTCCCAAAAAAGTGTCAAAAGTGTCCGCAGTCCCGCTAAAAATCGCAGATCGCCGCCATTACTAGTAAGAATTAAAATAATTAAAACGCAGTAAATCTATTCCCATAGATTGTAGACGCTATACCTTTTGCACAAACCAATATATGCTTATTGCGATTTTTTTTTTTTTTACCAAAATATGTAGAAGAATATATATTGGCCTAAACTGAAGAAGAAATTAGTTTTTTACATTTTTCTTTTTGGATATTTATTATAACAAAAAGTAAAAAATATTGTTTTTTTTTCAAAATTGTTGCTCTTTTTTTGTTTATAGTGCAAAAGATAAAAACCACAGAGGTGATCAAATACCACCAAAAGAAAGCTCTATTTGTGGGGAAAAAAAGGACATACATTTTGTTTCAGTACAACGTCACACGACCGCGCAATTGTCAGTTAAAGCCGAATAGCAAAAAATGCCCTGGTCAGGAAGGGGGCAAATCCTTCTGGGGCTGAAGTGGTTAATCAGTGTTTGCTATATACTGAAGATGAGAAAAAGTATTAAGCTGTTTATATTTCCTAAAATAATTGTATTTCCATGTTCTGTCTAATGTGGGAGACCAGATATAGTGAATGCAGTATCCTGGGTTTAGTAACACCTTAATATATTTCAGAGCCAATTCTGAGACTCCAAATATGATTTCAAGGTTTCAGGGCAATTTGACATCGAAAGGCAATGTGAGGCCAACACGCTAGAACAGCCTTTCTTGCCCAGGGTTCCGTGGAATCCTAAGGTTCCCCCAGGGATAGCTAGGGGTTTCTTCAACAATGAACAATTTCTTAGAGACATAAACACTGACAACAGTGATCATTTTAGCTAATGTACTGTGAGCTGTAGATATATTGATTATTGGCAGGGGATCCCTGAGACTGGAACATTTTAAAAGGGCTCCTTAGAGTCAAAAAGGTTGAGAAAGACTTCAATAGAAATGTGTTTTTATCATTTATAAACAACTAAAATACCATATAATAAGCGCAAATGAAAACTCTGAATCGACACTATTTGGGCCTATTACCATCAGAAAACAGTGTGCTGCATTACACTTGTTGTCCTTTGTTGACACATGCTGCATTAAACAGCTCATCAGTGGCGGCTGGTTGTATATTTTTTCTGGGGCGGGGCCGACAGTCGCCTTCCCCCTGGTCGGTGGGTCACCAGCCCCACACTTACCCCATCTAGGTCCCGGGAAGCGCTTCCTCCGGATGGCTGCTTCCCCTGCGTCTCCTACTTGGCATCACAGCAGCTTCCCTCCTCCTCCTAGATGGCCAGTAGGATTGCTTCTCCTGGGCAATCCTGTGACAGGTGTCAGAACCCACTCCCTGATTGGCCGGGAGGAGAATCAGGAAGACAATAGCGAATATTAATTCACGATTGTCACACAACTGGGTGCGCTCAGGGTGCAGTGCTCTGCGCCCCGAGCCCGCACATTTTTTAAGCCAATTAGAGCCTCAGGCTCTAATCATGTGCTTCTAAAAAAATAAACCCCATTGAAATGCATCCGTCCAGCGCCCTGCATGTAGATTAGGGGCCAGGTGCATAGATTAGGGGGGCGGCACCCTGTATGGACAGGCCACCACTGCAGATTATTCAAAATGAATGGGCTGAAACCCACCTCAGAACACGAGAATATGGGGCAGGCTGATTTTTTTTTTTTTTTAGAAGTTTTTGAAAGTTTATTATGTAAATTATGCAGGGAATATTTTTAGTTCTCCTTTTCTTGTACAGTCTTTGTGAAAGGCTGGATTTTTCACTGCGCAACATACAGGATACTATGCCTTGTACTGCAGAGCATGTGCGTTTGGAGGTGCGTTGGGGTGCCATTCACAGTAAATGGCACTGTTGCAGCAAAAAACTCTTTAAGTTCTGGTAAAACAGCGATAACTCTGCACAACAGACTGAAAGAAAAACAAACTTTTATTTTTGCCAGCAAAAAAGACACTCTGCCCCGACTACCACCAAGAAGCAAAGTGCACTCCCCTTTATGGGCGGTCACAGCAAGTTTATATCAACAGTTACATAGACATTCCTAAAGCATCTCGTAAACCTCTAAATAGCTTGTTAGAGTATAACACCTGCAGTCTTTCAGTTATCTGCCCAATTTATCAGCCACTAATAGGGTTGCTATGATCCTGGCTTCTCAGAATAAGGGGGAGTTAGGCCTCTTTCACATGGGCTTATCCGTTTGTGATCCCCACTGAGTAGGCGGATGACAGATCCATCTCCGCTCACTGTGCAGAGACAGATCTGTCAGAGCCCCGCTGTCCTCTATGGAGATCGGATGAATATAGATCCGCCTGTCCGTTTTCATCCGATCCACTCCGATCCGATTCTACAGACGGAATGAAAATAGGGTTTCCATCCGTCTGGATTTCATGGACAGGATCGGATCGCAGAGCGGCGGATGTCATTGGACGTGTCACCGCTAACATTTGCCGCTCCATAGGGCTGCATGGAGCGTCCGTTCAGGTCCGCCTGAAAAACGGACCGGTGAACCTGAACAGAACGCCGTGTGAAAGGAGCCTAGGGTGCAAACATTTGGAATTTCTTAACTACATGCCAGTCTCACTTAAATGTACAAAATGTTAATTTTTACAAGCAAGAACATTTTATCAGAAGCAACCATTTTGTTACAGAATCCATCTTGTTCTAAATTCAGCCATTTTAGCTCGCTACCACAGTACAACAGTGTACTAATGTACATACCATGCATTAATATACATTACCACAATGGAAGTGATGTGAATGGGCCCTAACACTTTTACCGGCCTTTTGTGCAATTTACTTTTGATTTTTGAAACCTCCCTTGATCATTCCAAATATATAATTGGAGATAGCGTGTCTATGTAAGCCAAGTGATTGACAGGTATGGAAAGCTTTGGAGACGGTGTAAATATAGGTTCCAATAAGTAAGACTTTTCATCTCAGGCAAGTGTATTAACTCTTACCAATCTACTGAGAATCTTTTTTTATTTTTATAGCCTCCAGAACCCCTTTAAGAACTTCTAATAATTCCACACTAAATCCACCTCTGTCTATTTTATTGTGCCTGACCAAATCCCCTATGTGCTTGTTTTTACCATCTTACTTTTATTGTCTGTATTTTTTATAATCTGAAATTTAGAGGCAGTGAAATAGTTTATAGCTCATCACATGTCTGGGAATTGCTGCAAGAAACTCACCTCATTTTATAATGAACTAATATTGTAGACCTGAAAATAGTACATGCTCCATAAATTGCATTTTGCTTGGTGGTAACTTAGATAAGACCTTTAAATCCATAAAAACGGAGAGCCTGAGACCTCCAAATGGATGGGGCAAAAGTTGTGCAGCTAGTATAAAAGATACCTGGCTAAGCTGCTGATTTTTATCATCTCAGGTTAGTAAGAGTAAATGTGTTTGGCTGAAGAGATGTTACATACTGAGCTGTGAAAAGAGGGCTGTATGTAATGTACTTGGGAATCAAGCTTGCAATATGAATCAAACAGTCATTTTTATTGTGGATATAGTTAATGTGTGTTATGTTCCTTAAAGAGGAACTGCAGACTGCTCACATAATTTGTAATAAAAACATCTTTGCCATTTTGAAGCTTCACTCCAACCACTTTGCATTTTATTTTATATATACTGTGATTCTGTACTTGCCAAATATGCTGCAGAAATCTCCCTCCGCTGAGTCTGGCTGGAGCCATTTTAACTGTGGGCAGCTGAAGCTGCTGCCTGTTCACTTCCTGGATTTACACAGACACACCTCCAGCCCTGCAGCTCTCATTGGCCCCTCTTATGACTCGTCTTCCTCCCTTCCTGGCAAACTCTCACAACAGTGTGAGAGAGAGCTGTGCATGATGGCAAACAGGAAGTGGGCTGTATAAGGTATTTACTGGCAGAAAAAAATATTTTACTATTCTTGGTTAAAACAATAATGGCAGAAGATTTAATAGATGGAAAGATGAAAAATGACTGAAGTTCCTCTTCAAGCAGCTCTGCCAATGAAAAACAGCTTTTAGGTATACAGTGCACCTAAAGGTGCCTGCACAAACCTGCATCAGCAATTATAACTGGGCAAATAAAATTCACCAGCCACTTTATTAGGTACACCTGTTCAATTGCTTAGTAACACAAATTGCTAATCAGCCAATCACATCACAGCAACTCAATGCATTTAGGCATCTAGATGTAGTGAAGATGATTTGCTGAAGTTCAAACTGAGCACCAGAATGGGGAAGAAAGGGGATACAAAGGGTAACTCCACTTTTGTGGGGAAAAAAATAGCAAAAAAGAAAAAATAATATAGCGTGTACAATTGCGATACACGTCATATTGTAATTGAATGTTATTAAAAATCACCTTTCCTTTTCAGTCTGCAGCTCTGTCATTTTCTGACAATGCATTGCAATATGGCTACCTGGAGTTGTTCTGTACACAGAATGTGTACTGACCACTCCCCAGAAACATCATTTCCTGCTTGTGTGATTGCCTCACTAGTTTTCCCAGAAGTCTGCCTAAGATACAAGTCAGATTTCAGGCATCCCCTGCAATAAAAATGTCATTTTTGGAGAGATACATTTAATAGGAGCATGGATGCAGGCCCAGCAGATTTCCTCATTAGTGCTCAACAGCTGCACACCTGACAGTTAATTATGAAACCACTCCCATTGGACCCACTCAGTACAGAGGCACAAAAAAACACAGAGGGATTTCTTCAGAATAACAAAAGGTAGGAATCTGCAACAAAGGTTGTTATAATCCTTGCAATATGCATAGCTCTATTGATTAAAGGTGTGGAGTACCCTCTTTCCACAAAATGTTGAAACATGGCCAGTTTTTCACACTCAAAATCTGCAGATTTACTGCAGATGCGTTTTAGGCGCAAAAACTGGCCAGTAGGTATGCCTCTCTGAGTATACATAGGGTGGCCCGAGTCTGCTCTCAAAATAGAGTTGCCTGCTATAGATTTCCTGTATAAACTGGAGTGCACTCTGCCGTCACCACCTATCAGCGTGACATCTAGAAAAGATATGAGTGTATCATTATACTGGCCAGTGAATTTAAGGTTGAGTGAGTTGTAATTCATGTATTCTATCCAATTCTTTAGTTAAAACCCTTGTTTGGATACAATAAATAGTAGGTCATCTATGTACCTGCAATGAAAATAAGTATCTGCCCGACGGGGACCACCAGCCACAAAAATGCGAGACCTCTCCCACCAACCCATTTAGAGATTGGCTAGGGATGGGGAAAACTTAGCCCCCATCGAGGCCCCACACTTCTGCAGGTAGTGGTCACCGTCGAACATAAAAAAAATTGTGTTTCAATACGTATTCCAAAACAATTAGGATGAATTCTTGGAGAATGGGAGAATAGCCACTATGGTTGGACAAGAAGAATTTAACCGCTTGTAATCCTAGGGGAGTGTGGTATGGAGGAATATAGACTTGCCACATCCAAAGTGACCCATCCATATTCCTCCTTCCATGAAAAATCTTTTAATTTACTAAGGAGGTGTTGAGTAAGCACCTGTAAGCAAGGACTGCGAAACGCATTAGCTTGCATTTTTTCTTGTTCTGTACTGTATGGAACCTTAAGAAAGAATAAAGAGCATTTCGAGGAGTGCGGCTATCCGGAACTTTATTCCTTTCTATACTGAATTTTGGGTTTTCACTAGCTATAAGCCATAATGATCAAAATTCAAATAAAGAAATGCTTGAAATATATCACTCTGTGTGTAACACATCTACAAAGTATATAAAATATAGGAGTTTCACTTTTTGAATTGAATTACTGAACTAAATGAACTTTTTGATGATATTCTAATTTTATGAGATGCACCTGTATATGATTCTTTCTTGTAATGCTTGATGAACGATATCCAGTCCTGAAGGATTATTTGTGTAAGCCAGAAGGGCCTGTTTAATCTCGGCGATAATTAGTTTATTCTTATATAATACCTAGTGGAACGTTATAGTGATTGTAATACGACCATGTTTTAGCACATGCTGATAAGGAAAATGTGTCTTGGGTTTTAATTGTTTCAGTTTTGAGAACATTGTCTTTTTTTTATCTTGCAGCTCAGGTGGTTGGTTGAGGGACACACAGGATTTCCTATAAATTCCTTTGTAATGCAATATTCAAATACATAATGCTACTTTTGTATTATACAGCTTTTTCATTATTATTATTATTATTATACAGGATTTATATAGCGCCAACAATTTACGCAGCACTTTACAACTTGAGGGTAGACAGTACAAATACAATACACTTAAATACAGTAGGAATCAGAGGGCCCTGCTCCTTAGAGCTTACAATCTAAAAAGGGAAGGTCAAGAGAAACACGAGGTAATAACTGTGGGGGATGTGCTAATAGAGAAGATAAATTTACAGTTGTTATGTAGGAGCCAGATAGGCTTCTCTAAAGAGATGAGTTTTCAGGGATCGTCTGAAGGTGGACAAACTAGGAGAGAGTCGGACAGATTGTGGTAGAGCATTCCAGAGGATGGGAGAGGCTCTGGAGAAGTCCTGGAGACGAGCGTGGGATGAGGTGACAAGGGAGCTGGAGAGCAGGAGGTCTTGGGAGGAGCGAAGAGATCGATTTGGTTGGTATTTTGAGACCAGGTTAGTGATGTAGCTGGGAGCCAGGTTGTGAATTGATTTATAAGTTATTGTTAGGATCTTGAATTTAATACGTTGGTTGAGTGGCAGCCAATGTAGAGATTGACATAGGGGTGTAGCAGATGCCGAGCGGTTTTTAAGGTGGATGAGCCTGGCCGCAGCGTTCATAATGGACTGAAGTGGGGATAGACTATTTAGAGGTAAGCCAGTGAGGAGGGAGTTGCAGTAGTCGAGGCGAGAAATGACCAGGGAGGGGATTAGAAGCTTTGTGGCGTCATCGGTTAGGAAGGGGCGTATCTTGGAGATGTTGCGGAGGTTGAGGCGGCAAGTTTTGGATAGCGATTGGATGTGGGGCTGAAAGGTTAATTGTGAGTCTAGGATTAGACCTAAGACCTTGGCGTGGGGGGACGGGTTGATAGTTGAGCCATTGATTTTGACAGAGAAATCTGGGGAAGTGGCACGTGGGGGAGGAAATATCATAAGCTCGGTTTTGGATAGGTTGAGTTTGAGGGAGTGATGTGACATCCAGGCTGATATGTCTATCAGTAAGTTTGTGATGCGTGAGGAGACAGATGGAGAGATCTGGGGGGTTGAGAGATAGATTTGTGTGTCATCAGCATAGAGATGATACTGAAAGCCATGGGAGGCAATCAACTGACCCAGGGAGGAGGTGTAGATTGAGAAGAGGAGAGGTCCAAGAACAGAACCTTGGGGGACACCGACAGAGAGAGGAAGAGGAGAGGAGGAGGTAGAGTTGTAGGTGACACTGAAGGAGCGGTGGGATAGGTAGGATGAGAACCAGCTTAGAGTACTGTCACGGAGACCAAAAGCATGGAGTTTTTTGAGGAGAAGGGGGTGGTCCACTGTATCAAAGGCAGCAGAAAGGTCCAGGAGTAGTAATACAGAATAGTGTCCGTTGGTTTTAGAAGTTATTAGGTCATTAGTGAGTTTAAGGAGAGCAGTTTCTGTAGAGTGCTGAGGGCGAAATCCAGACTGAAGGGGATCAAGAAGTTTGTTCATGGTCAGATGGTCACTCAGTCGGTTGTAGACCAGTCTTTCGAGGAGTTTGAGGTGAAGGGGAGTAAGGAGATGGGGCGTAGGTTGTTAATATTGGTGGGGTCCAGTGAGGGCTTTTTAAGGATAGGCATGATTAGGGCATGTTTTAGAGAGTTTGGGAAAATGCCAGAGGAGAGGGAAAGGTTGAAAATGTGGGTTAGAGAATGTAGAATTGAGTCGGAGGGTGAGCGTAGCATTTGCGAGGGTGCAGGATCCAAGGGGCAGGTGGTTAGATGGGTGTTCAATAAAAGTTTAGCAACTTCGCTAATACTGGCAGGGGTGAATGTGGAAAGTAGTGATTGTATCTGTGGACATGGGGTGTTGAGTGGGGGTGGTTTGTGCGCATTGGAGATTTCCTCATGAATGTTATCAATCTTAGTTTTGAAGTGATTGGCAATCACAAATTATCATTTCTAGTTCTTTTTGCACATGATAGTCTAGGTTTTAGTTTAAACACTTATACCCTAATGTGTGTTATTCAATTTTTTACTTATAGTTTGTATAGTGCCACTACCCGAAATTATCCTTCGGGTCTCCTGCAGTCCCTTGTACAGTAGAGCTCAGACTAGGGGAAAGAGGAGCAGCAGAAGGAGCATGTTAGTTGTTCTGCTGCTTCTCTTTTTACAGTCCAATCACAGGCTGGGAGAGGAACAAGACCTATAAGTGTTGCTAAACTGCATAAAGAAAAAAAAACGGTCTCCTACCCTACCAGAGATGGCTGATCTATGTGGCAGAGCTGTGTAAATCTCAGAACTGGATAGAGAGAAATATATATATAGCACCCTTGTCTTAAACAGGGACTACCAGTAAATCTAGCTGTGCTGGGTTGTAGTTAACCTGGCTAATTTGTGATCATTTGGGTTTTCCCTTAAGCTCAGGTATAGCTGTGGTTCCTCAATTTTTCCATCTTTGGACTTAGTTTGATAAGCTGCAGTAAAACTGAGTTATGAATATGCATACTTCTCTCAGCTAATCAATCAGTGACAGCAAGTCCATAAGGAGTGCAGGGGCATCGCCCCCCCTAATATCCATGCGCCGGCCCCTTATCTCCATGCGGGGTGCCAGATGCATACATTTCTACAAGGCCTAAGGCTCTAATTGACTTTGTTGGTCTCTACGCCCACCCACTTGTGACATTAGCGAATCAACATTTGCTATTGTCTTCCCGCCTCTCCTACCAGCCAATCAGGACAGGAATCAGGTTCTAAGACCGGATTGGCTGGGAGGAGAAGTGACTAGATTGGCCGGGAGGAGAAGCCAGGAGGAGAAGCCGGGGAAGCTGCCCCACGACCTGGATGGGGTAAGTGCGGATCTGGCAGGCTGGCAGGTGGGTGAGCGGGTGGGGGGATTTGTTTGCCACCCCCCCCCCCAAAAATGGAGCATCAGCCCCCACTGCAATCAGTAGCAGTTTCTCTGACCACTGAGCATGCTTGAAAATAGTAAAAATATTTGCAGAGGTCAAGTGATCAGGGTCCTCGCACCCAGACTTCAGTCTGGTGTGGATGTGTGAGGAACAGCTGCGTTGGGTTAGGCCTGAAGCGTACGGCTAGTCATGTGCTCAAGGCTCTGCCTGTTTGTTGCTTGGAGGCATGAAGGAAAGGATAGAGATCTGAGGTGAAGTAACAGAAGTTACTCCTGCCATGAGTTGGAACCATGAAGAGCCTGGAGAAGCGTCAAGACAAAATCTTCCAGAGGATTCCTGCACTTTCTTGTAAGTTCTTTTTCAGTTGCTATAGTAGACAGCAGTACAGATTGCTGGTTACAGCTTAAAGGCTCTTTTTCTGTACTACTGTCTACCTTTGCTACTTTTTGACTAAGGAGTCTGCCGGTCTGCTAGTCTGCTGCTTTATTTGACTAAGTGTGTCCTGTGCCATACCCCTCTCTCCCTGAATTTGTTATCGTGAGCAATAAACTCACCTTTGTTCAGGTTAAAAGTGACTGGTGCCCATCTTTTCTATCCTGTGCACCACCCGCCATGCCAAGCAACCTGCACCCTGAGGTGAAATGTCAGCCCTCCTTGTCTCTGGGGGTCTCCACCATGCCTCCGGAGGTCAGGGGGGTGCTGCATACAAATCCTTTGGTGGGTAAACAACTCCTATATATGTATTTCTTCTGCATATTTATCCGTGAGTTCTGCTTTAAATACAAGTAGTACTGTGAAAATGATCTAGACGGTAAAAAGATAGCATGTGAAATGTTGGCACAATACTGCTGCAGTGTACAGACAGCAGACCTAGAGCTGAGTGGAATGGATTGGCAGCATATGCACGGCTGGGTGTCTGTACAATAGTAAGCATATGTGTTTGCAGGCAATAGACTGGGTGAGCAAGAAATCCAGGTCACAGCTATGAATTATAGCCAGAAATTCAAGGAGCTAGTGTGAGGAAATTTTCACTGTCACAAAACTGTCTCTCTGTTGGATGTTTAATTCCTGTAGCGCACCCCCTAAAGAGAAGCTGGACATTTTAGTCCTTTTCCCCTCTCAGAGCACACACAGCCAGGCACACATCATTTCCTGCATTCTTCCATTGGGTCCAAAGAACAGTCTAGGGGTTTATCTTTGGGTTTTTATTAAGAACAATGAATTTGGATTGGGAGAGGGAGCATGGGATACCAGCATAGAAATCCCAACATAACTAGCATTAGGCAGGAATTCTACTTTAAGACATCATCTTAGCCTAGATAAAGTCACCTGACCGTAGTCCAGGAATGCTGCATACTAATAAGCTGTTTTTCTCCAAGAAAAGACCAGTTGGGCAATTGGCACTTGTATCTGTTCATGGATGCTCATCGATACGTGACTGTACCTTAAGTCATGGGTGGACATACTTCTTTATGTAGGGATGCATGCATGCTCCATGGTGCATATGGCTGGGCTTGCACACACCCTGGCACCAAAAGAGGTTTTTAAGGCTTGTCAGTTTTTAGTCTCATTGCTAAGTGGTCTTCAGCTGTTCTCCTGCTTTGACCTGACCATGCATAGGTTATGACCCAGCAAATGTTCTTGACCTGACATTTGGATTAACCTCCTGCCTTGAACATCTGATTCTCTGTGGCTAAATTCTGGCCTGCCATCTTATCTTGATCTGTTCTTCCCTGCTGCCTTTGTGTGTCAATGTCTGCTAATTACTGACCCTGATCTTGTATCTCCCTGTCATGCAGAACCTTATCACCTGCTTGTAAGGGTGGACTAGGATAGGACAGATGTTGGCACCAAACTGAGAAAGTCCCTGCCTATCTTCTTCTTGAATATGACAACTACCCATATGTTGTTAATGGAACCCTCTGTCATATTGTGTCATACTCCTGGCTATATGCCTACCTTTGACATCACTGGAGTGATTAATATTTGTGAATAAAGGAATGTCCACACATAAAATGAATTTCCTGTACTTTACTGTACCTTCACAAGGATTTCCATGACATCTGGCAGCCCAGTTGACATACTATTAGAATTCTTCGGTGCAGAAAGCCCCACACAGGCGTAGACATTCTGTAGTTGTCATTATTGCGCTGAACACAAGCACACAATTTGTAAGCCATCTTCCCATAGCACCTCCTCTCCTTTGGAACACCACAGAGTTGGGACAACTTTCCCCATGTATGCTAAGTCCACAACACCCAGCTTCCTTCCTTCCTTCCTTCCTTCAAGTAGAATCAAAGTGCTCTCATTAGTATACCAGTCTCTCCCAAAGTACCTCGCATAGCTCTGTCCAGCTGGACAAGCTCCCAGATGGCATCCTCATTCCCTGGCTTCACCCTTAATCACATCAGAAGACTTTGGCCTGCCCTCCAGGGCCTTATGCACCCCTCTACAGAACCTGCAGAAGAAGGTCGAGTAGACAGGGCGACTACAGCTGTTCCTACTAGTAACACCTTGCCTTGGACTTCAGTCCTGCAATGGGCCCTTTTTGATCAGCTCTACAGGAGGCTACATCTTAACACTTCCAGGATATTTGGCTGCCATGCCCCGTCTACATATAACCCCTCCCACACTGGCATTTATATGGGCACTAACTACAACCATGACATTACTAAAAAGAAACCTTTCTAAAAGGGAACCTAACACCCAATGGCAACTCTCCCTTTACCATATTATACCGGGAACAGAGCTATCTAGTGGTAGGCAAGCTAGCTGCTCCTGCCAACATGCTTGTCACTGACCCTGACTTGTCCATGCAAATTGCCTCCACCTTCAGGGTTTGGCTTCTGTGTCAGCACCCTCTTTAGCATACTCATCTTCAAGATTGTGTCCTGTTCTGTGACTCCTATTTGTCCATCTGCTTCCTGCAGTTATAAATTATTTTGACCCTCCATTGCCATTGTGCCACCTGTTACCTCTATCAGGCTCACTTGGCTGGAGAAACATGTGAAGCTACCCCCACCTCCTCCCATACATGACATTTCCTGAAAAGTTGCACTTTTGCTGTATATTGTGATATGTCAGGAATTTATTTATGCAGCCTTGTAAAGTTACTAAAAGGCACAATTTAATATTTTCTTTGCAGAGATCTATACATCAAGATATGTTGATGAATACCTTCACAAACTCTATATGAATGGACCTTTCACGAAAGGTTATTGATGTTACTGCATCTTTATCTTTATTTGCAGTATCTTATCGGGGTCCAGGTGTACTTTCATCTACAACAATTTATCTATAACATATTTTTCCTCAGTACCGTGCACATGACACCTGCTGCCAAGTCAGATGTATATCTTGGGAGCATAAATCATTAGTAGCTAAGATCTAATAAACTAAATGTAAAGCCATTGCTTTTTGGGGGGGAAGAAGGCTTCATATATGGAGTTAATAAATTATTGTGGGAAAAGGGATCTAAAATTTGCTGTTTTGCAATACATATTTATAAATTGATCTCACAGAGCAGCAAGCTAGAAAATCCATCAAGATGTTCTATTTCCCCACGGTTAACCCCTTCCCGCTGACCGCACAAATATATGTGGCCTCGTGGAAGTGGGCTTTTTTCCTTGGGGCCGCATATATAGCTCCTCTTTCTGCTGGGAGTGCGCCGCATAGCCTGCTCCCAGCACAGAGACCGGGCTCTCAACAACGATCGGGACCTGGGAATGTTGGTTCCGGGTCACCTGACCGCTGTCATAGCCTCTGACTGGCTATCACAGGGATCAGTCACTGCGAGCTCTTCTGAATGAAGAGAAAGATACATTGTATCTCCCTCTTTTTGCAGGAGAGGAAATGTAAACAAACCAAAGTGTGTAAAAAAATTAAATAACAATTAGAAATAAAGAATAAAAAATAAAGAAAAAAATAACAAGATCAAGGGTTACCAGGGTTAGTGTTAGAGTCAAGGTTGGGGGTCAAAGGTCAAGGTCAGGGTAAAAAAACATGACCAGCATATTTTGGGTAGAATTAAAAAAAAAAAAAAAGTTAAATGGTATCAGTGTCAGTGTGTTTTAGGCAGGATTAAAAAATGCAAAGTGCACACCATTGTTTCTGGGCCTTACTACGGGTACAAACAACAACTAACATACACAGCGTCAGGAGCAGGAGAATTTATTTTGGGTTGTTCTTTTGTGGCAAATTATGAAAATAGCAAGATATATGCAGCTAAATTAAAAAAAATATATATATATTTTTATACTATTTTGGGCCAGTTTTTATTTGATAATAATAAAAAAAAAAAATCAGGAGATATCCATTACCATTTACCCCCAAAAGAAAGCCCAATTTGTCCTGGAAAAAACAACGTATAATCCACCTGGATACACAAATAGTTGTGACGATATATACAGTTTTATGAACACATGTCAAAGTTGCAATATTGTGCTTAGGCATTTAGATTTGTTTACCCTTAGGTGTGAAGGGGTTAAAGGAGACTGGACAGTTCAAAAAAGAACAAATGCTGTGACAGTTTGGAAGCCGAAAAAAGTTTTATGCAATTACACAAATAGTCTATAACACAAGAAGTAAATCCCAGGTAACTTCAGGGTGATCACGGTAGCTAAATTGAGGGCAAATACCTAAATCTGGGTAACTCTCAGATTGCGTTCTAGATTTTGAAGACTCTTCAAAGAGTCTTGGGAGGGACAAAGCCCCTAACCTGGAGTCCAGGTCTTACTGGAGATCAGCAGACTAAGCATGCAGGTGCGCACACATTTTATAATCAAGGGCTGTCTGCTGTCTGCAGTTGAGGGCTCGACCCAGGAGACTGGAGGACTTCTGGTCAGAGGCCAGGGTGTGGGCCAAAGCAGCAGGGAGCTGCAAGAGAGAGAATCAAGAGAGAGAGAGAGGTGCAGAGTTGCAAGTGAGCACAGTGGTGTTGTGTAACAGAAAAAAGTAAGAGGCGCATACCCTTTTTTCCTGCCCCCTTCCGGTTAGAAGGTCGGGATGAAAATAGAATGCCTTCACCTATGCCCGACAAGCTCTCTAAATATAAACACATGTATACATTCTAAACCCACCCGTTTAAAGTGTCCAAATATAATTTTAGCCATGTGCCCCCTTGGGGGTGGCTGGTAGTTGTGGTCCACTTGCCCGCTGCCCTCAATCACACGATTTCCACACAGGCCAGTACTTTGTTTTTTTGTTGTTTATTTAGGAGTTAAACTGCTGATGGGGATAGGGATGACTGTGGGATGCCCAAGAATCAATCACGGGACCTTCTATATACACTGCCGTATATACACTCCTTCTTCCTCCAGCACATACACTTGCTGACCGTTAATCTTCTCCTTTCTCCTCCAGCACACTGCTTGCTGACCGTTACACTACTACTTTTCCTCTCCTGCACACTACTTGCTGTTCCAGGCCTGAAGGGAAATTTATCAGACCTCCATGACAATTCCTCTTCTACTGCAGCTAGCACATGGTGAGGCCTGCTCTGTCTGCTAGCAGGACCTCCAGACCACCCTTTATGGGTAAGGGACACACTCACTTTTGTTGCTAGCAGTTTAGACATTAATGGCTGTGCTATTTTGAGGGGACAACAAATTTACAATGTTATACAAGCTGTACACGCACTACTTTTCATTGTAGCAAATAAAATATTTACAAAAATGTGAGGGGTGTACTCACTTTTGTGAGATACTGTAAGTACGTTGGTGCTAGCTGGGTACTGGATGAACTAGAACTCCCAGCCCTCTGTCTTCCAGGCCGCACTGGCCCGCTTTCCTCTCAGTGACACTCCTTCCCCTGACTGGCTCCTGGGACCTCCACAGACTGTCCACTATTCCTCTCCCAGCCTGCTCCAACCTTTCTTCCAGCTCCCAGGGTCTGTCACTCACCGACTCCAGTGGATACTTTAAAGTGTCCTCAGTAGCACCTCTGCTGTTCTCCTACTCCCTTGTACTGCTCCAGAAATCAACTCCACTCCTGGCTGCGCATGAGTCTCCAGGCCTCAAAGACCCCCCCCCGACTGGGGGCTCCCTCCCAGGTGGAGGCCTCCACTGCACCTCTGCTACATCTTCCACACTTCCATCCAAACTCACCCCCCCCTCTGGAAGATCACTGTATTTAAGGAAGCCTGCCCCCTAGCAATCCAAACTGTAGATTGGTCAGGGCTCCTTGTCATACATCAGAAAGTGACACCTTCTCATCCAATCCCTTTTCCAGAGCTTTCTGGCACCAAAAGGGAGGAGTATCCAAGGGGTGTACCTTCCTGCATTCTCCAGCCACTCCCCATCCCAGATCAAAACAATCAGGCCTGCAGACACTGTCAGGCCTTACTAAATTTTATCTCTCCTAGCAAAAACCCATATACAAAAATGCACCTATTACTATGGGGGCACTACATAACATAATATATTATCCTCATTAAATACTCTGCTTTTGCCATTATTACTGCTGCATCATTGGTAATATCTACCTGCTGATCTCTTTCTGGATGGTGTATTTATGTTAATATGAATAATGTCTGATGTATTCCCTATTTCTATGTCCATGTAGCACCCTGGTATTAGGCAGGGTTGCTAACAAATTTAGTCTGCTAGATGATAACTAACCTGGCTGATTGTTAGGGAGATCTACTACCTTTTTTTCCCTAAAGCCTGAATTCGGTGCATCTCTCTATTCTGTCAATAGGTGGCACTGCTGCCCTTGGCCTTAGAATGACAAGATCACAGTGAGTTCAGGTTATGAATAGACATATTTTCTCAGCCAATCAGAGTAACTACTTTGCATGCTGGGATAGTCTATTTAAGGGGAAGGAGTCAGGTGAACAATGTTCTTCTGCCCCAGGCTGAGGCCTGGGGACATGTGTGTAGCAGCAGCTGAAGGTTAGGCTTGAAGCCTGAGGCCTAGCCACATGTATAGAGGCTCAGCCCAAGGGTAGCCTGATTGTTGCAGAGGTTCTGCCTGAGGGGGGAACCGAATCGTTACCAGCAGTGAGGGAGAAAAGCAGTTGCCATCTGAGACGACCACTCCTGTCGCCAGAGGCAAGTGAGAACCAGAGTCAGAGGTAAAGGGGACACAGTCGCCAGCAAGGAACCATCTCTCTTTTATCAAAGGCCAGGTTCTGTGGAGTCTGAAGAAGTACCAGACCAGCCTTTTTCACTAACCTGGGAAGGTGAAGAAGTTGGGAAAGCTTCAGCAGGGTCAAGCTAGGGACCCAGCGGAACAGTGTGGGTGACGTTGGCAGAGGATTCAGCAGGTTAGCTGAAGAGCCAAGTGAGGGAGCCAGCTGGACAGTGTGGGTGATGCTTGGAGGCCCAGTGGGTTAGTTGTGGAGGAGCTCAAGGGATCCAGTGTCGGCTGGGATCTGAAGAGTCTAGTGATAGACTGGGAGCTCAGTGAGGAAATCTACAGTAGGAGACTGGGAGGTTGAGTGAAGATCTACACACCGGGGATACCGTGAGTGGTATGTGTACAGATTCACAGTAAAGTCAGAGTGGTTCAAGTTCTGTTGCTATAGGAGACAGCCAGTCTACAAGTACAGTTTGCTGCAATCCAGCTTAGAGGCCCTTTGAACTGTATGGCTGTTCGTCTGTTCTATTTTGTTTCGGAGTCTGCCAAGTGTTTTTCTACCAGCCTAAGGGTGTCCAGGCCCTAACCCTCTCTCCCCAGTTCTGTTAAGAGACAATAAATCTCTTTTTGCATTCTCAAAGTGTCTGGCACCCTACTTACTCTATCTGCACTACACCCACCATGCCTAGTAGCCCACGCTCCCTGACTCTGGAGGTCACCATTAGGACTCTATCAGCCGGGGCCATGGCTACATCCATATGGAACATTTTTATGCTATACTTGGCACTTCTGCTCCCATTTCTCAGTATTTGTTGGTTTATTCAGTCATTACTTGGCCCTTCCCTCTGTTGATTTATATAATATGGGTCCCCGGTTACACTTGTCATGCTTGAAAAAGAAGCGCGGCTACCATAACACACATAGCGTGCATGCTCAGGAAACGTGTTGCATTTCGGTGATGTCATCCCTCCACGCAGCCTAGACCATCTGCACACCAAGTCTCATTCTGGTTTTCTTCACCACACGGCCGTCTATCTCACATCGGTTATCAGCTGGGACTTCTGTGCTGCAGAGAGGAAAGAGTTGAAGGAGCGGAGCTGTTTTTCCACCAAAGACATTCTCTGGGACCCTCCACATATACAGATGTGCCCATTGTATATAGTACACATGTGAGTTGCCAATTGGATGTTTTTGATAAACTGTTTTTTAATCCTACACTTAGAGGCACCTCTCCCTTGTTTATTATTGTGCTGTGTAATAGTCTGAGGGACCAACCAGAGGTCTAAGCTTGAAGCCTGAACAACGGCGCTGCAAAAGGAATCCAGTAGGCTTAAGCTTGTCTTTCTTTTCTGTTCTGAAATGATGGAGGAAACCATTGCTAGGGTAACCATTTGTTTGGAGCTTTTACATTCTCCTGATGTAAAAGTAAGCCATCAAGCCTTCAAACATTTTTCCTGGCTGGACTGAACTCAGTGATAAGCACTACACTTGAGTGAGCCCCCAAGAACATGGCAACATCCATGCAGTCCTGCCACAAAGTTCATCTCTGTCTGTTAGGAAAACTACCTGATATTTCCCTTTATTTGGTAGATAGACCTTACAAGTCTTGTCCCTCCCCGAGCCTGTGACTGGACAGTGAAATGAGAAGTGGCAGACTGATGAGCTCACCTCTCTATCACTTTTATTGTTCTTATTGGCAGCATGTTTCTCAGTGGCCCATGAACACTGCATCTCATCTTATTGGCTTTCAGTGCTGCTTCTTACTCTTTCAAACTGAGATCTGCTGCTGGTACAGGGGCTGCAGGAATCTGATACCAAGTCAAATTCAGGGACTTGCACTTCTTGCTTTTAATAAATACATTTAATGATCTACTAAATAATACAGAGTTGCAAAAATGTTTGGTCTTTTGTATCTGCGTGGAGCTTAGTACAGGCAGTCCCCTAGTTACCAACATCTGACTTACAAACGACTACTACTTACAAATGGAGGAAGACAACAGGAAGTGAGAGAAAATCTACCCATAGGAAGGAAAATTCACTCCTGTTAGAGTTATTATGGGAAAAAGGTGTCTCTACTGATGCTTTCTTTGTCAATTTTCCTATCGCACTCCTTCCTGGCAAAAAAGGCTCTTATGTTGGTGGGTGCTGCAACGAAAACCAGCTGGGTCCTGGAAGTGTCATGCAAGTGTACATATTCGTCAGCACACCGTGGATCCTCATTCAAAGTTTTCTTTATTGAAAAGATCACATCACAGAAAAGTGCAACGTTTCGGAGCCGCGCAGGGCCCCTTCGTGCCTGACGGGCCCTGCGCGGCTCCGAAACATTGCACTTTTCTGTGATGTGATCTTTTCAATAAAGAAAACTTTGGATGAGGATCCACGGTATGCTGACGAATATGTACACTCTACTGATGCTTTATCACCAAGGTTTGTTTCCACAACAACCCAAAATGTTCAAAATCCAATTCTCATTGGGACAGGAAGTGAGGTGAAATATTCTGAACAGAAACATAGACAGCAAAACAAACATTACAGGGGTGTTAACCCTTCCCTATGCTATCCAAAAAGCTTAAAAATATTTTTTTTGGCTGGAGCTACACTTAAAAAATGTACCTGTTCCAACTTACAAATTCAACTTAAGAACAAACCTACAGACCCGATCTTGTTTGTAACCCGGGGACCGCCTGTATTTTCCCCTTGAGAAATGTTTTCTCTTTGAAAACCAAACTGAACTGACAAATATATCAAATGTGTACCAATGCCACATCCAATTCCTCTCTAGTCTTATGCTTTCACACACCTCATTAGCTTACTTACTATTAAGAGAGAGAATTCCTAGCAGCTCAGTTTTCGCTTCCTCCTGCTTAGGCTACATCCACACTGAAGATTCATTCTCAGCGCTGCCTCTGGATGGAGCTGCACAGTGTGGCATGACCACATACAAACTGGACGATTAGCTGTGGCCAGGAACTCCGCAGAAATGCCATCTGTAGATGCTCACTGTCTGTGTCCAGGGTCGATTGGAGGCTCTATTTGCATGTAATTGCTCAGAACAGTGGTGGTGGGGGGGGGGGCATAATATTGTACAGAGTACAGATCTACCAGCCGCTGCTGTTCACACTCACTGTGTGCATGCAGCATTTAGATCCACTGGCAAGAACCTGTTGATTCTCACCATTCGATGCCCCTGGCTGCCCTTATGAATGTAGCCTATGTTCTCTGAAAGCTATTCTGAATGACCTGGTAGACTGAGATCAATTCAATTAAATATACTCTATATTTGTTCAAAACAATTTGACATGAAATATAAAGGTTTGTCTCATAAATCAAGCTTAAAGTTAAACCCCGGCCTTATCTTCAGTCTTGTACAGTTCAGGCTCCTCTCCTGTACTCTGATACCACTGCATATTGTGAAATTCACACAGTGTGCATTAGAAACTTCACTATCTTACTATCACATACCTTGTGATGGAGCCTGATGTGGAGAGGAAGGCAATCTCTTACATCTCTGGCTCAGTACCCCTGGAAAAGTAACAGGAGGAACAAGAGCCTGGAGTGGCATGAGTATCTGTTGTTGAGAGCTGCAGATGAGAGGTCTGGGTGCACTTGGATGCAGGCTGAATTTTGACGCAATGCAGCAGGCGCAGAAGGTGCAGCAGGCTGCAAGACAGTCAGCAGGCACTTGGCGGCTGGCAGGTCACAGGCAGCAAGCACTTGGCAGGTTAGCAGATGGCAGACAGCACGTACTTGGCAGACTGCAGGAGTAGGTATGACCTCCACAGGCTGGACACAGAGCAGGGTCAGACAAGCTGGGTCGGTACCGAGCAGGCACGTCAGGACCAGAGCAGCAGGCAGAAGAGTAGTCAAGTTCAGGCTGGAGTTGGCAACGGTAAGCGGGTAGACAGAGGGATCAGGCAGGGACGTGGTCAAAGAGTAAGCCAGGGGTCGGTTCAGGCATAGTTCAAGTGTGGTCAGACAGATAGCAGAACAGCAACAGGAAATCAAATACAGGAACAAGTAGCAGGTACAGTAGCAGAACACTGTAGACCACAAGACAAAGTCCTAGTACAGCAGAGATGTTTAAATAGCACCTATCTAGTGGCGGGTGTGCACACATGTGCACAAGCATGGGTCTGGCTAACTAGAATTCTTCATCTACACATGACTATGCGCCTGGGTACACTTTGTCTTTCCTGACACATACTTTCTGGCTGTAAGATGTCCAGCATTATCTGGCCCTTTGTTTGCCAGCCTGACTGTCTCTGGCCCGCTCCTTTCATTCATTGGATTTCAGTTCTTCATTTAAAGCAGAACTCCAGGCAGAAAAATTATCAGCTGAAGTATTGGTGCTTTCATTCCTTTAAGAAAATATGCTGCTTTTTCTTTCTCCACTGTGTCATCTTGAAGAAATCCATTGTTTGTGATTTGAATTTAGGCTTCATTCCCTGTTACATCTGTATTGTAAGACCAGTGACCTCTATGCTGTGTATCCACCGCAGCCCCCGGGTGTGGTATCTGCCCCAATGTAGTTCTGTACAGCAGGCAGGGATGTAACTACATCACTACTCGCTGTAATTGGCTAACTTGACAGTCTTAGACTCCTGGGCTGAGCCACCCACAATGTGTATGCGACTGCAGCTTGCTTTGTGGGCATGCCTGAGGTACAGCCCTTGGCAGCAACTCTGCCCTCCACTCCCACTCCACTCCTCCTCAGATTCAGTGCACACGCTGTGATTTCCTGCATTTCTCTTTGCATAATGGGAAATGTAGTTTTCTTTCCCCAAATGCATATGATGAGCAGCAAGAGAGAAAGTCCTCCTACCAACATGAGGAAGGAGCACTCTTTTCCAAGGATCTCCTGACGTCACTGGGGCTGAAAATGTCAAATTACAAGAAAAATAAAGCACTATCATTTAAACATTGTCAGCGGTTTACAGAGCTTAGGGAAAGGGATATGCATTTGCAAAATAGCTAGATCCCGAAGTTCAGCTTTAGTGGCGGACACTCAGGATTACATGTGGGCGGTACCTAGTCTGCTGCCAACTAGTGTTAATTTCGTCAACTAAAACTGACTAAAACATTTTAGTCAACTAACTTAATACCATTTTTGTAGACTAAAATATGACTAAAACTAAGACAATTGAGATGTCCAAAATATGACTAAAACTAAAATGGTATTTTAGTCAAAAGACTAAAATGGGACTAAAACTAAAATACCATTTTAGTCAAAAGACTAAGACTAAAACTAAATTGAAATTTGATGTCAAAATTAACACTGGTCTGTAGTGCATGTTCATACCTCAATACCATAAATAATAACATATTCGATTTTTCACTCCAGCAGTATATAATGAGTTTGTAAATTGTAGAGAAATGCTTAAATAATGCATTACAATTTAACTACACCCATTCGATTTTAGACGACACAAGGTTCGACAGTCGTATGAAAACGGTCGTGCGACCACTCGCTGTATGCTAAATTGACCGTTAGTACACGCGATTAGAACAGCCGACGTACGACGGTCGTACAGCAGAAGTTGTATGAGCAGACTAGAAAACTTGGTAGTACCAACAGGCAGTCGTACGACCGTTGTATCGTGTGTACAGAGAAGTTGGTCCAAGTTGTATTGTGCAAAACACGCACGCTCAGAAGTCAGAAATGGCTGGACGCTAATTACATGCACCTGAACTTTCTCTTTATACGTTCATAACACGTCACTACGTTCGGCTTGGTCGTATGATCGTTTAGTGTATGTCAGTACGCAAGATACAATAGCCAACGTACGATTTGGGCCGTTCGGTCGTAGACCATTGCACCGTGTGTACGAGGCTTAAAACTAAAACAATTGCAGAAGACTAAAATGGGATTAAAACTAAAATGCCATTTTAGTCCTAAGACTAAGACTAAAACTAAATTGATATTTTCTGCCAAAATTAACACTGTTGCCAACTCCTCCAGACTGACATCCACCCATCAAAGCCTTTTGATTTCTGCATAGAGAAACGCGTCGATTAACATTACTAATATGAAAGATACCCCAAGTATAGTATATGTGGAAGTCATTGGATGCATTTTTACTGAATTACTGCCATCAGGGTTTTGATGTCTATAGGCAATAATTTAAGGGAGGCTTTGTATTAAACACTGAGTGTACACTGTTTGGCTTTTATTAATGCCTTTTAATTGATTCCTATATGCCAATACAAATTGTAGATTTCAATTACTATTGTTGTAATATGTTACCTTAAACGTGCACCTTGCTCCTTTTATATATTGATACCTGGATTTTGGTGCTCATAGCAACCCTTTCGTATTCCTATTTGTGACATCAGTGGTATACAATAAGGTACTGTATTTAACGAAAACAACGCTTGTTATTAGCATGTTGAAGAGGGGGGTGGGGGGGGGGGGCGGACAATGGAAGGCAAAATATATTTATATTAAATATATTTTACTTTATTCAATAAAAATACAATTTTCATTGGATCTTAACCAGTTCCACATCGCCCACCGTGTATTTATGGCGGCAGTGTGGACACTAGGCGCGAATCACCGTAAAAAAGCGGCGATCTGCGAGTGGCCGCTAAGGGGCGCGTGTGCACGCCCGCAGCACTCCTGAGGAGCGTGCCTGCGGCTCGGGCGGACCCGATGTCCGCCGGCGAGCCACGATGAGCGGCCACAGGCAAAGAACGGGGAACCGGCGATGTAAACATGGCGGTTCCCCACTCTGTTAGTGGGGGCATGGGAGATCTACTGATCCCTGTCACTGGGATCAGTTAGATCTGTTATGCTAATGGCAGCCCAGCCCCCCCCCCCACAGTTAGAACACACCCAGGGAACATAGTTAACCCCTAGATCTCCCCCTGCAGGTTAACCCCTTCACTGCCAATGACATTTATACAGTAATCAATGGACATTTAAATTTCTGATCGCTGTATAAATGTCATTGGTCCCAAAAAAGTGTCAAAAATGTCCGACATGTCCGCCCCAATATCACAGTACCGCTAAAAATCGCAGATTGCCGCCATTACTAGTAAAAAAAAAAATAAAAAAATAAAACCCCAGAAAGGAATTCTCACCATCTGTAAACGCGCCCACTTTTGCGCAAACCAATCAATAAACGCTGATTGCGATTTTTTAAATCACAAATATGAGGAAGAGTATAAATCGGCCAAAACCGATGAAAAAAAAGTTTTTTTATATATTTTTTTTGGATTTGTATTTTAGCAAAAAGTAAGAAATTTGTTTTTTTTTGCAAAATGGTCACTCTTCTTTTGTTTATAGCGGTGGTCAGAAATGACGCAGAGGCAATCAAATAACACCAAAAGAAAGCTCTATTTGTGGGAAAAAAAGGACGCAAATTTTGTTTGGGTACAACGTCGCACGACAGCGCAATTGTCAGTTAAAGCGGCCCAGTGCCGAATCGCAAAAAGTGCTCTGGTCCTAACCTGGGAAATTCTTCCGGGGCTGAAGTGGTTAAGTAGGCCTACCACTTGCAGCAGCAGGTTTAGGAAGATAAATTGCCCTGTTGCTTTCAGTGAAATATTGCTACTGTACACATTCCGAAAATCCCCAAATTATATCCAGCTAATGAAATTTGTTAGCAGCAATCCAGACAATAAAGCCCCTTTTATTTGCTGTATCTGTATTTTGTATCCATACAGCCAAAAATAACTTAGATGTGTTCCACTCTCAATCACGTAGTTCTTTGAGGCTAAGTGTTTGTGTGTGAAACATGTTTGATGTAAATTGGTAGAACCAAAAAGAACTCAAAGGTGCACCGAACAGCAGAGACGGGTGTGTAGCCTTCTATTGTGAGATGATGCTGATTGACTAGCAGCTTGGTGCAATGCATTCTGTCTGTATGAAGTACTTTTCTATTCATTATACAGACAATTATTATTGAACTGCAAACTTTTTGAAATTATGGATTGGCATTTACAACTCAGACTTCAGTTTGTTCTTCTAGAATTGATTTTCTTTATTTGATTTTCTTTCTTTGATTCTCTAAATATGATAGTAATTTAAAACAACACTCTAGGAACAAATTTACTGTACATACAAAATGGAAAGACATATACACTGATTATGATTGAGCACCAGTGTGCAAAACAAGGTCCATAAAGACATGGATGAGCGAGTTTGGGGCGGAGGAACTTGACTGGCTTGCACAGAGTCCTGACCTCAACCTGATAGAACACCTTTGGGATAAATTAGAGCGGAGACTGTGAGCCAGGCCTTCTCATCCAACATCAGTGCCTGACCTCACAAATGTTCTTCTGGAAGAATGGTCGAATATTTCCATAGACACTCCTAAGCAGTGGACAGCCTTCCCTGAAGAGTTGAAGCTGTTATAGCTGCAAAGGGTGGGCCAACTCAAAATTGAACCCTATGGACTAAGACTGGGGTGCCATTAAAGTTCATGTGTGTGTAAAGGCAGGCGCCCCAATACTTTTGACAATATAGTGTATGTATAAATGCCAAATTGTTTGCAATATCATTCAGCCAGTCTGGTAGATTACTATAGCAGCATTTTGAGAAGACAGACAAATTTGAGAAGCCAGAAAGGTTAATCAAACATCAAGCAGATAAGATGTGGATAATATCTAGGAGAGTAGAAGCCTGTAACTGAATGATGGACAAGTTTCCAAAAGTTGACAAAATGCTTTTAACCACTGAAGGACCGGAAGGATTTCCCACGTTAGAACCAGAGCACTTTTTGCAATTCGGCACTGCGTCGCTTTAACTGACAATTGCGCTGTCGTGCGACGTTGTACCCAAACAAAATTTGTGTCCTTTCTATCCCACAAATAGAGCTTTCTTTTGGGGCTATTTAATCATCTCTGTGTCATTTCTGATCACCGCTATAAACAAAAAAGAGAGTGACAATTTTGCACAAAAAAAAAACAATATTTTGTACTTTCTGCTAAAATACATATCCAAAAAAAATATATAAAAATCGCAATCTGCTTTTATTGATTGGTTTGCACAACAGTTGCCACGTTTACAAACCATGAGAATTCATTTCTGGCGTCTTTGCAATTTTTTTTTAGATTAGTAATGGCGTCAATCAGCGATTTTTATCAGGACTGTGATATTGCAGCGGACTTGTCGGACATTTTTGACACTTTTTTGGGTCCAATGACACTTATACAGTGATCACAAATTTAAGTGCATTTTAACTACTTTAATGCAGGAACTCCAGAGCTTTTTTTTCTTTTTTTTTAGCTTACAGGAACATTGCAGCACACTGCCAATTCAGACTCACTAATATTAGTTCACAGTACAGAACACTCTTCTCTTCCTCATATAACTTGCTATCTTTGTGATGTAGGAGCACTGAACCTTATGCAGATGTGTTTTGACGGGATAGGTTGTTTGTGGTCCTAGAGGCTGCTCACCAGCAACTGTGGGGTCTTGCTGGAAATGATGTGAGCGCCACACCAGCCTGTACAGATTTTTAAAAGATTGTTTTGGAACAACCAAGGTGTTTCAGGAATCCTTAAAATGTGTTATGGAAAAAAGTACAAATGCCTTAATGCAGTAATTATCAGAGCAAAAAAGGACATACATTACTCGACTAAACTAAGAAGCATACAAAACAAGAAGGACAAGGGAAACATCTTCTTAAAAGGGCTACAGGGCAACACAAAAACAAAAGCAAAGTAAGGAAGAAGAGCTTGTATAACAGTGTAAATTTGCTGTCCCCTCAAAATAACTCAACACACAGCCATTAATGTCTAAACCGCTGGCAACAAAAGTGAGTACTCCCCTAAGTGAAAATGTGCAAATTGGGCCCAATCAGCCATTTTCCCTCCCCAATGTCATGTGACTCATTAGGGTTACAAGGTCTCGGGTGTGAATGGGGAGCAGGTGTGTTAAATTTGGTGCTATGGCTTTCACTCTCTCATACTGGTCACTGGAAGCTCAATATGTCGTGAGTATGCAGATAAAGGGTTTCTGTCGGACACATATACTTCGACTCGTGAACGTGAGATGAAGAAACCAGCGCCTGGTACCGCTCCGGACAAGACTCACCTTGGATAGGACAATTTGGCGACATACCAGAACCGGTGGCACGACGTCGAGTCAAAGTCCCAGAACCGTTAGAAGAATATCGGATCCGGTAGAAATACATCTCGTTGTTAATAAAAAAGAAGAAGAAAAAGAAAAAAAGTCTAGGAGCCTCTCAAGAAACTGTACTCCACGGTATAACTCGAAGGTCACTGGTCATACTCTCT
>BLSH010105798.1:515651-552201 GCA_018402905.1 Glandirana rugosa | reverse complement strand
TAAAATGTGTTATGGAAAAAAGTACAAATGCCTTAATGCAGTAATTATCAGAGCAAAAAAGGACATACATTACTCGACTAAACTAAGAAGCATACAAAACAAGAAGGACAAGGGAAACATCTTCTTAAAAGGGCTACAGGGCAACACAAAAACAAAAGCAAAGTAAGGAAGAAGAGCTTGTATAACAGTGTAAATTTGCTGTCCCCTCAAAATAACTCAACACACAGCCATTAATGTCTAAACCGCTGGCAACAAAAGTGAGTACACCCCTAAGTGAAAATGTCCAAATTGGGCCCAATCAGCCATTTTCCCTCCCCAATATCATGTGACTCATTAGGGTTACAAGGTCTCGGGTGTGAATGGGGAGCAGGTGTGTTAAATTTGGTGCTATGGCTTTCACTCTCTCATACTGGTCACTGGAAGCTCAATATGGCACCTCATGTCAAAGAACTCTCCGAGGATCTGAAAAAAAGAAAAAGAAGAAGAAAAAATAATTGTTGCTCTACATAAAGATGGCCTAGGCTATAAGAAGATTGCCAAGACCCTGAAACTGAGCTGCAGCACGGTGGCCAAGACCATACAGCGGTTTAACAGGATAGGTTCCACTCAGAACAGGCCTCGCCATGGTCCGCGACCAAAGAAGTAGAGTGCAAGTGCTCAGCTTCATATACACAGGCTGTCTTTGGGAAATAGACGTATGAGTGCTGCCAGCATTGCTGCAGAGGTTGAAGGGAAGGAGGGTCAGCCTGTCAGTGCTCAGACCATATGCCGCACACTGCATCAGATTGGCCTGCATGGCTGTCATCTCAGAAGGAAGCCCCTTCTAAAGATGATGCACAAAAAAGCCCACAAACAGTTTGCTGAAGACAAGCAGACTAAGGACATTGATTACTGGAACCATGTCCTGTGGCCTGATGAGACCAAGATAAACTTATTTGGTTCAGATGGTGTCAAGCGTGTGTGGCGGCAACCAGGTGAGGAGTATAAAGACAAGTGTGTCTAGCCTATGGTCAAGCACACTACTTTACATTGTATCAAAGTGTAATTTCTTCAGTGTTGTCACATTAAAAGAGATAATAAAATATTTACAAAAATGTGAGGTACTTTTGTGAGATACTGTGTGTGTATATATATATATATATACTGTATATTTACAGTATCCCACAAAAGTGAGTACACCCCTCACATTTTTGTAAATATTGTATTCTATCTTTTCATGTGACAGCACTGAAGAAATTACATTTTGCTACAATGTAAAATAATGAGTGTACAGCTTGTATAACAGTGTAAATTTGCTGTCCCCTCAAAATAACTCAACACACAGCCATCCATTTCTAAACTGCTAACAACAAAAGTGAGTACACCCCTAAGTGAAAATGTCCAAATTGGGCCCAAAGTGTCAATATTTTGTGTGGTCACCATTATTTTCCAGCACTGCCTTAACCCTCACTGGCATGGAGTTCACCAGAGCTTCACAGGTTGCCACTGGAGTCCTCTTCCACTCCTCCATGACGACATCACAGAGCTGGTGGATGTTAGAGACCTTGCACTCCTCCACCTTCTATTTGAGGATGCCCCACAGATGCTCAATAGGGTTTAGGTCTGGAGACATGCTTGGCCAGTCCATCACCTTTACTCTCAGCTTCTTTAGCAAGGCAGTGGTCATCTTGGAGGTGTGTTTGGGGTCGTTATCATGTTGGAATACTGCCCTGCAGCCCAGTCTCCAAAGGGAGGGGATCATGCTCTGTTTCAGTATGTCACAGTACATGTTAGCATTCAAAAATATTTACAAAAATGTGAGGGGTTTACTCACTTTTGTGAGATACAGTATATATACTTTAACTGACAATTGTGCGGCCGTGCGACGTTGTACCCAAACGAAATTTGCGTCCTTTTTTCCCCACAAATAGAGCTTGCTTTTGGTGGTATTTGATCACCGCTGCGTCATTTCTGATTGCTGCTATAAACGAAAGAAGAGCGACAATTTGCAAAAAAACCCCAAATTTCTTACTTTTTGCTGAAATAAAAATCCAAAAAAAAATAAATAAAAAAACATTTTTTTTCATCGGTTTTGGCCGATTTATATTCTTCCTCATATTTGTGATAAAAAAAAATTGCAATCGGCGTTTATTGATTGGTTTGCGCAAAAGTGGCCGCGTTTACGGATGATGAGAATTCATTTCTGGGGTTTTCATTTTTTTTTTTTTATCTTTTACTAGTAATGGCGGCGATCTGCGATTTTTAGCGGTACTGCGATATTGCAACAGGCATGTCAGACCATTTTGACACTTTTTTGGGACCATTGGCATTTATACAGCGATCAGTGCTATAAAAATGCACTGATTACTGTGTAAATGCCATTGGCAGTGAAGGGGTTAACCTGGAGGGGGCGCCCTAAGGGTTAATTGTGTTCCCTGGCCGTGTTATAACCGTGTGTGGGCTGCCCTAGCAGGGGAAGGGGAGCGATCACAGCTTCCATGCAGAGGAAGGCTGTGATCACAGCCCTTCCCGCCTCACAGAACGGAGATCCGTGTTTACTTACACGGACCTCCGTTCTTTCACTCCGGGGGGGGCATCGCGGGTAGCCGGCGGAGATCGAGTCCGCCGCACACGCTCCCTGGCCCTCCCCGGACACAGTGAGCGCGCGAGTGCGCCTCCGGCGGCGCGTGCGCGCTCACAGCGTGCGATCTGGCAGCCGCCGTCAGATGACGGCGGTTTGCCCAGGAGAGCCATCTTGTCGCCATCAACCTGCGGTTGACGGTCGGCAAGTGGTTAAAGTCTGTAGAAGCTGGCGTGGCATAATTTCAAAACTTCATATAACTTGCTATACAGTGGTCACACAAGAACACTTCAAAATCTCCCAGAACAGTAAAACCATCTTCCCCAGATGATACAGGAATTTTATTATTATTATTATACAAGATTTATATAGCTCCAACAATTTGTGCAGTGCTTTACAACATGAGGGTAGACAGTACATTTACAATACAATTCAATACAGGGGAAATCAGCGAGCCCTGATTGTTAGAGCTTACAATCTTAAAGGGAGGGTCAAGTGATACCAAAGGTTATAACTGTGAGAGATGAGCTAATGGAGATAGTATAAATACAGGTGTTAGATGAAGGCAGGATAGACTTCTCTGAAGAGAAGGGTTTTCAGGGATTGCCTAAAAATAGCCAGCCAGATTGGGGTAGGAAGTTCCATAGGATTTGAGAGGCTCGGGAAAAGTCCTGGAGGCAAGCATGGAAGGAGGTGACAAGCTATAGATGTTACACACTCAGGGTGGTCCTTCCTCTCACACAAAGGAGATCCTTTATAGGCCCAGGGGCCACTCTAAACCAGAGCTTCTAGCGTTTTTGCATCACTTCTGGTTTTTGAAGCCGTGGAACGTGATATGGGGACATGAATGAGCCGACTGGGACTAACATTGTAAAAGGAGAAAGGAGTGTTTATAAAGCATGGTCCTGGTAACTACTGCACAGTGGCAAAACAATTGTGAATGCAATATACCTTGGTGAAGGGAGAATTCCTCTGGTGAGTGCAATATCTATACTGCACTATAAGGAGCATCAGTACCAGCACTAAGGCACTGAAGAGCACCTGTCACTTTAGTAGTAAGTGGATAATACTGTTTAAAGCATTATACCCCTTTGAGGGGTGAGTCTCTCTGGTGGGTGTAATACTACTAGGGGGGACACCATACAGAGTACTGCACTGAAGAGCACCCGTCACTTTATCAGGGATTTTGTTAAATAGGATTGAACTTAATATACCTCAGCACTGGCCACTTTATGGACTATTGCATTATTATATGAACGTTTGCGTATCAATTGATTTAAGCACTGGTTACTTTCATTTGATTTAATTGAGTTATTTGATTGTTGCACAAAGATTATTATAATTTGTATGTATTTTTCAATTATGGTACGCTAGCTTTTGAACGGTTTGTCACTTTTTTAACAAAGATTTCTGAGCATATAAATATACCCATCCCATTAACACACTTGGGAACAGTGCCTTACCTACAACTCCAACATACTGTATATCATATGCTCCACATTTGTGGATGTATTAGTAGGGGCAGCAGTTCCGGTCACCCATCAAGAAAGCCCCGACCACCCAAATCTCTTTTTCCACTCTAAACCAAGCCACAGACCTGAAGTTGAAGGTCAGGGGTGGCAAAGCCTCTCGGTCTGCTCCTGAGGGTCTTCTCTCTTCACCCTGGCAGTTCAGCCCTGCTGAAGGGCTCTCTAATGCAGCTCCAGCATAGCACTACATCTCCGCAGGTCAAGGGTGTCCTGTTTCCATAGCACAAGTACCCTGAGCTACATTCACAACTGGCATATAAAGAGGAATTTTATCCATCCATTACATCAGTACAGGAAGGGCAACAATTAAGGGGGGCACTAACACCTGCCAACAAGGATAAGTAAGGGAAAAATATAAGAGACAGATCCTTAAAATGCATAGCTTGGCTAGTGACACCATTAAAACCTGGTTCACCTTCATGGCTTCCAATGATACAACCTCCAATTGGCTCACTGTATAAGCAGGCTGAAATAGTGTTTAGTGAAACAGCTGCCACACCAGCCAGGAGGGAAACAGTTAGGCTGTTTCCCACACTTTTTGCTGAGCTCTGCCCCTCTCTCTGTACTGATAATAAAAGGATGGAGAGCTCTGCCAAGATAAACAGACTGCATGTAAAGGAAAGACACTGACAAGCCACAACATGTAATCTTCAGCTGCTTACAGAGAGAATGGGGAGCAGTTCCACCTGGTGTTTTCGTCAAAGTTTTCATCAGCTGCATTTTTACAGTGACAAAAGTGAAATGAAAAGTACTGCACATTTTCGTCCACTGACGAAAACTATGGACGAAAATCAGATGCGTTTTCGTTAACAAACGAAAACGGGACGAAAATGTGAGGCAGGGATGTTTACCCTTGTGAACTAACTTCCAGTTTTTTACTGAGTTCCATTTGCTTCCGCGATCCGCTTTTAGCAAGAAAATGCACCGTGACGAGATGACTGCCAGTCCAAGAGACCTGAGAGTGAGAGGGCATTACAGGCCAGCCAGTCTGAAGCCTCTTGAGACCTGACTCACGAGACGACTGCGCCGTGAGGCTCACAGAGCAGAGCAGACTGTGAGTGTGTAGAACATTACAATTACAGCAGACCTGAGGCCTTCCCTCAGACCACCATCTGTCCAGAGCACTGTGTGCAACTTTGCATTACAGGCCATCTCTGACCACTGGCAGTGGCCCCCAGGGCACTGTGGATTACAGGCCATCCCTCAGACCAACATCTAGCACTGTGCAGCATTACAGGACTCCTCTGACCACCGTCCATAGCACTGTGCAGCATTACAGGCCTCCTCTGACCACCATCCATAGCACTGTGCAGCATTACAGGCCTCCTCTGACCACCGTCCATAGCACTGTGCAGCATTACACGCCTCCTCTGACCACTGGCAGTGGCATCCAGGGCAATGTGGATTACAGTCCATCCCTAAGACCACCATCTAGCACTGTGCAGCATTACAGGACTCCTCTGACCACCGTCCACAGCACTGTGCAGCATTACAGGCCTCCTCTGACCACTGGCAGTGGCATCCAGGGCACTGTGGATTACAGGCCATCCCTCAGACCACCATCTAGCACTGTGCAGCATTACAGGACTCCTCTGACCACCATCCATAGCACTGTGCAGCATTACAGGACTCCTCTGACCACCGTCCATAGCACTGTGCAGCATTACAGGCCTCCTCTGATGACCGTCCAGAGCACTCTGCACCATTACAGGCCTCCTCACTGTTCTCAGTTCGTCCAGAGCTGTGATGTTAAGGACAACAAGACCCTGTGCAAACCAAGTGGAGCGACACTCACTGGTAAAAATACAACAAGCTTGAAGCGTCATTTGCGGACATTCTGGAAACTCATCCCGAAATTCATACAAAGGTAAGCACAGTACACTTAACTCCACTTTTGTTGAGAACAGTCTTATCTATGTACATTGCAGGGAATTTTTTTTAACAAACTTTCTTGCAGTCAGATTTCATACATTTTGTTATTCCGAAGTAATAGCTGTTTGTTTGTCATGTTGTGCACTTAGTCACTGAATCTTAATGGGAGTGATTTCATAATATCTCTCAGCTGCTGTTTTCCCAGAATTGAAGTATCTTACCAAAATATATATAGATTGATGTGGTCACTGGGAGGGGCACTTTCAATACTTTTTGCACGGCACAGGGCGCCAAAAAGGCCTAAGGCCGGCCCTGGGAAGGGCCATACATGTAGTATATTATAGAGAGACAACTTAGAGCTGACTGTGTGGGGAGAGAGAAAGTAAAATCAGGATAACTTGATTTTTCCCCCGTAATTCAACCCCTCAGATACATAAAACCCCCCATGATGGTCCAAGTCAAGCCAGTGCACCACAACAGCAAACTATTGGCACTGCTCTTTTTAGTGGTTCAAAATACAAAGTTGACTCTAAGGAACAACAGGCCACTGAGGCCAGTGAGAAGGCCATACATAGCAAAATATATTGTGTGCATTGGATTACCAGTCAGACTTATCTGCTGCTTTATTCTGCCTGCTTGGGCAGATGCTCTGCCTGCCTGGGTCTTCTGTGACATTTTGAAAGAAACCGAAAGACTGGCTGCTTCGATGTGGATGGAGCTTCTTCCACTTTCTGTGATTTTTTAATATTCTTCTCTTCTTACACATCATCTTCAGAGTCATACAGATCCCCATCTTGTACGTGGGGCAATGTGGACTTTCTTATGGCACGGGCATACTCCTCTGCCTTCTTAAGCAGTTCCTGAATATTCTCATCTGCCAAATCAACAAGGGTTTTCACAGACAACAGAATTGACAAAAAAAAAAACAGCTGCTGAAAGCACTGACGAGAACATTTCATCAGTTACTTGGATCTAAGAATGAAGCCAAATGCTGGTTCACATTCTCTTTCACCCTCTGTGCAATTGTGGCACGGTCTTGGTAGCTTGTGTTCTGTTTAAAGTCCTCAAGGTGGCTGAGTAGGGAGCAAGCTGTGTCCCATCCTATGTTGTTTGCGATTTGGCAGACCGACTCTTTCAGTTTGAGGAGTCTTTCGATCATGTTGAATGTACTATAGTGGTATTACTAGACCATCGTGTGAGGCAGTCATTTAAAAGAGTAGGGCCACAATTCTCCAATATCTTCAGTGTTGCAATGGAATGGAAGACTTGAAGATGTTCAATATTGGTCTTGCTTTATCAAAGATTCTTTTAACACTTGCCTCCATGCACCAGACGAGACGCGACCACACATGGTGTCTGGTCCACAACCTTATGGGAATAGTTTTATACAAGATACCAATAAAGGGGAAAAAAACCAAAGATACACCAGTAGAGCAGACAGCTCCAAGATCATTCATTTCATATCCATTTGATAATTGACTGTAGTGTCATCATGTAAAAGAATAATGAAAATGGCTCATCGCAGATCATTAATTTTGGACTCACAGTCACTTTCTGTCCTGGGGGGAGTCTTCCCTAGAGCTGGGTGGTTCTTCTGCTGCTACTGTGGTTTGTTTAAATGCTGCCACCATATTACTCCTATTGTCTGTTATAACACTTAGGATCTTCCTCTTTGGCATGTCCCCCACGTGCAAGCATTTGTCCACACAGTGATTTAATTGACGGTGAAGTGTATGGGTGCCTGGGTGGGTTTTGGGCTAACAGAAAAGTACCATGCACTTATAGAAAGGAATGAAGCTGTGTGACTCAAAAAAGCAATATTTTTGTAACGAAACTTGGTTTTACAGAGTAAAAAGGGGTAAATCGGTGTCTGTGTAATTCGTTCAAACCATTAATATTAACATGATATTCGTTTTTTTTTGTTTTTTTTACTCCAGGAGTGTATAATAAGTTTTGAAATTCTAGAGGAATGGTTAAATAATGCATTATTTAACTAAACACATGCAATTTTAGTAGACTAAAATGATTTTAGTCGACTATAATGTACTGGAGATTTTAGTCAACTAAAATGCTCTGGAGATTTAGTCGACTAAATGCAACTAAAAAGAAAACACTTGAAGAAGACTAAAATGGGACTAAAACTAAAATGCTGTTTTAGTCCTAAGACTAAGACTAAAACTAAATCAAAATTTGCTGCCAAAATTAACACTGGTTCCACCTCAGAGAGCAAGCCTGCCTGCTGTCACATCCACCATGTAAGGGCATTGCTGGGACCTGCAGTCCTCCCTGAAGAACACCAGTTCTGGAGATCTGCCACTGCATGGACTCTTGCCTGTGCAGGTACACCGGGGTAGCCACAAGCCTGAGTTAGGAATTAGTTTAAGGAAAGAACTGTGCACTTTGTTTTGGAACTGTTGTGCTGAAAGTTTCCAGTAAAGCTTTTGAAACTTTGTCCTGGTCTGAAGTCACTTAAGGGGTGTAACACAAGTAACAACCACACGGCGTGGGTCAGCTAAGCACCTTGGGATATGAAGACAACAGTGTAGGAGTTAATGCTGTGTGAAGACCTAAGTGGTTAGCAAGGATAATGAACATTCTGTAGCAATCTGTCACAAATGTGTAGATGTGGCAGATGGGACAGCCTCTTGCAGGAGGAGTTATCAGCACCCTTTCCGTGAGCAGGTCCATCTCCCATAGCAATGGGAGCAGTCCAGCACTGCAGAGGTCCCCAGCCTGTGCACAGGTATGGAAGAGGATTATTATTATACAGGATTTATATAGCGCCGACAGTTTGCGCAGCGCTTTACAATATTAGGGCAGACAGTACGATTACAATACAATTCAATACAGGAGGAATCAGAGGGCCCTGCTCGTTAGAGCTTACAATCTAGGAGGGAGGGTTAAATGATACAAAAGGGCAGTAAACTGCGGGGGATGAGCTGATTGAGAAAAAAGGAGTGTAGTTATTAGGTGGTGGCAGGATAGGCTTCCCTGAAGAGAAAAGTTTTCAGGGATCGCTTGAAGGTGGATAGATTTGGGGACATTATGACCGATTGGGGTAGGGAGTTCCAGAGGATGGGAGAGGCTTGGGAGAAGTCTTGGAGGCGAGTATGAGAGGAGGTGATGAGGGAGCTTGAGAGCAGGAGGTCTTGGGAGGAGCGAAGAGGACGGTTAGGTTGGTATTTTGAGAGAAGGTTGGTGATGTAGCTGGGAGCAGAGTTGTGGATGGCTTTGTAGCTGATTGTTAGTATTTTAAATTTAATTCGTTGGGCGAGTGGAAGAGTTAAGTAAGTGTATACATGGAACCCAGTTCATTTGTTCAAGTGTACACGGTGTCCGGCCATCTCTATATTGGAAGTCTGCCTTAAGGTTGAGTTTTTCCCGAGAGCCGCCCCTGCCTTTTCCCAGGGCATTGATGAACACGAGTTCAGGTAAAGGTATTCCATGTGCAGGGTGAGTGACCCAGTCTACAGTGCCTAGTGTAACAGCCCACAACTGCACAATGAATGAGCATTAATACACTGCTGAATTTGAATTATTGTCCATTGAATAAACAGGTAACACGGGTAGCTGTACAACTGATGCAGTAAAGGCTGTCCAACTAGTCTGAGACTTTTTTCTTTTCTTTTCCAGTCTGCTCCTATTTTTTTGTGATGTGTCTGACTAAAAGTTAGGAATAAAGCCATAATGATATATTTTTTTCAGATATAAAAACAAAGCTCTGGTTGACTGCCATACACAACACCTCCACTTTTTCTTCTCTCCAGTTCTGATAAGTCCCACTGTGTTTAATATGCTTGCCAGCTTTTAGCTAAATGTGAACCAAGAATTTACAAAACCTCATTTAACTTCAGAAATGTCTCAAACAAAGAAACAAATTCATGAATGTAAAAGCCTCTTCTAGCCAATAAACACACAGGCATTCGTTCACTAAAGACAAGTAAACTGAGCAAGGTTCCAGGGTTGTAATCATTCACGGACGCTATGCAGTTTAATAATAATGCGTTAGACACATGTACAGTATCTCACAAAAGTGAGTACACCCCTCACATTTTTGAAAATATTTTATTCTATCTTTTCATGTGACAACACTGAAGAAATGACACTTTGCTACAATGTAAAGTAGTGAGTGTACAGCTTGTATAACAGTGTAAATTTGCTGTCCCCTCAAAATAACTCAACACACAGCCATTAATGGCTAAACCTCTGGCAACAAAAGTGAGTAGGCCCATAAGTGAAAATGTCCAAATTGGGACCAAAGTGTCAATATTTTGTGTGGCCACCGTTATTTTCCAGCACTGCCTTAACTCTCTTGGGCATGGAGTTCACCAGAGCTTCACAGGTTGCCACCTCTTCCACATCTCCATGAAGACATCACAGAGCTGGTGGATGTTAGAGACCCTGCTGTCCACCACCTTCCATTTGAGGATGCCCCACAGATGCTCAATAGGGTTTAGGTCTGGAGACATGCTTGGCCAGTCCATCACCTTTACCCTCAGCTTCTTTAGGAAGGCAGTGGTTGTCTTGGAGGTGTGGGGTCATTATCATGTTGGAATACTGCCCTGCGGCCCAGTCTCTGAAGGGAGGGGATCATGCTCTGCTTCAGTATGTCACAGTCCAAGTTGGCATTCATAGTTCCCTCAGTGAACTGTAGCTCCCCATTGCCAGCAGCACTCATGCAGCCCCAGACCATGACACTCCCATCACCATGCTTGACTGTAGGCAAGACACACTTGTCTTTGTACTCCTCACCTGGTTGCTGCAACACACGCTTGACACCATCTGAACCAAATACGTTTATCTTGTTTATGAAAGATGAAGGGCGCTTCTGGATCACTCATTCTCTAACAAAGAGAATTGCCCCAATATGGGGAAAGATGTGCTTGATTCTAAGGATGTTAAAGGCACAGAGGCAGCACTCCAAACGAGCAGCAGCAAACTCTAAAGGAAACAGGGTAAAAACAAAGAAGGCACATTTAAGTGCAGCATTTAACGATTTTATTCAAGCCAATAGGTTTAAAAACACTTACTAGAGTGCAGTGATATACAGGCACATCAATAACCATGTGACAGAGGCAGTCCAGCACAATGGGGATCCTGGAGGTGAGTCCTGTCTGCAGTCATGTATGTTGATTCCATCTATCCAGCGGGGAGGGAAAGGCAGGGAGGATCCACAACTTTGGAGGAAGCCAGGGGACACCAAGAAAAAGCTGTGCTGCAAAGCACCAGCACAAAACACTGGACTGGCTGATGACTTCACAAGAGGTGCATCTGGGGCCAGCGTGGAACGCACGGACCCGGAAATGATGTGTGAGGGGTGGGACACATTTCAGAGCGAATCAGAGGCTCCTTCCTCAGCCGATGAACTAGATTGGCATGATTATTTCCTTTTTATCTGGCTATGGGTGTGACCTTGAACAGGGCCAGCCTCATAGGTGTCAGCAACAAAGGACTTGTACAGGGAAGATGAGGAACACAGGCAAAACATAGCAGGGTGAAGGGAGGAGTAACAAAAATAAGGTGGGGCTGAGGACAACGAAACGAGCAAAATGAACAGAACATTAGTCATAAGTGCAATGACTTAGTGAGTGGCATATTAGGTATCTGTTATAATATTCCCATAGGAGCGCCACCACAAAACCAGTAATGCAAATACCAAGGGACCTGTGTAGGACTACAGGTACCAAAGCACCAAGGTGCTGGTATATCATTGAAAATATAAAAATGCTCATAAAAATGCAATGTATAATGCAAATTAGCGCAAGTTAACTAAATGACTCCCCAGTGTCGGCAGTCCTCCTGCAGCACCAGACCATGACACTCCTACCACCATTTTTGACTGTAGGCAAGACACACTTGTCTTTGTACTCCTCACCTGGTTTCTGCCACACACGCTTGACACCATCTGAACCAAATGCGTTTATCTTGGTCTCATCAGACCACAGGACATGGTTCCAGTAATCCATGTCCTTAGTCTGCTTGTTTTCAGCAAACTGCTTGCGGGCTTTCTTGTGCATCATCTTTAGAAGCTTCTTTCTGGGATGACAGCCATGCAGACCAATTTGATGCAGTGTGCGGCGTATGGTCCAAGCACTGATAGGCTGACCCCCCGCCCCTTCAACCTCTGCAGCAATGCTGGCAGCACTCATACGTCTATTTTCCAAAGACAAGCTCTGGATATGACACTGAGCACGTGTACTCAACTTCTTTGGTCGACCATGGTGAGGCTTGTTCTGAGTGGAACCTGTCCTGTTAAACCGCCGTATGGTCTTGGCCACCGTTCTTTCTTTTCAGATCCTCAGTGAGTTATTTGCCATGAGGTGCCATGTTGAACTTCCAGTGACCAGTATGAGAGAGTTAGAGCGATAACACCAAATTTAACACACCTGCTCCCCATTCACACCTGAGACATTGTAACACTAACGAGTCACATGACACCAGGGAGGGAAAATGGCTGATTGGGCCCAGTTTAGACATTTTCACTTAGGGGTGTACTCACCTTTGTTGCCAGCAGTTTAAACATTAATGGCTGTGTTGAGTTATTTTGAGGGGACAGCAAATTTACACTGTTATACAAGCTGTACACTCACTACTTTACATTGTAGCAAAGTGTCATTTCTTCAGTGTTGTCACATGAAAAGATATAATAAAATATTTACAAAAATGTGAGGGGTGTACTCACTTTTGTGAGATACTGTATCTATAGTGTTTTCTTATCTCTCTTTAAAGAGCTGTATCCGTAGCTGCCTCTTTCTCCATAGCTCTGTTATCAGCCTGAGAAGTTCTCACACCTTCTAGGAGATGGGACATAGAATTTAGAGACGGGGAGGTTGCTAAAAATAGATTAGCAGCCAGCTAAACAATTCACAGACACGGCTCTGCGTGCGTGGGAAGGTGGTATGTGCCTTTCCTCCAATCAGCTTTTGCATAGTCTCTCACAGTGTCTCACAGTGTCTAGCAATCATCTCCTTCTACATAGGAATCAGGAAGTGACAAATATAACAGAATGTGCACTTTCTAAACAGTATATCAAGCTGAAGACAGCATATATACATGTAAGACTTATATAGTGAGATTTGTTTAATCCCTGTGTATCATCTGAGGCTGTGCACTGGGTATATGGAGGGTTTACATCCACTTTAAATGTGGCATTTCAAAGCACTTTACAAGGAAAGCACAAGAAATACACAAGATAACATAAAGGAAAATAAAAATTTTATCTAATGAAAAATGTTTTTAGATTTGATTTGAATGAGTTCAGAGAAGGTGACTCTCTGATGTTCTTAGGAAGTGAATTCTAGAGTTTTGGAGCATAGCAGGAGAAGGCTCTGTCCCCCATTGAGTGTAGGTGAGTAGAAGGGACACACAGAAGAGGAGTGGAGGTTACGAGGGGGGGGAGTAAGTTGATAAAGGTTCAGAGAAATAATGGGGTGCCAAGCCATAAAGAGCCATGGTGAGCAAGAGGATCTTAAAGTCTATGAGAAACCTATTAGCCGTAGTATGGGGTAATATTATCACTTGTACCAGACCTAGTCAGGATTCTGGCTGCAGAATTTTGAACATATTGAAGTCGATTAACCACCTCCCACCCGGCCACTGTACATATACGGCCGGGTGGGAGCTTCCCCGTTCTGACAGGATGTGTATTTACGTCCTGCAGAACGGGAGCTCGCAGCGCGGCCACGCGCCACGCTGCTGCTGGATCCTGTGATCATTATGATCACAGGATGCAGCTGAGCAGAGATCGGGATATGGGCGCAGTGACTGGCCCTCCCGATCATGTGACGGCTGTGTCCAATCAGAGACGAACGTCTCTGTGACAGTTCTCCCCCCGCCGAGCTCAGTGAGAGCTCAGTGCGGGGGGGGGGGGAGCTGCAGCTCTGTGACAGCTCTCTGCATGATGAGGATTTCATGCAGAAAGCTGTCACAGATCGCCCCCCACATAGTGCACCAAGCACACTGATACCCCTGTCCCCATACACATAAGTGTCCCCATAAAACAGCCCCCAAAACATCTGTATGACCCCCATCACATCTGTCACCATACACAAAACATCTGTCACAGTCCCCAAAACATCTGTCACAGTCCCCAAAACATCTGTATGTCCCCAAAACATCTGTCACAGTCCCCAAAACATCTGTATGTCCCCAAAACCTCTGTCACAGTCCCCAAAACATCTGTATGTCCCCAAAACATCTGTCACCATACACAAAACATCTGTACGTCCCCAAAACATCTGTCACCATACACAAAACATCTGTATGTCCCCGTCACATCTGTCACAGTCCCCGTCACATCTGTCTGTCCGCCAACACTAAATAAACTCGGATTTGGGTTATTTTTACCAAAGAAATGTAGCAGTATCATTTTTGGTCAAAATTTATGAAGAGAAATTACTTATTTGCAAAATTTTATAACAGAAACGCAGAACAATGCATTGTTTTTTTTTTCAGTCTTTTTTTAATTTATAGCGCAAAAAATAAAAAAACGCAGGGGTGATTAAATACCACTAAAAGAAAGCTCTATTTGTGTGAAAAAAATGATAAAAATGTCATATGGGTACAGTGTCGCATGACCGCGCAATTGTCATTCAAACTGCAACAGCGCTGAAAGCTGAAAATTGGTCCGGGAAGGAAGGGGGTTTAAGTGCCCAGTATTGAAGTGGTTAATAGTGGTTTTAGGTACAGCAGCAAGTAGAGCATTGCAGTGATCAAGTCGGAAGAACAGAAATGTATGGATCAGCTTTTCAGCTACAGTGTATGATAGCATGGGACGCAGCCAAGAAATGTTTGTCAAGTGGAAAAAAAGATGTTCTGACAACATTTTGTACATGTGTATATGTGGATCAGAGGTTAACCACTTGCTGACCGCCAACCGCAGGTTGACGGCGGCAAAGTGGCTCGTTATCGCAAATCATTTTTATAGCACTGATCGCTGTATAAATGCCAATGGTCCCAAAAAAGTGTCAAAATGGTCCGACATGTCCGCCCCAATATCGCAGTACCGCTAAAAATCGCAGATCGCCGCCATTACTAGTAAAAAAAAATAAAACAAAAAAAACCCCCAAAAATGAATTCTCATCATCCGTAAATGTGGCCACTTTTGCGCAAACCAATCAATAAACGCCGATTGCAATTTTTTTTATCGCAAATATGAGGAAGAATATAAATTGGCCAAAAACGGTGAAAAAAAATGTTTTTTTATATTTTTTTTTTGGATTTGTATTTTAGCAAAAAGTAAGAAATTTGGGTTTTTTTGCAAAATTGTCGCTCTTCTTTTGTTTATAGCGGCGATCAGAAATGACGCAGAGGGGATCAAATACCACCAAAAGAAAGCTCTATTTGTGGGAAAAAAAGGACGCAAATTTAGTTTGGGTACAACGCCGCACGACCGCGCAATTTTCAGTTAAAGCGGCGCAGTGCCGAATCGCAAAAAGGGCTCCGGTCCTAAAGCTGGAAATCCTTCCAGGGCTGAAGTGGTTAAACCAGCATCAAATATCACCCCTAGATTTTTCAATTTAGACTAAAGCTCAAGTACAGCGCCATCTATAGAAAAGCTATTAGGACTGGCCTTATGTAATTGATGGGGGGTGCTAATAAGCATGACTTCAGAATGTAAGGAGCTGTCCAGTGCTGATCCTGTGTTAGTACGAGGACAACAGTTGATGATTGCTTGCATTAAATTAAAAAGTGCTTGCAGAGAAGGATACACACCCGGCATTTGGTCTGCCACCTAAAATAATGACACAAGGCACTCCTACCCTTCTAGAGCCTTTGATAAAGGCACACATATTTGAGGGGGTCATTGTACCATAACCTTTAAGTGTGCCTTTACTGACCTGTGACACAGTAATCCTGCAGCACAATGTAAGAGTAGGCACCCAGAGGTACCTGTAAATGCTGCATATCTACACTTCTTCTCTTAAGTGCCCCAGGAACTTCCCCTCCTTCTGTCTTCTCTACTTCACTGATGGTCTAGCAATATAATGATCAATCTTACTGATGCATTTGTTGTGTTTGATGAAGACAGGGGTGGTCCCACTAAGTAGCTTTCTAGATTGTATCAACATTTCTATAATATAGTTTGCCAGGTTTTGGGTTTCTTGGGGAGATTTAAATCATTCTTTCTCAACATTCTTACCATGAAGGCATGCTAAAAATTATTAAATTTGCAGCTTAATGTACATTAGCAATAAGTGAGGGTATTATAAAAAATAATAAGTGTATACAGTATGACTTGCAGAGCATATCATTTTTAACATCTGTCTGCTCTATACTAAAAAAATATAATTTAATAATCGTAAAAAAAAAAAAGAATGGCGTATTTTAATAGTGTCTCTTTATAGTTGTGATCAGTGAAAAAAAGGTCCCTTGCATTGGTGGTCAGTGTATAAGTGTAATGCCTCTTTAAACTAGTTATCAATGCCAGAGAGATGCTTTTACATTGGTTGTCAGTGGGAGAAAAACCTCCTAACCCTGGTGGTCAGTGGGAAGAGGACTCCTAAAGGGCCATACACACGGGCTGAATGTCAGCCAGTTTCTATTGAACTGGCCAACATTCGGCCTGTGTGTACAGCAGCCGGTCCGACAGGAGCTTCTGTTGAAGGGGCATGACAAAAAAAGATCTGCTGATTGGCATCTGATCAGCACTCTCAGCACTGACCGGTGTGTTCTGAAGAGGGGCCGTCCCTCCCCGTCAGAACACAATAGATCAGCGGGGAGATTGCTGTACTAAAATTGCATAGTTAGTACGGTGGCTCCTTCCGAGCTGTCAGTTTCTTTTTGTTTAGCCCACTGGGTTGAACAAAAAAAAAAAACAAATAGTGTATACCAGGCTTTACACTGCTGTTGATTAGAAAAAATGTCTCTGGTATTAGTGGTCAGTGGAGAAGTGCTTTCTTGCACTGGTGGTTAGTGGGAAGACTGTCCCTTATACTCATGGTCACTGTACTGACCCTTTACATTGATAGCCAGTTGAAGGAATGTTACATATGGGGGTCACAGGCAGCTAAAATTGTCATTGATGTCAGTGGTTAATTACCTGAAAGGCAAGATATGAGACTCCACTGGTCCATGTTGCAGATTTTGTCAGGTTGGAAATGTATCCTCCACTGTTCAAGGAACCCCTAGCATCTTTTTGAAGAACCTTAGTTAAGAAAGGCTTCTCAAAAGGATTGCACAAAGCATATGAAGCATGGCGCAAGCCTTTCTATGTTACAGGTCAGAACAGATAAAGATATATCACTGGTAAACGAATCAATATCAAGTTAAGGTAGAACTTCAGCCAAAACATGTTATTTAGTTTAGTGTATCTATTCAGACATGGAACTGTGGTTCGATCCGGCCCCCTCTCTCTCCACATTGGCTAACTGACTTTGATTGACAGCAGCAGGAGCCAATTGCGCCACTGCTGTGTCTCAGCCAATGAGAAGGGGAGTCCCAGATGGCTGAGACAGTCGTGGACATCGCTGGGTAGAGAGGGGGTTCGGGTCTGAGGGGAGTTGCTGCACACAGAAGGTTTTTTTATCTTAATGCATTAAGATAAAAAACCTTCTGACTTTACAACCCCTTTAAGGTCATTTCCACATGTAGACTTGGAATAATAGGAAAGAGGGCGCGCCCAATGTCCAAAAGAATGCAAGTTCGATGGTAAATTAAAAGGCATTTTTTTAGAATGGTGACAAGGATATACCAATGTGTTTAGAGAGAAATGGACTCTCTCTTCTTTAGGGCTGTTGCTGCACGCTATTAAATAGCTACCCCTGGAACCTCAGTTGTCACTTTGTCAGTTTTACCTCAGAAACTTTGCAAATATTTAACGGGCGTGGGAATAATTCCATTTAATAGCTTGCAGCAACAGCCCTCAACAACTCCTAAAATGCGTTGACTTAATATACTTGTCACTATTTTCAGTAAACGCCTCATAATTTTCCATTGAACGCGCATTCTTTCGGACATCAGGTGCTATTATTCCAAGTTATTAACCACTTCCATAACGCGCAAATTCCAGCACTCCTCTCCTACATATAAAAATCATAGATTTTTGCTAGAAAATTACTCAGAACCCCCAAACATTATACTATATATATGTATTTTTAGCAGACACCCTAGGAAATAAAAAATGGTGGTCATTGCACCTTTAAATGTCACACGGTATTTGCACAGTGATTTTTCAAATGCAATTTTTTTGAAAAAAAAAACCACTTTCATGAATAAAAAAAAAAGTTAGACCAATTTTTTTGTATAATGTGACAGATTATGTTATGCTGAGTAAATAGATACCTCACATGTCATGCTTTAAAATTGCGCACACACGTGGAATGGTGCCAAACTTCGGCATTTAAAAATCTCCATAGGCGACCTTTTAAAACTTTTTACAGGTTACCTGTTTAGAGTAACAGAGGAGGTCTTGGGCTAGAATTATTCCTCTCACTCTAACGTTCATGGTGATACCTCACATGTGTGGTTTGAATGCCGTTTACATATGCGGACGTGACTTATGCATTCACTTAATTTATATATTTATTTTTATATTTATTTTATTTATTTTTTAAAGTTTTACACTTTCCCTTTAAATTGTTTCGTTTGATCACTTTTATTCCTATTACAAGGAATGTAAAAATCCCTTATAATAGGAATAGTTTGTGACAGGTCCTTTTTTTGGTCTATAAGACCCCACATCTCTCCTCCAGGCTGGAAAGCCTAAGATCAAAAAAAAAAAATGAATGAGTCATAGAGACTGCCGGGGACCATCTGTACCTCGGATTTCTCTATGACTAACTTCCGGCACTGGCGGATTCCTTCTCCGGCTCGGAGAAGCCGGTAGAAGAGCGAGCCGTCTGTAAGAATGATGAAGTGACTGAACAGCCACTATGATTGTTCTCATTGTGAAGGGAATCACCGGCTGCAGGTATCATTCAGGTATCACCACTGAAAGCCCTGGATGCCATATGACGTTCTGCGGTATGGAAGTGGTTAAAAAACCTGAAAACACAGAACATACTATCAGCTGAAAAGAAAGAAAGAATTAACCTTCAGTTGAAGCTTAAAGCGGAAGTAAACCCATAGATTTAACAGTTTAAAAAACAGTTACATTTCCGGAACGTGTCACATTGGATGTGCTCTCAACCAAACTGTCAAGCCATCCAATGGCTTGCATCATAACTGATTACATTTGCAGCATCATGGCAGATTAAAGTGGTAGTAAACCCATCCATTTTACATTTTAAAAATCAGTTACATTTCCGGCACGTGCCGGAAATGTAACACTCCCATTGGTTGTGCTCTAAACCAAACTGTCAAACCATCCAATGGCTGGTGTCAAAGCTGATCACATGTGCAGCATCACGGCAGTTGGAGGCCAAGATGGCAGCTTCCTTGGCTGAAAATGATAGGAGTGTTTAATACCACTTTAAGATCAAACAAAGGCCACGGTGGCGACTTCCTTGGCTGAAAATAATAGGAGGGTTTATTTCCACTTTAAATTTAGTGATTTTTTTTTTCTTGATCAGCACCTGGGACAGTACTTACAATGAATGAAAGTGTCCCTTGTGCTGGTGGCTGCTGTATTGCTTGAAATGTCTATTCCTCTGCCCCCTCATTACTCCACAGCTGTGATCTCAGGGTGTTGCTGGGGTTCATACGGGTGCCTGCACCTGTCACAGTTGCTCATCAAAAGTGCTGACTATGCCCACCCATTTCTCCCCCTGATCCATTCATAGATGCTGTACCATTACTTGCCACAATGAAAAGCTCTATATGAATGGAGGAGTTTGACCTTTCATTCATCCTCTATTCATAGAGAGCTTTTTATTGCAGGAACCATTAGTACAGCTTCTATGGATGTGACATAGAGGGGTTGCGCCTGTGGCAGGTGCAACCCCTCATATTAATCCCCACCGGGGTCCAGAGGACTGAAGATTTTCAAGCAACAGAGCAGCCTCCAGCACAAGGCACACTTTGCATTCATTGTGTGTCCTGTCCCCGGCACCTATTTAAAAAAAAAGAAAGAAAAGAAACTTAAGCGTTAACATTCAGCTCACATCCGTTCTTCAGAGGTGTTAGATATCTGGAAGTAAACCTCTAAAGTGCTAAGCAAATGTCTTATTATAGTAACCTTAAGATTTAATAAAGCAAAGGGAACAGCGTTTAGTTTGTTTAGCATCAAACTTTGGAATAGTTAAGAAAGAAGGGACAGGCATATGATTCACTTATTATATTAGCCCTTCCTCACATAATAGAAAGTGTCTATTTGATAACTCATTTTGAGAGGCATCAGTAAATTATTGATCTATCCATTATATGTCAAATGAAACTTTTATCAGACATTGGACTGGCCGGTGTAAGATTTTTTCCCATATAGTGACAACATTTAAGAGCTACAAGTCCTCGTGGATGTGTCCTTATTTATAGTGTGTTCGGATGGTAGATAACATCGGCCGGCATTGCCTCCATTTGGATGCTCTATCAGCCTGTGCCCAGAGTGTGATTTATTACGCTCAGCGGATTGATAGATAAAACAATGGCTGCTGGGGCTAGATAGGACATGGCTATATTAATCAATTCCATCCTTAAGCTCTGATAATATGTTTGGTTTAAAATATATATTTGCTTTTTTCAAATTACAGTGTCATTGTTGAAAGCTTACAAGTCTGCTCTATTCACATCAGGATGAAAGGCTATGCTTCAAACACTTCTGGCCTGGAATATTAAATGAACAACAAAATTGGGGAGTTTTGCTTTGACTCAATTTAAATGGCAACTCCAGGCTACAATTAAAGCAATCTCAAACCTTCAAGCCAGACACCAAACATACAGCTTAATACACAGTTGAAATGCATATATGTTTATTGCTTATCCTCCCAAATGATTGATAATTCAGCTAATGTCGCGCTTTACACACATTATGCACTGCAGATGGGTGACACACAAAGTCCCTACAGAATCAATTCATCTTCCTGGTTCCGCAATGTCACCCTATGTCACCACTTCACCTTCAGCATTCCCATTGGACAATAAATCAGTGTTATCATCTCTGTCTATTCTGCAGGGAACTGCCCCAGTAGTATAAGAATTGCTCTCCAAAACTACTGATCCTTTGGCATGTAAAACCACCAATATGCCCATTCAATGTTTTAAAGTAAAAATCAATCCCTTTTAGGCTTCTTTTTACAGCATGGATGGCTTCATGATGATGTGCTCTCAAATACATTTTTCTCGAAAGGAACTCCCCTTTCTTACGAGAATCTAGTGTCCACATCGCACAAAGAAACTTTTCCCTTTTGGACGTATAGACAACTCTGACACTTTCTTTCAACCCAAGAGCCAAGAAGCATGTGGACAAGGCACTTTACACCTTTTGAATCCCTTTGCACGTCGGAACCACAGCAAAGACATTGAATATCTCGCACATACATCCTACTTCTAGAAGATTCTCCCCCCGCCCCGGATCCATCACGGGTATCCTGGGAAAGGGACCTTCAGATGCCTCTCACTGATGAGAATTTGGATATCACCCATGAGTATACACACAAGGGCTCCCTGAACGTAGCAATCCAAGAAAACTGCTATAAAATTGAAACCAGATGGTACAGAACTCCATCTCTCCTTCCCCTACCATACCCAACACCTGTTGGAGATGCGTGAAAGCGGAAGGCACCATGCTCCACATGATGGGAATGTGAACCACTCCAACCTTTTTGGAGGGAAGTTCATGATCACATCACACAGGTTATCACGTTCACTTTAGATTATACTCCCGCACAATTTCTTGATGACTGGGTGGGAATGGGAAACGGCTCTACCCCCAGCTGTTTAAATTTATGGCTAGTATTTATTTCCCTCTGCCCTTTCCCTCCCCCCTTTGCCCCTATCTCACACGCAACCTCCCAAGAAAAAAACTCTCTAGCAATACACACCAAACTGAGCATGTGCAGCTTGTCCTCTAGCCTCAGTTCTGCCAGGAGATGGTTAGGGGACAGTGGAAGAAGGAGAGGAACAGAGACGACAGGATCAAACAACCTTTTTACATATTGCAGAGGATTAACCCCTTAGGTTCCACAGTGAGTATAACAAGTATGCTTTACTACATATACACACTGATTTTACTGTTGTGGGTTTAGTAACACTTTAAAATAAACACTACTACACTCATCTCCTCTCTAGCACTATCTCCAGAAGACTCATTCACTCAGGGATACAGTGACACTCATCTTCTAGGTTGTAGAATTCCCAGCATCATTCAACCCACTTCCTGTGAGCCCGGGACATCAAGGCTCCTCCTCCAGGAGTGTGCAGTCGGGTGTGGCTCCATAAAGTTATGTGGTCTGCAGCATTTAGGACCCCCCCCACAGCCATAGGAAGAAGAGGACCTGTGATGTTATTGGGCCCATCCCAAGAGACCTGTAAAATAGCTATGTATAGAGAGTTTTTGTTTTTTTACAGATGCAGAGGTGCTTTAATGAGGGAAAGGGAGGAAACATCCAGAGTTAGGTTTTAAACCTCCCCCTACATCTAAAGCAAGGTTCACACCTCTGCGTGTGGCTGCAGGTATGGGAACCACAGGGAAATTGCATGGTCAAAAAGACAATACGATTTCCCTGCGCCGCGTTTTTGAAAAGGTGCATGCATCTCTTTTTTGCATAAAGGCCAGCACAGCAGTCCATTCATTTGAATAGACTGCCGTGCTCACACAAACGCGGCCCACACAAAATGCGGAAGTGTGAACCTAGGGTAAAAGAAAACTTTGAGAGCCCTCTCTCCACGCTGACCTTTGCATTTCACATATGCTGACCCATGCTTCCTCCGCGGTGGTCAGTGACAGTGACACTATGGCTTAATGATGCCGGGCAGAAAAATTGGTTTAATGGTAATCTGCGTGACAATGGTATTAATTCATGAAAAGGAAACCTGGAAATTGTCTCTTGTTAATTTCTGTTTCTAAGTTGCAGAAACCTGATATCTGATTCTTTATGATGGACTTTTGTGCACTATAGCTCTTTGCACTGCAATTTTCAAATATTATGTTTATTAAAAAGGAATTTCAAACACCACCAAATCTTTTGTTTTTCTAGTTTTGCATAGAGTTAGGTAGAAAAGTTTTTTTTATTGCTGTTTGGGAGATATCTTCTCACTTCCTGTCTATTTGATGGGTGTCAGGCAGAACAGGAAATGGTAGAAAATCTCCACACTTCCTATTGTTTTGACTGGTGATTGAGAAATATCTACAGCAAAAGCGCAATGATGCAATGCGTAAAGAAAAAAAGTCAAAGAAAAAAATGTAAAGCGACGGTACAAAAATAACCATTAAATGCAGACACTTATACATTTGGCTAAGCAGCTCAGTGAGTGAAATTGAGTATATCTACTTCAAAATGTGGCACTTGAGTACAGGCCTGGAAAAGGAGAAGCATGTACTAACAGGTCTATACCTAGAGTTGAGCTCATGAGTGTGTTGGTGGTGGGAGTCACAGCATCATTTATTGGAGGGGGGTGATTTGAAGTGATGAGTTGGGAGTCACGTTATATAAAAAATGGAATTATATAAGGAGAGGAAATTGAGACTTTAAATGAGATGCTCAAAAGCAGCTGGCGATGGGTAAATGAGTAAACATTCCGTAAAACGCACAGGTGGACTAGTAATGCAGTATGACAAATTTAAATCAGTATATAAAGCAACTTTTTATTAAAAAGCTTGTGAATCATATATCAAAAAATGCATAATTGTAACACTATATACATATAATGATGTATCAGTTAGTATTGCGATATGGTCATAACACATGATGATAGATTAATATAAGTTAAGAGCTGACTATGATGTAGACCTTCTTTTGCCTCCTTCTGCACTCTTTCGGATAGCTTGCATCACTACCTGGATCATATTTCTATTACACACCAGGAGAACCATTTTGAAATTGCTGCTTATGCCATTATTCACACAATGGAGATTTGTATTTGTTGTGAGGTTCCTATTTGTGCCCTGGCATTCTTGATTGTACTCCCGCAGCTTCCAATTCAAACGTTTTCCTAGCAGCCTGTTGTCCCTAACACTATGTGTTCTATGTAGAGCTCAGTTTTATGTTTACTGCATCTGCTCCTGAGGAAGTGAAACATACCCCATGACACGCGTTGGGCTTTTAGAATGCAATATATATATGTGGTTGATTCTATGTATGAAACTTTGCCAATCGTGTATGTACTGTTCCAACCAATCTACATATAGTCAGCTCTTAACCTATATTAATCTATCATCATGTGTTATGACCATATCACAATACTAACTGATGCATCATTACATGTATATAGTGTTACAATTATGCATTTTTCGATATATGATTGACAATCTTTTTACTAAACATTTGCACTATATACTAATTTATACTTGTCATACTGCATCATTATCCACCTGTGTTTTTACGGAATGTTTACAAATTTACCCACCACCAGCTGCTTTTGAGCATCTTATTTAAAGTCCCAATTTCCTCTCCTTATATAATACTATTAATAGGGATGGAGACACACAGCCCACCATGCTGTGTGCCTCATCTAAAGTCCCAAACCCCTCCTTTTTCATATAAAAAGGAAATAATTGCAGAGACTGAGTTGGTCACTTTTATTATATTGGGCATTTGCACATTTTACACATTTGCACATTAGTTGGAATATTGCTTTTGCTTAATTTATGTATGGGTTGCAATTTATTTAGATGATTTGTCATTGTACTATGATGAACACTCTAAGGAATTTTTTTTAACTTTTAACTTTTACTTTTAAGCAACATTTGGCAATAGGGAAACTGGTACTTTTGCATCAAACTCAGTTTAGTTGAAATAACTCCACTCATCCATGATGAGTATGGGGACTTGTTTTGCGTATTGCCCTACCCATAAATGTCTTTACCACTCAGTTATAAATTGATCTGAGCCATTTTTGCATTTTTCATTTTTCTGTTCTTCTGGCAAATTTTTTTTTCACAAAAGCCTGTGCCGCCTTAATGGTTCCGCAGGGTTTACCTACATGATACAGGGTGCCTTTCCTCTATCCTGCACTGCTGAAAAAAGATTCTAAAGCCAGGTGATGAGGTTACCTGGACTTCAAAGAAAATGTTATCCTCACAGAAGATAAAAAAGGTAGGGGGTGGGGAGGTTGGAAAAAGTATAGCACAAAAAAGACATTCCCAGAGGATGAGCTCTACTTCAGTTTTGGTAGATTCTGGTGGGCTAACCCTTTTTTCGGTCTGAATTTTTGTTTTGGAACACCAGTGATAGCTCTGCAGATCTTTGGCTCCTCAGTTTACCCTAAGCTGTCTGTAGGCAGGTGCAATCTACTTTCTCCACTGTCGATGGTGCTCCTCCACAGGGACACTGCAGTTGCACAGGAAGTCAAAAGGAACATGGCTCTTCTATGGTTCCCTGGGTCACTGGGGAAGCAATACAATTGGATGCTGCAGCCCCATGTGACTCTGGCAGCCATCTTGGGTCAGGCAGAGCCTATTTAAGGCCTTGGCTCCCAGCCTAGGCACATATTATGTGAGTGGGTACAGTAGGAACAGGTACTCTGCCTGGTAGGGACAGAACTAGAGGCAGGGAAAGGCTCTTGAAGAGGAGGGAAAGCACAGGGCTCGCAAATTCTCTGGGCATCTTCCCATTTGGGCACAAGAGCCCCACGGGAGCGGGGCGCTTTTAACCCCCAAGAAGGGGTTAACAAGGTGTTAAACGCGCCACCGCATGGCGCCACCGCATGGCGCGACCGCGGCCTTGTACAGCCACTTCTGGAGCGCCGTCCATTGGTTTCAATGGAGGGGGCGGTGAAGGAGTGGTGTATACACCGCACCGCCCCGAAGATGCGGCTTGCAGGACTTTTCTTTCTGTCCTGCAAGCGCACCGCCCCAGTGTGAAAGCACTCAGGATTTCCCACTGGGGAGAATGGGGGGAGAGTTTTTCAGGCGCTGCATAGGCGCTATTTTTAGCACCGCAGCGCCTGAAAAACGTTTCAGTGTGAAAGTAGCCTAAATGCTGCTGGATCTGTGATTGTTTCCGGTTGGGCTGTCTTACTGCCAGGTGTATTGAGAACTATCTTTGAATTATTTCAATACAAGTTTTTCATCGCACTTGCATTGTGTGTGTTATTATCGCCACACCACGCTGCACCCCACCTACATGCCTCTATTATGAAACAAAATAAAGTACATCCCCTTCCTGCTACATTCAGATCACCCACAAAGCTGTAAAGGTGAGGCCTCTATGTATTGCCTATGGCAGACGAGGGGAGATGGCAACCCAACCCCAGAGATCTCACCTCAGGGTCTCAGGGTCCATTTACACATAAGAAATCAGTTACAGTGTGCTTATTATGAATGGGCTGCCAACATATCACAACAGATGAAGAAATGCACATGACTTTTTTTTTTTTTTAGTAATGCAGCCCACCATAATGCATACAATGTGCACTGTGGTGTCCTGCAGTGCAGACTGCATTGCACTGTACTGTAGAGTGTTGGGGTGGCATTTTGCACATTTTAGCCTGTGTGTGTTGTCACAGCCCACAAGTGCTAATGGGCCCTCAGGGAAATACAAGCATTTCAGGTATGATAAGGTTGCTGGTGTCTGCCTAAACCTCCTGAATGATCAATTTTGGGTAGACATGTCTTTTAAATTTTTAAGTCCATAAAGCGTACAGCACCGTTTATTGAACATTTTATAGCTCGTAATTTATTCCGCTGCATAATTAAGGGATGTGTTTAGTAAGCTCCATTATTAATCTGGCAAATTTAAAGAACATAAAGAAGAGGACTCTCCTGGGATGCCGGCTGTAGCAGCTGCAGCTGTTTAGTGGAAAGCATTGTCACATGGATGGAGGAATATGACATGTTGGGATACAGCGAACAGCTTTGATATATAAGACCCCCGGGGTTGCCATAACAATAGCAGTGTAATGACTTTCACTGATTGTAAAATATAAAGAGCGCTCAATGGAAAGACGTGTTACAGTTAAATAGCTGTAATTACCACAATATATCTCCTGTGTTTTCATTCTTCAACGTCTGTACCCAAGCCTGGACTTGAAACGAGAGAAATGGATCAGAGATACCAGGGCATGGCTGAGTCTGGGAATTAGGTACATTAGTAAAAACTTACATAAATGTTGCAGGAGGTAGGATGCCATTGCCAGCTATAAGAGAGGGAAGTGATGTATTAAGAGAATGCAAATGAACAATTTGTAAAAGATGCCTGTTTAAGTCCTTATCCAATTAGGCGGGACCTGGAGCTATTATGTGCAGGTAACCCAGAGCAACAATTCTCGGTGTAACGTTTGAGGGTCAGCATGATCTCAGAACACAGGCTTCTCAAAACAAGGCATTGTTTATTCAACCCAATGGGGCTTGTATGCAGCAAACAAAAGTCCTTAACAGTGAAAGAAAGCTAAAAATGCTGATGGAGCACTAGACATGAGCTTGGGCATCTTCTGAACTCATCTCTACCTGAACTCCAAACTTGGTGCAGCTCTTTTGTAGGTAAAAAAAATGCGCATGTTTAGAGTCCGGGTTGAGAATAGTTTGGAATGAGCTTGCATCAGCCTGATAAAGTCCAAGACAATGAAGTCCATTTCAGGGAGGCACCACAGAGCCCAGGGAGCAGGAAGGGTTTTTGGCCAGTGTCTCTAAAACTTCTACAGGTGAAATCAGAAACACTTCTCCCCAGAACTCTTCTCTGCCCCCTGCTGCCTCTGCCTCTCTTAAAGAGGAAGTAAATGGGTTTACTTCCTCTTTATTACCCTTCAAAGTAAAAGCATTGCATACTAGCCTATTATGTGCCACTTACCTGCAATCAACGACTGCGCTGTCCCCACAGTGGGAAGGGCCCACCTTCACCCCTCTTCCTTCCAGGGCCGCGGACTCTGGTGCTGTGACTGGCTGGAGTCACATGACGTCACTCCTGCACATGCAGGTGAGAGCCGTCAATCGCTGCATGATCACATTGAAGAAACAGCACGTTTCTTCACTGCGCATGTGCTGATGATTTCGGCACATGCGAGTACATTGTATATCTCCTAAAACGTGCAGGTTTAGGAGCTATGCAGGGTGCCTACAGGTAAGCCTGATTATAGGCTCACCTGTAGTTTAAAGTGGTTATAAAAGAGTTTACAACCACTTTAAAGTGTTACTAAACCCACAACAGTAAAATCAGTCTGTATATACTGTAAAAAGCGTTCTTGTTATACTCATTGTGGAACCTAAGGGGTTAATCCTCTGCATTGTATGCAAAGGAAGTTTGATCCTGTCTTCACCTTCTTCCACAGTCCCCAAACCATCTTCTGATAGAACAGAGGCTAGGGAACAACCTGGCCTGCTCAGTTTGGTGTGTATTGCGAGAGAGTTTTTTTTCTCTTGGGAGGTTGCATGTGATCAGCACAGGGCCAATCAGCACTGTCCAGACAGAGGGTCAGGGGTCCTGCAGCCTGATAGGACAGTCAGAGGAGAATGAAAACTCCTCCTACAAGCTTTAACCAGACACTGATAGAAGTCAGAAGACTGCTCTAACTGCTGATGAAAAAAGGTATTTAGCCGTTTATATTTGCTAAAACGATTGCATTTCCATGTTCTGTATACTGTGGGAGACCAGACTCACCTACCTTACACGGGTACACAGAGTGGAGTACAAGAAGCACAGCAGCAATGGACGGGATGGAGGGAACATGGACTACCAGGGTTAACGTTTCATATTAACCAGCTGGGGATTGATTGCTAGGACCACCCCGCATCCTAGCATCCAGTCAACTGCTGGATAACTTGAAAAGTTAACTTGGACAGTTCCCACCCTCCATCCAGTGCTCCTGGGCCTCCTGCCTTCCTCTGCGCTGTGAGCATGACAGTGGTGGAGGCTGGGGGAACCAGCTCCTAAGTGGCACGACCATGTCAGTCCAGTTGGGACACTGACTTGGTCCTGGTCCAGGATGCAGTCTTCCATTTAGTGATGCCTGCTCTACTGTGCCAGGGATCAGAAGGCAGGCAGTGTGAGTGGGAAGCAATATGCTGTATATAAACTGATTCTAAACTGAATAAGTGCTACATGTAATTTGTGAAACTGCATTTGCTCACAAATTAAAAAAAAAAAAAATAGAACAAAGGCTATTACTTACAGTAAGTAGAATGTGTATTTTATGTACCTGAAATCCCCCTTCATCGATCTTCCCAACACCACTGTTGCAACCTTCCAAGGCAACAAGGAACAATGGGGCACACAGAGCTGTGACAGACACTTATCAAGAGTGCTGGACTATGCTCATCCTTTCCACTCACCTCCTTCATTGATAAGAGCTGTATTACAGCCTCTATGAATGAAACAGGATCAATGAATGGAGGACAGGTCAGTGATTGAAAGTTCAATTTCCTCCATTCATAGATCTTGTTTCATTCATAGAAGCTATAGTCAAGTTTCAGTGGGTGGAGCAGGTGGGCCAAATAAGTAGGCATAGTCAAGGCACTGGTGATACAACGCAACCCGAGAAATATTTTAAGAAGCTGGAAATTTTATAGGCAATCAAAAGGTTAACCATCATAAAAAAGTAAACTTTCCAAGGCATATAGAAAATTACAAAAAATAAAGACGCATGCAGACACCTTTTGGTACCTGCTTTAAGATGATTTAATTAAATGGGTTAATGACAAATTCACAATGGGCTCATTCACACCACAGCGTGCATACAACTCATTGAAAAAACACATGCATTGATACTCATTTCAGTGTGGTTTGATCTCCATTGGTTGACGTGCATGTGGGTGTGCGTAGTGCAGGGGCAGTAACACACACTCACTCCAGATGCAGTTGAAAATTTGTATTAAAGTCAAAGTACAACAGTTCACAACAAGCCCAGCGGAAGGAGGCCTGACAGGGAAACACTTACAGCTGACAGCAGCTTGTAGCAAAGCAGGTCTCAGCCAAGTTGATAGCGCTTGTCTCAAATGCAGCCTGGCCGGTCTGAGCCCAATTGAGGAGGATTCCAGGAAAGTGGTGAATCCCTATGCTTTCCCTCCTCATCTGGAACCTTTCCCTACTGCTAATACTGTCCCTGACAGACAAGTGACCTCTCCCTACAATACTCATATGCTAGAATGCGCACCAAATCCAAGAGCCAGGGTCTTAAATAGACTCTGCCACACCTAAGATGGCCGTCAGAGTCACATGGGTGACCAGCATCCAACCGGATCGCTGCCCCAGTGGCCCAGCAAACCATAGAGGAATCATGTTCTTCTTGACTTCATCTCCCTCTGCAATGCCGCTGCAGTTGAGCGCCACCTGCAGTGAAGAAAGTAGACTGCACCTGCCTACATGCATATTTAAAATATTTTTCTCCCTATTTACTGCGTCATCACAGTCATCCCATTACTTTACTTTAACTTGTGTTGCGTTTATGTGCATTTTACATGCATTCATTTATGTTGCACAACACATCACTGCTAAATTGCGGTGTGAACAGGGCACATAGAAAACAATTATCTATGTGCCGATGCAGAGACCTGCATTGATCATGTATAGAAGAACACAGATCCCTGCGCATGGGGTAGACCAACCCATTAAGTTACTGACTGGCTGATACTGAAATGAAAATCTACATTTTTTTCCACTAGACCAGTTATTTTTATCTTCTTTGCTTTCCAGAACTTTGTTGCACTGTCGAGTTTCTAACTGGCAAGTCACGTGTACTGACTGTATTTCTGTATGAGCCATCACTGGTCACGTATCAGTCATTTTTCATTTTTCCTCTGACTGTACAGAGGCCTATAAATGAGCTACAGATCAGACATACAGTGTCTAGCCCAGAGTCCCTAATGAGTGCATCTGACAAGCCTGTCCACAGCCCTTTCAATTTCTCTAACAGTGGAAGGGGAACTCCAGGTCTACTTACTGCACCATTAAAATCTAACATGTAATTTAATAGGGTTTTGCACACTAAGATTAATGATCTGTGAGAGGCAGCCATATTACAAAGTATCCTGTGCAGATTTGATGTATGTTTTTAAGTAGCTAAAAACAGCAGCTGAGTCCTGAACAATTTAGTAATGGATGGAATTTTGCAGGTTAGGGCAATGGATGTGAACCCAAGACAAAGTTTATGTCTCAGGAGTCCCCCGAAAGACAGCGGTCTACCTAAACAGAGCACCTTAGGTGTGAAGGTGGCTTAAAGCAGTATTTAATCACAGTTGGTTAAAAAACAGAATGTGATAATGTGCTAGTATGCATCACATACTAGAACATTACAAGAAATTTACCTTGGAACGAAGCCCTCCAGCGCCACGCTGTCACTGCTGAGAGGGCTGACATCTTCCACTGGTCTTCCTTCCGGGTTCGCGGCCTCCAGCTACATGAGTGGCTGGGGACATGATGACGTCACTCCCGCGCATGCGTGTGGGAGACGCTGTTTAAGGCACGGACTCCGAAGGTCCGGCACTGTAAGCCGGACTCTCAGAAAGCATGCGCTGGTGATGTCACCGGCTGCATGCACTCTGAATATCTCCTAAACAGTGCAAGTTTAGGACATATTTACAGTACCTACAATTAAGCTTTATTGTTAGCTTACCTGTAGGTATAAGTGGTGTAACAGAGTTTACTACCACTTTAAGACAGCCATGTTTTGTTTTTTTACATTGAGTAAGGGGTAACAATTCTGATTATGTCTGGCTATGCTTCAGCTGGGGAGATCACTTTCTGTCTCTGTGACTCCATTAAAAGAGATAGGAGGTTAGAGTTGTCATAGGAGCAGAAAGGCACAGACAGCAATAAAACACTCTAACCCTTTTCCATTTATTAAAAATGTTTGCCACTCATCCCGATGTGTCACTTATACAAGGAGGTGGGTAGGAGGGCATTAAGAACTTGGAATTCTGAGATACAGGCTACAATTACATGTAGCACCCCTTTGACACCCCAAAGGCAGCATAGCATCTAAGAAGGCAGGGGCGGGCTAGCATTTCACAGTCCATAGCTAAAATAGGGGGACCAAGAAAGGATATTAAGTGCCAGTCACTTTTTTTTTTTTAAGTTTTATTGCTGAATGGTTAGGGAGGTGAGAGTTAGGGGGTCCCAGATACCTATAGATACCAGATCAATGTCCAGCTTCTCAGTGTCAGAACCTTTCAGCTGACCCGGCAACACTGTAAAAACATTCCCAAATTTCAGTGCGCCCTCCAAGTGAGTCACCAGGCCCTTCTGTGAGACTAGCTTTCTTCCTGGCTCTCTCCAGCAAGGGTCCTCTCTTTGGATTATTTCTTGGCACATCTTCCTCCAGACCAGGCAGAAGAGCTTCAGGACTACTTCCGCACATGTTAGGCCCCAAACCAGGCTATTGGGCCTAACAGTGGTGCTCCATCCAGCAGCACCTCCAAGGCCCAGGGGAAGAGAGAGAGCATATGACCAGTTCCAAATAGTTATACCCTCCCCCAGCATGCACCAGTGGTATTAACCTCCTACTGGATTGGCTGAAGAAAATATAAATATTTATAGCATAGCTTTGTTTGTGAAATCCCATACTATGACCAGTGATTGCAGAGACATCAAGCAGCGACAGTGAGAAATCACAAGCCAACTTAACCACTTACCGACTAGGCCTTAGACAAATGACGGCTACAGCATGGTCGCATAATTATGGGAGGGTGTACTATGACGTCCTCCCAGAATCATGCTCCTGCGTGCCTCCCCGGAATAACCGTGACTGCCGGCCCTGTGGACCCGACGGATCACAGTAAAGGGCCGATGACATCGGAACGATGACGGAGTGATCAGTTGTAAACAAGTTGCCACATGCCTGGTTGAGCTCTTCCCCTCTCCGTACTGATTGGTACAGTGTGAGAGGAGAGGGGAGAGATTCAGTGCAGCAGTGCTGTGGGCTGAACCTAAAGTGTCCACAGTGCTGATCTGTGCCAATTTCTGCACTCATCTCCATCCATGCTCAGCCATCCCCATCCATGCTCAGCCATCCCAATCTATGCTCAGCCATCCTCATCCACGGCTCATCCATCCCCATCCACAGCTCATCCATCCACATTCACGGCTCATCCATCCACATTCATGGCTCAGCCATCCCCACCCATGCTCAGTCATCCCCATCCATGCTCAGCCATCTCCATCCACGGCTCATCCATCCCCATCCACGGCTCATCAAGCCAAATTCACGGCTCAGCCATCCCCATCCATGGCTCATCCATCCCCATCCATGGCTCATTCATGCTCATCTATGGCTCATTTATGCCTCATTCATGCTCATCCATGCCTCATACATGCCACATCAGTGCTCATCCGTGCCACATCCAGGCCACTACAGTGCCCATCAATGCCACTACAGTGCCTCACAAAAGTGTAATAGGTAGTCAAATTAAATTTGAAATGTATGCCCCTAGAACACCTGATGGTGCTCCCTGCATGTTGGGCCTCTGTATGTGGCCAGGCTGCAGAAAAGTCTCACACATGTGGTATCGCCATACTCAGGAGGAGTAGCAGAATGTGTTTTGGGGTGTAATTTTTGCTATGTACATGCTATGTGTTAAAATATTTTATAAATGGACAACTTTGTGTAAAAAAAAATGCGTTTTTATTTTCTTTCCACATTTTCCAAAAACGTATGAAAAAAATTACATGTTCAAAAGACTCATCATGCCTCATAGATTATATGTTGGGGTGTTTGCTTTCCAAAATGGGGTCATTTTTTGGGCGTTCCCATTGTCCTGGTCCTCCAGGACCTTTAAAAGTGCAAGAGGTAGTCAAGAAATTAAATGTGTATTTTATGTCCTCGAACACCTGATGGTGCTGTGTAAAAGTCTCACACATGTGGTATCGCCATACTCAGGAGGAGTAGCTGAATGTATTTTGGGGTGTAATTTGTGGTATGCATATGCTGTGTGTGAGAAATAACCTGCTAATATTACAATTTTGTGGAAAAAAACTGAAAAATAAAATCTTTATTTTGCAAAGAGTTATGGGAAAAAAGTTATAACTTCAAAAAACTCACCATGCCTCTTACGAAATACTTTGGACTGTCTACTTTGCAAAAAGGGGTAATTTGGGGGGTATTTATACATTCCTGACTTGTTAGGGTCTCAAGAAATGAGATAGGCGTCAGTACATAAGGTGTGATCAGGTGTGATCAATTTTCAATGATTGCACCATAGCTTGTAGACTCTATATTTTTCACAAAGACCAAATAATATACACTCATTTTTTTTTTACTAAAGATATGTAGCAGTATAAATTTTGGCGAAAATTTATGAAGAAAAATTACTAACTTGCAAAATGTTATAACAGAAACAAAGAAAAAAAGCATTTTTTTTTACAAAATTTTCGGTCTTATTTAATTTATAGCGGTGGTGATTAAATACCACCAAAAGAAAGCTCTATTTGTGTGAAAAAAAGGAGAGAAATTTCATATGGGTACAGTGTTGAGTAATGAGTAATTGTCATTCAAAGTGTGGGAGCACTGAAAGATGAAAATTGGTCTGGTTAGGAAGGGGGTTTAAATGCCCAGTGGGCAAGTGGTTAAAGTGATATTAAAGTTTTTTTTTGTGTAAAAATAACAAACATGTTATACTTACCTGCTCTGTGCAGTGATTTTGCACAAAGCAGCCCAGATCCTCCTCTTCGCCAACTGTTTCTGCCGAGTGCCCCCACAGCAAACAGCTTGCTATGGGGGCACCTGAGCTGAGCCACTGCTCGGTGTGTCAACTCAGACACGAAACTGTGGCCCGGTCCCATCCCCTCTCTTTCCTCATTGGCTCACTGACTTTGATTGACAGCAGCCAGAGCCAATCCAATGGCGCCCTCTGCTGTGTCTTCTGGACAGCCGAGGTCCTCATGCAACATCGCTGGATCGAGATGGGGCTCAGGTAAGTCTGAGCTAACTACAGTCCAGCCAAAAACTAAATTGGCATAGTAGCCTCCGTTTAGGACACGGGGGCTACATATATATTGAGCATCCCAGATTTAGTGGGTCCCTGGGGCTCTGAAAAGTAAAATAAGGTACAATGTAATCATCCCTAGCCACCTACTTATGGGTTTCCCGATCATTTAGACATCTATCCAGGTTTGCTTTAAAAGTACTTTTTTGGCTTTCGTTTACCTTTAACTATCCCCGTCCTTTAGCAGATATATAATTCTCTGTTAAAGAACATCTATTTTTCTTGTACGAATTAATTGCTGTGTAACCTTTCTTTCTTTACACAAGCCGAGAGCTTTATTAAATAATTTATTCCAGTCTGTTTGAAGCTTTCCAAGGAATATGATTATAAGTATGAATATCGGCTGTGCAGATTTAATGAACATATTGGGGACAGGTAAGATGTTCAGAGAGGATAAGAAAAAACACCACAGGGATGTTTGGTAAAATGCAGCCTCAGCTTAACAGCTTGTCACGTTCTTTATGTGCTAATAAGGCAGGAGGTTTCGGGTCCCTGAAAGGTTATTAACGACAAGGTGACAGGGAAACTTGTTAACTGGACATATGACAAAAGCCTAAAAGGTCAGATGTTACTTGCTTGCTCTACCGTAAACTGTATAATATAATATTTTTTTACAAAAGAAAGAGAAATGAATGTACGTAAGTTAATGTTTTGGTTCTGGATCTGTATGATCAGTGCAGATGGAGGATCCTAGTTGTGTAGGAGCAGAGGCTCCTGACATTGGACAGAGTGAGTATGCACTTCCTTAGGGTTTAGGTTAAGGATAAAGATAAATCTCAAGTTTAATCTGCTTGTAGGCAGGTGCAGTCTACTTTCTCCACTGCGGGTAGACGTGCAGTTTGTTTTGCTTTGAATCGAAATTCGGACAAATTTTTCATTATTCGGAATTCGTAACGATATTAAACGAATCCGAAATAACAATTGGAATAGAAAAAATTTGGACGAACTGTGTTTCGAGTTGAATTTGAAAACAATTTGAATTGAATTCAAAACAATTTGAATCGAACTCGAAAACAAATTTGAAACAAAGTAGGAAAAAACAATGGATTTTCTAAAAAAGAATATAAAATGATAAAGTAATATAATAAAAATACAAGAATAGTAAAGAACAGTAATAGAATAGAAAATAAGAGAGTATATTAGAATAGAAAAACAAAAGAACACAATAGTTTAAAGTAGAATATATAACTATCTTCTGAAATTCCAATTTCAAATAGAATGAATACAAATAAAAACGATTAGCATAGAAAAGAATAGAATAGAGAATACAAGAATAGAATAGAAAAGAATAGAATAGAAAAACAGTAGAACAGAATAGAATAAAATATTATATATAACCATTTTCCGATATATAAGATGAAATTTGATAACACAAGAAAACAAAAAGATAAGATTATATGAGAGAATAAAAGATAAGATAATGACAAGAAATGATAAGAACATAAAAATAATATAATGAAATAGTAAAATATAAGAAAAAATCTTTTAGGTAACAAAAAAGGATGAAACAAAGTTTAAACAAAAGCTCAAGCTAAGTTTAACAAAACTTAAGTTAAGTTTAACAAAAGTTTAAGTTGAGCTTTGTGTCAAGCAGGTTTAAAAAAGATAAGGTTAACAATAAAGCCTAAGCAAATTATAGCAATG
>BLSH010105798.1:494866-514225 GCA_018402905.1 Glandirana rugosa | reverse complement strand
GTGGTAGAAAAACAATAGAACATAATAGATTAAAATAGAATATATAACCATCTTCTGAAATTCATATTTTGAATAAAATGAATACAAATAGAAAAGATTAGAATAGAATAGAGAATGGGAATAGAATGGAATAGAAAAGAATAGAAAAACAATAGAACCAAATAGAATAAAATAGAATATGTAACCTCTTTCTGAAATTCAAATTTCGAATTGAATAAATTTGAATTCAAATCCAAAGATTAGAATAGAAAAGAATATAATAGAACAGAAGAAAATACAATAGAATAGAATAGAAAAACAATAGAAAATAATATAGTAAAACAGAAAGAATATAATATATAACAAGCTTCCGAAGTTCGAATTTTGAATGGAATGAATTCCAGTTTCGAATTGAATTTGAATAGAAAGGATTATAATAGAATAGAAAATAATAGCATAAAATAGAATAGAAAATAAGAGAATAAAATAGAGAATAATAGAATAGAAAAACAATAGAACGGAATAGATTAAAATAGAATATATAACCATTTTCCAAAATTTCAAATAGAATGAATACAAATAGAAAAGATTATAATAGAATAGAATAGAATAGTAAAACAATAGAACAGAATAGGATAAAATGGAATATATGTATAACCATTTTCCAAAAATTCGAATTTCGAATAGAATGAATTCAAATATGAATTTTAATAGAAAAGAATAAAATAGAACATAAGAGAATACAATAGAATAGAAAAGAATGGAATAGAAAAACACTAGAAAAGAATACTGTATAATAAAACAGAAAGAATATAATATATAACAATGTTCCAAAATTCGAACTTCGAATAGAATGAATTCCAATTTTGAATAGACTGAATTTGAAATCGAATAGAGAAGACTATAAAAGATTCAACAATAATAGAAAAGAATAGAATAGAAAATAAGAGAATAAAATAGAAAATAATAGAATAGAAAAACAATAAAACAGAATATATAACCATCTTCCGAAATTCGAATTTGGAATAGAATAAATTCGAATTTGAATAGAAAAGATCAGAAAATAATAGAAAAGAATAGAATAGAACATAAGAGAATGCAATAGAATAGAAAAGAATAGACTAGAAAAACAATAGAAAAGAATATAATAAACAAGAAAGAATATACTATATAACAATCTTCTGAAATTCGAATTTTGAATTTTTTTGAATTTGGTAGAAATTTTTTGAATCCGATAAAATTTTTTCGAATGCGGTAGAATTTTTTTTCGCATTGCGGTAGAATTTTTTCGAATGTGGTCGATTTTTTTCCGAATTTGATAGCTTTTTTTAAAATTTGAATACGAAAAGAAACGAATCCCGGAAACGAATGTAACGAATTTAACTAAACAAATTTAGTTAAATAACGAAACTAAACTAAACACATTTTTTCATCCTGCACATGTCTAACTGCAGGTGGTACTCAACCACAGTTACATTGCAGGGGGAGAGGAATTCAAGAGGAACATGGTTCCTCAATGGTTTCCTGGGTCACTGGGGAAACTATCCGGTTGGATGCTGCCGCCCATGTGACTGGTGGCCATCTTGGGTAAGGCAGAGTCTGTTTATAGCAGTAGTAAACTCACTAAAACGAATCCACTAAAAGCATAGCAGTAGAAATAAATGCACTTTCAAACACATAGGGATAATCAATAATCGAATCGAGATAAAACAATAATCTTGCTACTTTATAAAACTCTGGTTTGGCCACATCTAGAGTATTTGGTCCAGTTTTGGTCACCAGTCCTCAGGAAGGATGTACTGAATCCGGAGAGAGTCCAGAGAAGGGCAACTAACTTAATAAGTGGACTGGAGAACCTCAGTTATGAGGAACGACTACAAGCACTACATTTATTCTCCCTGGAGAGGAGATGACAGTGATATACGAATACCTCAATAGTGATGCCAGAGTAGGAAGGAAACTTTCCAATCTGAGGGAGTGTAAGAAGACACGGGGCCACTCAATGAGATTGGAGAAGAAGCGGTTAAACCTTAAGCTGCGTAGGGGGGGTTTTCCACTGTCAGGGTGATAAGGATGTGGAACTCTCTTCCACAATTGGTAGTCTCAGTGGGTTGTATGGATAGTTTTAAATACTCTTGGATGTGCATCTTAGTGAACACAACATACAGGGATATGGGAAATGATTACCGATCTTCACACATGCACCTTCACAGGTTGAACTGGATGGACTATTGTCTTTATTCAACCTTACCTACTATGTAACTCTACTCCAAAGCATCATGCAACTGTTTCTACAATATCTGCAGTCTATTATTCTTGTAGACCGTTCTGTCTAAAGCCACCACCTCCAATTTTGGAGTATCGTCACTCCCTTCTCTACCCCAACTTCCACCATTCTTGTACGTCAGTGCAGTAATCTTGAAGGTGCACCGTAAGGTTAAACGAAGGAACTGTTGAATGCTCAGCAATCGCGCGGCATTACAATGTAATGCTGTGGAGTAATGCTGATGGAGACACAGCACAAAGCTCTATTGATTGATGGCACACTAAGTGTCATCAGGATAACAATGCGCATGTGCAAGTGACGTAATTGCAACAAGAGTGGGTGATATCTTCTAAACAGTGCACCTGAAAGAACCCAAAGACACCCACTAGAAAGTCTTTTTCTACTGCTTTGCATGATGCAGACTTCTCCTGGGGAGTTTACTACCACTTTAACCCCCTGGCGGTATTCCCGAGTGTGGCTCGGGGTGAATTTTCTGTACCAAGAGCAGTAACCCCGAGCCACACTCGGGATCACATCGCTGGATCCAGGCAGTGTTACTTACCTTGTCCCCTGGATCCAGCGATGCCCCCCCCCCGCTTTGTCAGCGCACTGTCTTCCGCCCGATTCACTCTGTGAATCGCCGCGTCACATAGGGGCGGAGTCTGGTGGGAAATTCAAATAGTGAAGCACATAGTAAACATACAGTACACTGATATGTAATATGGAGCAGCGATACGTATATAGAAAAATTGTTATATATCAAAAAAAACTTATAAAAACACTCAAATAACATGCATAAAGTGCAAAATAGTACAACATGTGAATATAATAAAGTGTTCAGTGCTTAAAAACATGATGTAAACAATGAAATATGAATATCACTAAAAGTGTCCAGTGCTCCAATTCAATAAGGTGCAAAGTGCAAAAAAGTGCCAAAAACAAAATATAGTCCCTTTTAGTCTTTTATCGGTGGAGCAAACAAATGAGGCCAATCAATAGCATGAAATAAATCCCCGTCCTTATAATTCCTTTTATCCAGTGGTGTTCCACCCAGGAGAAATATATATTATTGTGTCACTGCAAACATATCCTCCACCATGTGCCATGGCCGCTCACCTTGTTCCCCTCTTATGAGCTGTCTGCTGCCACTAATCTTCGTTCGTCCATATACACATATAAGGATGAAGAGAATGACCTCTTATGGTGTAGTATTAAAAGCCAGCATTTATTAAAACAAGTAGTAACTTACAGTTAAAATTGTGACAATCAGCGTATTCCAGTCCTGCAGAGTGGTGTCATGAACGCTCGTATGGTAAAAACACAAATTTCCGGGTTCAGCCGTACCCGGAAGTAACGTCACCCAGCTCCTCCCGACGCATTGCGTCACAACCACGTTGCTTTATCAAGGGAATGGACCTTACAGTACACTGTGATCTGTAGGATTACATTACTGTATGAAATCATTTCACATCCCCTTTGTCCCTAGTGGTTTGCCCAGTGCCCTGCATGCACTTTTATATAATAAATGTCATACTTTCTACCTGGAATCGTGAGACTGTCCATGGCAACCAGAAAGCGTCCCTTTACGTCAAAAGTGGTTTTTGATCAGCTAGAAAACAGCGATAGTAAATAAGAATCATTTGCACAATTGAGTGATGCTGATTTTTGGGGAAAATTATCATCAGACACTGAAAGCAACGACAGCGAGAATTCTGCAAATTAGCAAATTTCAGTGTTTTTTGATTTGATTACATTATTGAATACGTTTTATTACTATTACGTTATTATATTTGATAATTATTTATAGTTATTTATTATATTATAATTTATGATTTCGTGTTTCAAACTTTATCACACCTGGGATGTCTACTAGACTCTTGTTTGGACAGATTTAAGTGAGTTATTCCTAAGAATTACAGGCCTACATTATAAAACGGCAAATTTCCATGCAAAACAATGTACCGCTTTTAGACGCAAAAATCTGACATAATCATACCGCCAGGGAGGTTAAGGCTCTGGCTGCAGGCTTGGCAGACATTTTGCATGTAGGTAGTAGAGGGACAAGTTACCTGTCTGGGATAGTGATTAGTGACAGGGAGAGGTCCCAGATGAGTAGGGAAAGAATAGGGACATGCCATCCTCCCCAAAAATCTCCTCATTTGGGTACAGACCGGCCAGGCCTAATTCCACCCTTCAAGACAGATGCTGTCGGCACATCTGAGACCTGCTCTGCTACACACTGCTTTTACATGCTGTGAATGTTCCTGGTCTGATGCTTTCCCGTAGAGTTGTTATGAAGTACCGGATTCTGCATAGCTCCCAACTGTCCATGATTTCAAGGGACTACACCTGATGTGGAACAAAGTTTATCTGTCCCTCTTTCCTCCTCATTTGTCCCTCATTTTGGTCTGATCTATGTAGTCGTATATAAAATACACTTTTTTTTAGGCAAGGCCACGTTCAGGTGACACGCAAGCGGAAGTTTTCGGAAGCGGCGGTCACGGAGCTCTCACAGCTATTGATGTGTTACTGTTTACTGTGAAAGCGGGCCAATAAACAAATATAAAAGAGGTACGCGATGAGAATTCCTTTCTTTTCCATATAAACTGCACGGAGACGGAGAAGGGAGCGACTGTATACAGACGACAACACCACATCCTTAGGTCGGATTATAGACCTGAAACGTTTATGACTTCTCCACACCGTAAGGGTGGAGAGTCATTGGGATCTGGTAAGCAGGGTCTAGTACCCTCAAAAATTATTTTCATTTTGCACTCGGCACGAGCACTTCATAATTTAAAGTAATAAGGACTGTTATCGAATTATTTGGTACACAGAAATCATTTTCCACTGGACTGCACTAGCACTTTGAACAGGACTCTCAACAGAATTAACTATCTGCAATATATTAGAGAATTGGCACACATTCACTTTACAAGGGCTTTTTAACGAATATTGATGATTATGCACTTTCACTATGTTTTTGATTTTGCACTTGTAATTTTTGCATGTATAAGTCACTATTTGCACTTTATATAGTTTATAGAGGGAGTACTACCATTGCAAGCGCTGCTGGAACAGAATTTTCTATCCTGTTTAAATTATCATTCTATACCCACTGCAATTTCCTTACAGCAGCTGGGCTACAACAGCAGCTGCATCTTACCTGATTACACTGTGGCGTGGAAGTTTTCTTGCCAGAGCCAGTCCATAGTATTACGTTTTGGCAAGCGCTGTTGGAACAAGATCTCCTATCTTGTTTACAATCAAAAATGCACTTTTTATCTTTCAAAAAGTGTTTCCCAGTGCTAAAACTTTCATCCAATTTCTAAATTGTTACATTTGTAAATTTAAAAAGCCAGAAATAGTAGTGATTAAAAAAGCACTTGTGGGTTTAACTAATCTTTTTTTTTTGTATAATTCTCCTTTAAAAGGGTGTAATGGTCCTCTGCCCACACACGTTTGCTGGGAAGTATGGATTCTGCATTAATTATGTTCTGCTCTCTACAACTGGACTCTCTTTTTTTGCTGCCGCCTCACCACACTGCACCTTTCCATATGCTTATATGTTGATATTCTTGTTTCCTCTTTTCTACCTCATCAACACGCTAATGATATTTCCAAGTAAATCCATTTTAATTACATACCTTATTTCAGACAAGTGACATCATCATTGGGTTTATGTGCTTTTTTATGCAATGCAGGCAGATCATGGCTGATGGGAAGGGGCCAGCTGTGTGCTGTACATAGGGTTGCCACCTTATCCCTTTAAAACCGAACAGCTATGAATTACACAGGTTCTGTGGCTGATTAAGGTGGTAATTAAACTCACTTGGTGCCTTATCAGCAGTAAATTAGCCTCAGAACCTGTGTAATTCATATGTGTTCGGGTTTAAAGGGATGAGGTGGCAACCGGCAACCCTAGCTGTACATAGTTTCCTGTAAACATCACAGCACCCTGCCTCAGTACTCCTCCCAAGAGCCCTCAATCCTGATGCAAGCAGTGTGTTGGTTCTTATAAGGAGTGCAAAAACCCAAATGACTTCATGGGTGGGTCTCAGTCTGGAGGATTGTGTGTTCCTAGGGAAGATGCCTTTGCATGAAGATCATCCATATGTGATGCTGATCCTTTAAAATTGAAAGAACTTAAATTGTGAACCTGTACAGCTTTTGTTATGTTAGGTAAGCCTGTCTCTTCTGGTCTGGGATTCCACAACCAGTTTTAGCTCATGGTTTAATAACCAGCATAGGCTAGACCCAGGTTAGGCATCTGACTTCTGGTCATTAGATGTCCGGTTGCATGTCAGATTAGAAACTACTAGGGAGGGACTAAAGCGACAGAGTAGATAAAGCACATGATCATTCATTGAACAGAAGTCTGGAAAACGTCCATGAGTAAACTCCATGAGTGAAAGATAATCCTCTGTGAAGTGAGTTGCTCAAACCCACATCAGAGGATATCCAACTTCTTGTCGCAGGACGAACTCCACCATAAATAAAAAATAAAGAATCTAGTGCTCTCCGTCTAATGGATTTATTAATCACAGTAAAAGTATAAGTAAAACACTCACAAAACGAGCACTTGAAGCCAAGTGCAAGCGATCATAGACTGCTGTGTATGCAAACACACTCCTCCAAGATGGCTGCAGGTGATGTCAGATGTAACCCCTCCCCGCATCTCTGCAACTCCATTTATGGTGGAGTTCAGGGCCGGCTCTACCACTAGGCGGAGTAGGCGGCCGCCTACTGTGCACTGATACCCAGGGCGCCAAGCGCCTGTCCATATACTACCCCAGATTGTCCATATACTACCCCAGCCTGTCCATATACTACCCCAGCTTGTCCATATACCTGCAGACCACGGCTGGTATAAGAAAGCGAGCCAGTGCCACCCTTATTTGACTTCAGGCCAGGTCCAGAGGCACAGGTGCGGGCCTGTGGACCAGGGCTAATGAAATAGGTAGAGAAGTGCTGCAAAAATCTCCACCTTCGCCACCTCCATCGTATATATGGGCAGGGTAAAGGGGGTGTAGTCAGGGGCGGAGCCAAATGGGGCGGCAAAATGAGGTTTCGCCTAGGGTGTCAAAAATCCTTGCACCAGCCCTGGTGGAGTTCGTCCTGTGACAAGAAGTTGGATATCCTCTGATGTGGGTTTGAGCAGCTGGTTGATCCATCGGGGTCGGATCATTAAGGTGAGAGGCCAGTCTAGCCTTTGGTGGATGGGAGCTATCATACCTGAGCACCTGTGTGTTTTTCATTTATACTCACTTCACAGAGGATTATCTTTCACTCATGGACTTTACTCATGGACGTTTTCCAGACTTCTGTTCAATGAATGATCATGTGCTTTAGATCAGCTGATTATTTATGTATATCTATCATTCATTTTAGCGCTGCACTTTTTGTTATAATTATTCTATGCAAGGTTTTCTGAATGTTCCTTGAGAGCATAGCTGCTTTTGTGTCCTTGAAGGTTATGTTTGCGCTGAATATTTTTTTGTTACTCTAGAGTAGATAAGCTGACTCCGAGTTCCAGTGCCACACCACAGTTTCTGCATGTGAGAAGCTACATTCCAGGTTGGTTGGACAATAGTTGGATGATCTCCTACACTGTGATCATCCACAGGGACCACGGCAACTGGACTTTGCTGTAACATTCTTCTGGAGGTATCTCTAATAATAACTCCATATACCAGCCCTTTGCTGATAACACCTGTGTGTACATTGGATGTATGTGCTATTATTAAAGTGGTTGTTAACCCACTATACAGGCAGTCCCCTAGTTATGAACATCCAACTTATGAACTACTCCTACTTACAAACGGAGGGACACAACAGGAAGTGAGAGAAAATCTCCCCCTAGGAAGGGAAATTCACTCCTGTAAGAGTTGTTATGGGAAAAAGGTGTCTCCACTGAAGCTTTATCACCAATCCTTGTTTCCACAACAACCCAAAATTTTCAAAATCCAATTATCATTGGGACAGGAAGTGAGGTGAAATCTTCTGAACAGAAACATAGACAGCAAAACAAACATTACAGTGGTGTTAACCCTTCCCTATGCTATCCAAAAAGCTTAAAAATATTTGTTTTGGCTGAAGCTACACTTAAAAAATGTACCTGTTCCGACTTACAAACAAATTCGACTCATGAACAAACCTACAGTCCCTAACTTGATTGTAACCCGGGGACCGCCTGTAATATGATTATGGCATCTTCTCTGTTATATAAAAATATATGCCCTTGTGCCTGTGTTGTATAAAAAAAATGCCCATTATGCCATACATCAGAGCGGCTCCCGGAGTTCACATGACTCCCCGGCTCTCTCCTCTCCCCAGCTGACAACTATAGTGGGTGGGGCCAAGCGCTGCTGCTGATGTCAGCCGGGGAAGAGGTGAGGAGAGTGATCAGAGGAGTCACGTGAGTGCCGGCAGCCGTTCTGATATACGGTGTAATCAGTATCTTTTTTATACAGCACAGGAGCACATAGCGTTATATAACAGAGAGGATGGCATGATCATAGTATAGATTTGATAACAGCAGGAGAGGAGGATCGTGAAGTGGACAGAGCTGACAGGCAGGGAGGGGAGGGGGGAGGAGGACAGAGGAAGACACAGGAGAGCAGAGAGCATGGAGGCACATAAACTGATCATGGTATCAGCACTCAGCAGCCATGATTTACCGTGATCAGTTTACAGAGGGGAGGTAATAGCCAGGCGTTATCAAACAGGTTTTTTAGATCATATGTGGGGCCAAGTTACACAGCACAAGCACTGTGCTATAAAGCACATGCTTTAAGGGAACAGGAGGATACATTTTTTTAGGTTAACAAACATTTTAACAAACACTTTAGTCCTGTTCTTATATAAAGCTTGTATTATTTCCATACTGGTGCGCATCTATATAATTATAGTTAATGTTATATGCTGGTTTCAATAGTTCCTCTGTTCCAAACTACTAGATTACTGATTAATTTCCAAGGAAGGGGATCCCCTCTGCTTACAGAGGCCCTGCCCAAGGTGAAGGCACTGCCTACTCTCCTAACTAACGATGGTTCTGGTTCCTTACACTGTAAGGGGGAACCTTGAGGACCCTGATGTAAGGGAGGACTTTGTGGACTGTGATGTAAAGGGGGACTCGTTTTATAGAACAGCAGGGTTCACAGCATTCTACCTTACATGAGAGTCCTCAGAGTTCTCTTTTTTGTTTTCAATATTTTTATTGAATTATACAAAATAGAGGAAGTGATAACATCTGAGAACAGAATGAAAATAAATGGCACAGAACATGGGAATTAACAGTGTAAAGTCTATAGTTACATACAGGATCTTAGGAACAAGTTGAAGAGAATGAATACAGAGGGCAGACAAGTATATGGGTCTCCCCAAATATTGTACTCGTGGGGCTACCTGAATCCCCCCGCCCCCCAATTGGGATCAAGCTGTGGCAAGGGGGGGCAGGCCACCCCAACACACTTATCAGCAGAGCAAAGGATATAAACAAAATGCTAACATGGATGTTCCTAAGGCTAGAGATGCTGGACTAATTAAGGGTGAGAGTATCCCATGATGGGCCAATCCTATTGGTCTCACTGACCACCCATTCAGATCTTGGGGGAGAGAGAGATTTGATTATTACAGAGAGGAGAAAAGTGAGAGTAAGGTGAGAAAGATAGGGAGAGAGGGGGAGTCAATCAGGGAGGTCATGGATGGGAAAAACCTGGGTTGGGAACTCCGGGGATAAGCGAAATGCCCATGTACAATGCCCAGGGTTCCTACACAGCTTCAAATTTTGTGTTGGAGTCAGCGATAATACTGGCTAATTTTTCTTGCTTCATTATCCAGGAAATTTTCCTTCTGGCCTCTTCGAAGGAGACCTTGGGTTTTTTCCAGGCTTTAACTATTGTAATTTTGGCTCCTAATAGGATGAAATGAATTAAACTACGGGAGTGTTTCGGAGTTTTGGGTAGATCGGCATTCAGTAGGGCTATCGAGGGAGACCTAGGGATTCGGTAATTAGTGACCAAATAGATAAGGTTGAAGATCCTCTTCCAGAAGGATCTCACCCTTGGACAGCTCCACCAAGTGTGGAGCGGGCTACCCACCATGTGGCAATTTCTGAAGCAGAGAGGGTTCGCTGAAGGGTAGAAGCTAGCAAGTTTAGAGGGGGTGAGGTACCACCTGGTTAGGACTTTGAGGTTTGCTTCAATTAAGGCCACACTTAGTATACCTTTAGAGGCTCTAGAGCAATAGGAGTGCCATCTATCCAAGTTCCAGTCAAGCTGGAGGTCCTCCTCCCAGGCCTTCATATAGCTAGTCTTGGAGGAAGATGAGGAGAGAGACTGATAAATTATAGAGATGCCTGCCTTTTGGTCCCTGGCTTCACCACACCAGTGTTCGTACAGGGTTATTGAGGGAGGGGATGGTTTGCTGTGCCAGCGCAAGAGCAGGAAATGATGGATTTGTTTGAAGCAAAAGCGTTAAGACTCTGACATTTCCAGCTTAGAGATGCAATGGCTTATTGAGATGGGGCCTAGAGAACTAAAAAAGTGTCCAATCCGATACATTCCTTTGTCTAGCCACCATTTGAAAGCATAAATGTTCAGACCCGGATGGAAGTCTTGGTTATGAAATATGTGCGCCAGGGGTTTGATTTCAGATAATAGAGAAGGGCATGTTTTCAGGTTGTCCCAGATAGCAATGGATTGTGAGAGAATAGGGGCCAAATAGGGGGCCTGTTTTTGGGGGGCATCCACAACAGGAAATCGATAGTGAAGGATGGGCAGCTTGCCTTTCAATCTGAACCCAGTCAGGTTTTTCATACTTAGAGTAGATCACGGATAATTGGGCTAATCTGGCTGCCTGATAGTATCCCTGGAGCCTCGGAAGTCCGAGACCACACCTGGATTTGTGAAGGTAGACTGTTCTTTGGGGAATTCTCAGAGTTCTCTTTTACATCAGGGTCTGCAGAGTTCCCCCTTCCCTGTAAAAGGGAACCTTGCAGACTCTGATGTAGGAGAAACTCTGTGCTGGGTTATATTAACCTGACCTTCATGTAAAAAGGAGAAATATGTTTTTTGCCTTTTGTTATACCTTAAGCACATTGCTAATATTAATTAAATATAACTAATATTAATAATAATCTTGATATTTGCTCTGGAAACTGTCATTTAGGTTAACCTTTTGAACGGTCAGTAAACATTTTGCTATGTCAGTACATTTTTGGTTTGTGTCAGTAAAAAAAGTGTTTGTCAGTAAATTTTGTGTATAGTGTTATAAAATGTTGCTTCGGGAGGTTGGCAACCCTGAATACCGGTGACTAGCTCATGGCCTTCTGCTTATCATTTTTAGGTATGGCTTCTATAGTTTAAGCAGCCAATCAGTGCTGCAGGCTAGTAGGAGGCCACTGTGGCTAAAAGATTAGTATTTTTGGACTCTTAGATTTATTTCTGGGTAGGGAGCATCAAGGGGGAGTTCAACTAATTTTCAGGATTTAGGTTCACTTAAATAACCATTTAACATAATGCTTACATTGCAACAAATAAAACTATTTTTTGGTTGAATAATAATAATGTCCTGTGGGGATATCATTTTTGTATAACTATAATCAGGGTGAAATTAATGGTTCTTATTGCATCTGTGTTGTTGTCTTGGTAATTAATGTGTGTGTTTTTGTTATTTCGATGTTCCACACTGCAGTGCTATCTGTGCACGCACATGATAATGTTATAATTTAGCTGGCTGAGAGGATCTAATGAGGCTGCGGAAAAACATGGCAAGATAGGTTTAATAGATGATAGAAAATGCACAGCCGCTAAATATGAACCAAAAAGTATTAGCGTAATGATCCATTCTTCATCAAGAACTTCCTCGAAATGACTTCAACTCAATTCTAAAGATGGGAACAATTAAAGACTGCTAGGATTCCATTCTCACTGCTCTATAGATTTGCTAATGCCACAACGTTAATGAGGACAAGCCGTTTACCGCGTCTGCTGCAGTCTACTATTCATTAACACTCGTGCTATCTTAATACGATATTTTACTTGTATTATTGTATTGGAGAGTCATTTAATCACTTTCCTGGCTTTTCATTTTGAGATGTGTTTTTTTTCTCTTTTGTCTGCTTCTACAAAGCCATATAAATGTCTGTTACAGAGTAAACCTTAAGGGATCTGTATATTCTTCAATCTACATACACATTCATGACTCATGATGTCATAAGGGTTAATAGCATGACTATGGTTCATATTTCCAACTAATTCTCATATCCGTGAGGATGAGTAATAGCGGTGCAGACTTCCAGAATCTGAGCTACAAGGGCAATAGTGGATGAGCAGTACTGCCTGTTGCTACTTTCTTAAAGAAAAATCGTTCTTTACAACATAAGCTCCATTCAATTCTCAAACAATACTCCCACATACTTGAGTAACAAGCAGAATGTTCCCTATTCAAATCTATGTTCAGTTGAGACATGAGATGTCATACTGGGAAAACACATATAACTGTCCAACATTATGTAGCAACCCAGATAGCAAGGATAACTTGCCATAAATTTGTGTCAGTGTTGAATTGTAAGTCTATTAACTTGCTGCACATTTTCACTGGCAAGTTGTACACTTGCAGAGCACTTAAAGCACAAGTTCTAGTTGACACTTTTCCAATTTGTAGCAAATTTGCATGGCAAGTCTTTTAGCGAGAGCAAAGTTGCAATGGTGAGTCTACAGCAAGAGCTCTGCAAGTCTACAGCATGAAAATTCAGCCACAGTGACCCCTGTGATGGGATGACTATTCCACAACATAACTGAACCAGAACTTGCAGCAGACTTGCAGAATGTTTGCAAAGAAAGTTGATCTGAAGTTGTACAAATCGGACTTGCTGCAATTGTGCAACACACTTGTGAAGCCTGGCAAGTCTAGCAATAGCTTAGCAAGTCATTTTTTTCAAACTTGCAGCATAATTGCTTGCTATCTGGGAATGACACTCCTAGGAGCTTCAGTTACTGTTTATACAGATGACCCGTCCTGTAATTGCCCCAACAATACATTGACAAACCAGTAGTGAATAACTGGACTCTAGTAAAGCAGAGACAGGCCCTGTCTTGGACAATAAAGGCAACAGTTTGTGAGCAGCATGGTGTGTTGGTGAGCAGAGAAAACACAGAGACCGAGGAGAATGAGAATAGTGTTAAGAAAGTCCTAACAATGTACAATTAGGTCCGGCAGATAGGCACACCCACCTGGAACCGCTGACAGAACTGTAGTAGGGGAGAGTTATCTTGAAATGATGATCATGAGCAGAGATAGCATAGTCCCTGCACTTTCCCTACTCCTCTGGAACCTCTACCTGCCGCTATACACAGTCTCTGACAGACGGAGAAGCTGCCCCAACACTAACCACTTGCATTAAGCGCTCCAAGTCAGGGGGCCAAATGCTCGAATAAGCTCTGCCCTCACCCAAGATGGTCACAATCAGACAGCTGTCTCCTGGTTACTAAGTTCCCCACAAATTCTTTCCCCTTCTGTATTTCTGCTTCAGTTCAGCACCACCTACAATGGGAAGTACAGGCTGCACCTGCCTACAAGTTCAATAACACGGGAATTGTTCAAAACAATACAATGAGATGGATAATATGGTGGTTCTCTTTACCACCACTGAAAGGCCTTGCCTGAAACACACTAGGCGAGTGGAGCATGGAACTACAAGGAGCTATAAAACAACAATCAACCTAATAGGTTGCAAAATGGTTTTGGCTAACTATGGGGCCGAACATCAATTTGGTAGACCCTAAATAATCACTGGCCAATGGGTAAATCTGTCACAGAGTGTATTGGTAATGGGGTCCTTTAACTCAATGGGGGAGTGCTAAATCTTCAAATAAACTACGCATTGGCCAGTGATATGTAAGTGATATAACTAAAGGTTTGTTGGGTAATGTATGTCTCTTTGCTGATGATACAAAGGTGTGTAATAGGGTTGACATCCCTGGAGGTGTCTGTAACATGGAACATGATTTGGCATTGCTGGAAGATTGGTCAAAGCAGTGGAGACTGCAGTTCAATATTTCTAAATATAAAATAATGCATCTAGGGAAAAATAATCCCCTTAGAGAGTAGAGCATTGGGGGTACAGTGTTAGCCAGCACTACAGAAGAAAAAGATTTGGGGGTGCTTATTTCAGATGATTGCAAAATGAGCAAACAGAGTGACCAGGCAGTGGGAAAAGCAAATAGAATTCTGGGATGTATCAGTAGAGGGATCACCAGCAGGAGGAAGGAGGTTCTGATTCCTCTATATAGATCTTTAGTGAGACCTCACTTAGAATACTGTGCCCAGTTCTGGAGACCACACTTACAAAAAGATATTGATAAGATAGAATGAGTCCAGAGACGGGTAACAAAAATGGTGAAAGGTCTGGGGGATAAAACATATCAAGAGCAACTTCAGGAACTTAGTATGTACAGTCTGGAGGAAAGAAGGGAGAGGGGAGACATGATTGAAACCTTTAAATACATCAAGGGGGTGAATATGGTTAAGGAGGGCAGTATTTTCAATATGAAACCAAAATCAAGAACATGGGGACATGACCTCAAATTATCTGGGGGAAAGTTCAAAAAAATCTTAGAAAGTATTATTTTACTGAAAGGGTGGTTGATGATTGGAATAAACTACCAACAGAGGTTGTGAGACAGTCAACAGTAAATGGCTTTGCCAACATGCTTGGGATAAACATAAATCTATAGTCATACAACAAGGTTAATGTAAAAAAAAATAAATAAATAAAATAAAAAATAAAATACATAAAAAAAAAAAAAAATAAATAAAAATAAAAAGGGGCAGACTTTTTAAGAAAGCTTTGTCATGGCTATTAGTTTCCAAACAGTTTCAGGCAAAGTTTAGATGGTGACCAAAAGCTTGCTGAAACCGCCCTATTGTGAGCTGCGGGCTCTAGGAGGTGGGGCATGTGCGCTAAATGGGAGAGAAAGTTTTAGCTAAGTCATGAACAGTAAAGGAAATGTTTTGTTTGATTCATAAGGCATGTGATCAGATAGTAGCTTGATTTGAGAGTTCCGTAGAATGTCATATAGGAGCCTTTAGTTGTACTTGTTTTGACCTTTTTTTCACCATCTATTACATCTCTGTGCTGCTGATGCCCTGTGACTTTTCAGTAACTTCCTCTCTACATGCACCCCAGCAATTGCTACATTGGGGCTTTCAGGGCACATTTCATGATGGGAATAACAGTGGACTAGAGTTGGGCAAGCAGTTCGGGCTGAGCAAAAGTTTGGCCCGAACATTGCTTGTTCACCCATTCAGCAAACACCCGAATTTGCAGGGCATTCGACAGGTGTTCACCTTGTCGAATGCCCTGCAATGCACTGCAAGCTGCACAGTGAATTCTAAGGCCTGATTGTGCAAAGCTTTGCCTTATCAGGGCACAGTGAATAGCTGTTCCCGCATCGCATCTCACACTGCCCTCTGCGAACCACTGCGGGTGTCAATACAATGTAATGACACCCCCAGATCAGTTCACAGATCGCAATGCAATCCGATTCAAGTGCGGGAAAAAAACAGTCCCTGCGCACTATTTTTCTGTGAATCCAATGCGATTTCGGCCATACAACTGTATGACTGAACTTACATTGCACAGACATCGCATGCAATCAGCACCGTAGTGTGGATGCGAATCACATGCAATGTCTATGTTCGCACAAGTGTGAACCTAGGCACAGCATTGCCATTAGGTTACATTACAGAAAAGTTACACTGATGTATTTCATTCAGCAGATTTTGTTTATTATATTTTGAGTTTAATATACGGGCTCTCAAATTATTTACATTTTGCAATTCATATTTAAAATATGATCCTTTGTTCTGAGGTTTATGTGTGTGTAACAGACCCCTAACTCGGTCCGGTGAGTTTTTTCAGTCAGATGCATCCAGACTCAGTAATCAGGCAGATTTTATGTTGTCTTTGTAGAATTGGGATAGGGATTGAGAAAAGCTTTGGGATGCCCAGAACTGGAGTTTCCCTCCACAAAAAGGTAGCCAACAGTTTTAGCACAGTAGCCTTCTATTCTCTAAGGCACAGCAAGACAGGGTGTACAGGCAACAGTCTCTCTCCTGAGAATTCTCTCAAGGTCTACTCACTGTGACCCAGGCAGACTGAATACCTATTTTTAGCTTCAGCTTGATTCTGCATAAATTCTCCTTGACTGTTCCTGCGACTTTAGGGGTGATCCTATGGATTCTTCGCTGAGCGACAATCATCCAGGACTTCTTAAGGCTTCTCGTAAGCCTTGGAAGGTTTACCATTATTTCCAAGCTGGGTCACTCTCAGCAGGCAAAATGACCCTACTACTCTCTGCTCTCTGCCTTATATACACCTCTCAGCCCCCTGCTGGCTAGTCTTCTTGACCAGGGATTGGCTGGAGCTGTATCCAGGGCCAGCTCAGACTCTGTCCTCTCCTCTCATGATGTTTCCAGAAATTCTGGAAAGACAGGAGGAGACAGACAAGGCTGCAGAACTCAGAGTAGGCAAAACACAATCAAGTATCCACTTCTAACAGCAGAGCCAAAAATAAAATTTGCCCCACTTCTAGCACCTGACCTAGGAGGGCGCTACATGTGTCTGCATGATTCTCATTTGTGTCACTGTTCTTATAGAGTACTTTGTGTGTACAAGTACTGCAGCATACATGTGTGGTAAATACATGAGTTGGCTCAGACTCCACACCCAAATTCAATGTAACTGTAAATCTCCCTGCGGTGTCCCCATTTCTCAGTTTCTGAAGTTGGGAGGCATGGTGGGTATCTGGAGATGCTGGTGGGGGGGAGTTTAAGTGTATAGTGAGACACTGAGATGGGGGCTGTAAGGCAATGGCAGCCCTGTCTAGAACTCAAAGTTTTTACAAACATTATTTGTCACCCTAGGCTCAAAAGCTTACCTGCTCCTGTTTTAGAGATAAAAAAAATCCAAACTGTTCCGTGTTTAATTCATTTCATTAATTGTTTCATTTTAATATGATATGGAATTCTAGCAAATTCATTTTCACATTTAATTTATATTGCATTTGAAATTTACTATTTGGCTGTCATGGTTCACATTCATTGCTCACGATTTGGAAAAAAACACTAACTGAAATTATTTTGCCAAGATACTTTTGCTAATCTCTGCATCATTTATTTGGTTGGAAGAACTGATAGGGAATTTCAGCCTGGTGCTTAGCAAAATTTGATTCAAGCAAAACCCGCAATCCTTCACTAATGTTTGTTTTTCAGTAGCATAACCTGGGGGCTATGTGCCTCATACAGCTCTTCTGTTTTTACCTAGGCTTTGCTTCCAGCTACATCTTGCTTAATGTGATTGTAGCTGTATTAGTGCAATTGTGCCAGAGAAAATTGAGTTCTGTCCATGAAGAAACAGTTAACCAACCTGATCACAAAGGAAACACAGGTGAACAGTGACATTTTCTTTCTCCCAAGATGCAAAAATAGGATTCTCATACCACAAGGTCTCCGGATTAAAAATTCTTGTGCAAATACACTGAACTCTCCTTATGCAGAAGGACTCTGCAGACGTACCAGCGAAAGATTATGGAACAACCTCATTCATAAACTGTATGGTAAAAGGGAAGCAATCAGGAAACAAAAGCAGTTGGTGTTTGAAACCTTAACATCACTGGACTCTACAAGCATCAACCAAATTAAGAATGAAATTGAAACCTTGCAAAGACAACTACAAAAACCTGCCATGAACAGGAAGCAAAAAAAAAATCCAAAAGCTACACCAAGAACAGACCTTTTGGATACAACCTAAACAACATAAAATAAACACTACTTCCATAACTCCTGCTATAAGCAACATGGAACCCAATCCCGAATCCCCAGGTATCCCTTGTGTAAATACTGACCTGACTGAAAATGTGGATATAACAGAGGAACTTGGAATCATGAATTTGTCAAATCATGACCTTTCCGCACCAGAAGTAACAGTTCTCTCCAAAGGCCTCACATTCTGCCCAACTACCAAATTGGATAATTTACAGGTGTGGTCAGATATGGAGGAACTCTTCAGGAGACTAAAGCCCCGTACACACGGTTCAACGGTTGTATACAACAGGTCGTACTAATGACCGTCGTATATGTAATCGATCATTCGTATGCACGATTTGAACAGTCGAACATACGACGGTCGTACAAGGGAGTTGTATGAGCAGACTAGAAAACCGTACCAACAAGCTCTCATACAACCGTTGTATCGCGTGTACAGAGCAGTTGGTACAACAAAGTTGTATTGTGCAAAACACGCATGCTCCAAAGTCAGGAATGGCTGGATGCTAATTACATGCACCTGGACGTTCTTCTGCGGTAGAACGATCGTGTAGTGCAGTCAGTATGCTACATACAACAGCCAACATACGATTTGACACGATCGTACGTGCGATCGTCCCCCCGTGTGTACGGGGCTTAAAGCTCAAAGAATACTTTCACAGTAAAGAAAGCAATGCAGGGACAATAGGAGGCGACAAAAAGAAAAAGAACAGTAACTTCCCACCTCCACAAGGACGCAACCCCAAATTGGACACCTATATTGACAGCTTCAGGCTGCGAATCACATCCCTGATATCTACCCAGCAAAAGAAAATATTATACAACCTTTAACCACTGGAGCGAAGGGCTGTACACGATCTGCGCAACAATCAGGCCATAACCATCAAACCAGCAGATAAAGGAGGAGCAGTCGTTGTGATGGATACAGACAAATATATACAAGAGGGCCAGAGGCAGCTGGCAAATACTACTTACTGACATAGGTAGTGTTGCTGACGAGGAGGAAATAGACGACCAAACTACCAATACCGGACTAACAACGCGTCTAGCACATGTCGGGAAGCGAGGTCACCAATTTCCAACATATTATAAAAGAAAACGACCCATCTATAGTCCCTACACTAAGCGTCGGACTTCGACAGTTATATCCACAGGTTAAACCCCAACGCAGGAACACCTCCACCCTTCAATGACAAGAAAAAGAAAAACAGCGGAGGATAACAGGGACGTAACGAAAGAAATGACACTTTCATAAGAAACTCGAAATTCGGGGCATGTGTGCC
>BLSH010105798.1:477857-494856 GCA_018402905.1 Glandirana rugosa | reverse complement strand
CATGTCGGACTATTTTGACACTTTTTTGGGACCATTGGCATTTATACAGCGATCAGTGCTATAAAAATGCACTGATTACTGTGTAAATGTCATTGGCAGTGAAGGGGCTAACCTGCAGGGGGTGCTCTAAGGGTTAACTATGTTCCCTGGGCGTGTTCTAACTGTAGGGGGACTGCACTATCTGGGGAAGGGAAGTGGTCACAGCCTTCGTATACAGGAAGGCTGTGATCACAGCCCTTCCCCCTTCACACAGAGCGGAGTTCCGTGTTTAAATACACGGACCTCCGTTCCTCCGCTCGGGGGGGCCATCGCGGGTAGCCGGCGGCAATCGAAGCCGCCGCACCCGCTCCCTGGCCCTCCCCGAACACAGTGAGCGCGTGGGCGCGCCTCCGGCGGCGCGCGCGCGCTCACCAAGCTCGATCCCGTAGCCGCCGTCGTATGACGGCGTTTTGCGGGAACAAACCACTTTGCCGCCGGCAAATGCCGATCGGCGGTCGGCAAGTGGTTAAGGACCAACCTCATTCATAAACTGTATGGTAAAAGGGAAGCAATCAGGAAACAAAAGCAGTTGGTGTTTGAAACCTCAACATCACTGGACCCTACAAGCATCAACCAAATTAAGAATGAAATTGAAACCTTACAAAGACAACTACAAAAACTTGCTATGTACAGGAAGCAAAAAAAAATTCCAAAAGTTACACCAAGAACAGACCTTTTGCATACAAGCTAAACATCATAAAACAAACACTACTTCCATAACTCCTGCTATCAGCGACATGGAACCCAAGCCCGAATCCCCAGGTATCGCTTGTGTAAATGCTGACCTGACTGAAAATGTGGATATAACAGAGGAACTTGGAATCATAAATTTGTCAAATCATGAACTTTCCGCACCAGAAGTAACCGTTCTTTCCAAAGGCCTCACATTCTGCCCTACCACCAAATTGGATAATTTACAGGTGTGGTCAGATATGTGGGAATTCTTCAGGAGACTAAGGCTCAAAGAATACTTTCACAGTAAAGAAAGCAATCCAGAGACAATAGGAGGCTACAAAAAGAAAAACAACAGCAACTTCACACCTCCACAAGGACGCAACCCCAAATTGGACACCTATATTGACAGCTTCAGGCTGCAAGTCACATCCCTGATATCTAACCAGCAAAAGAAATTATACAACCTTTCGCAACTGGAGCGAAGAGCTGTACACGATCTGCGCAATAATCAGCCCATAACCATCAAACCAGCAGATAAAGGAGGAGCAGTCGTTGTGATGGATACAGACAAATATATACAAGAGGGCCAGAGGCAGCTGGCAAATACTACTTACTACAAAAAACAGGACTATGATCCGACCCAGGATTTTACAAATATGTTCAGACCCAGAGGACAGAGATAAACATCTCAGACCACTGGCAGACTCCTTCCATAAGAAAGGGTACAAAGACCAAAACCATAAACAACAGCATAAACACAGCCTTGAAACCACAAAGTGAAAATCTACTCCAATACAAAGAGAAAAAAAACAAATAACCGTGTCCCTCTAGTCACCACATACAACCCAGCACTAGAAGGGATAAAAAAGATAATCAAAGATTTACAACCCATTATAACAGAAGATGATACTCTGAAAGAAATATTCCAACAACCCCCAATATTGGCTTTCAGGCAACCACCCAATCTCAGACAAAAACTAATCAGCAGGAAACTTCACTCTGATTATGAAGTCACAAATAAGGAAAGCAAACCCTGCAATAAAAAACATTGCAAACTGTGCAACCAGATCAATCTATCCAAAAGTGCCGCACACACAAATGGGACCTTCAATATCATGGGATCATATAGCTGTACCTCTAGTAATGTGGTATATCTCATTCAATGCAATAGGTGCAAACAATGATGAATTTACACAGACATTATTATTATTTATTATTATACAGGATTTATATAGCGCCAGCAGTTTGCGCAGCGCTTTACAAAAATCATTCCATCAAGAATCATAAAGAAGATGATTTCTGCACACCGGTGGGACATAATTTTTGACAACCGGACCACACTGTTGAAAACCTCAATTTTTTAGTTCTTAAAGGGGATTTCAGAACCACGCAGGAAAGGAAAACATTTGAACTAAGAATGATTCTTCTTTTTGACACAAAAAATAATGGCTTAAACTTGGATATAGGTTTTCTCACTCATTATTCTAAAGTTTATCGACCCCCTCTGTGACTGTCACCCCCCTCCCCTCCCCAGTCTATAACTCTGCCTGTCTTATCTCACTATCTCTGCAGCTAGTTTCATTACCATGGCCTTATACATTGATTTGTATTTGCTTGTTTTTCCTCTTTCTCGTTTTTCCCTCAGAGGTTTTCTTCTTTTTAGTTTTCTTCTTTTTTTTTAACATTTGGCTTAAACTGTTTTTATTCAGTACTGCTTGGACCTTGAAGAAGGGGAGATACCCCGAAAGCTTGTCCTGAAGATATTTATGTTAGTGCAAATAAAAAAAGTATCACGGACAGTACTCACTTTTCTCTTCCAGATACAAAATTCGAACAAAATGCAACATAAATGCTGAGACGCATATGCTCAGGAAAAATTGGACTATTACCATAATGAACAACCCCTTGCCCCCCATACAAGAAACCACACTTACAACTATTAAGTTGGAAAAATGGCAAGACCACATCTTTATTTAACTTCCAACACAGAACATGTAAACACATTTAACCAGTGCTTTAACATGAACTAGTCAAATTCCAAAGGGGGGCCTGTCCTTACCATAAGTGTTGGACAGGCAGACTAATTCCAACTTCCAATCAAGGGCGTAGCCCATTACAGCAACTTTAAATGCTGGCAAGGTAAAAAAACCACCGCTAAAGCTGTGACAGACCATCCAAAAGGGTCGGGAGGGTGGGTAGCTCTTCCAGCCAAAAAGGCCCAGAATTCCCTGAGGCAGAACTTTTATGAGCTCTGGCCCATGCCCCATCAGTCAAGGCTCTCTTTCCCTAAAGGGATCAAGAGGCCTTCATTATGAGGTTGACCTACTAAAACTGGAGAGTGCAAAACTGGTGCAGCTGTGCATGGTAGCCCATCAGCTTCTAACTTCAGCTTGTTCAATTAAGCTTTGACAAAAAAAACTGGAAGCGGATTTGTTTCTGTGCAGAGCTGCACCAGATTTTGCACTCTCCAGTTTTAGTAAATAACTCCCATTATTTCAATGTTTCCCTATTAAATTTTGCAGTTTATATAAAAAATGAAAAGAGAGCACCTCTGCATCAGATTCTGATTTACTCGGCTTCAGCAGAATTCAAGAATAACACTTGGGACCAGCAGAGTGAAGAGTAGTTGCAGTAATTTATTTGAAGACCTTCAGTACAAATGTTTGAAGAATTACTTTTATCTCATTGACCAATCAATAATGATGCTGAATATATGAAAAAGAATACTAACCTGCTTGTCAAATTTGCATAATTGCATTATATGTAATAAATGAAACAAAAACAAGCAGAGAGAGAAGAGCGAGGCTCTTTTATAAGGCCTGCAGCACATGTGCAGACATTGGTATCTCCGCTGCTGATCTTCTTATGATAGTCTAGCAAACTCAAACCTCAGCACTCCAGAATCACCAAACCTGCACTGGGCCAGTGGATCAGAAAGTATTGTAGCAATGGCCCCGACCTCTGAAGAGCTGATGGTGAACTTCAGGGTCAGGGAGAGCTGACATCCATTCTCACAGTGTGGGTCAGTGGGTAGTGTGAAGTAATGTATATTAAGTTGGATGCCAGACACTTTGATGATGCAGAACAAAAGAGATTTATTTTCTGCTAAAGAACCGGGGAGAGAGGGTTAGGGCCAGGACTTCCAGGTACAAAAGCACTTAGCAGACTCCGAGACTCACAAAAATAGAACAGTATAGAACAGTATAGCGGTTGTATAGCTCTCGATGCCTTAAAGTTGAACTGCACCGGAAAGAGCTGTTTCCTTTAGCAACTGAACTTGTATTGTGACTTCAACACAAATCTGTACACATGCCAAACTTGGTATCCCCATTGTGTAGACTTTGCCTCCATCTCACAGCCTCCCGCTACATCTTCATGAACTTGAATTCACAGTCTCTTAACAAGACTTCTTGGACTCCCACTGCCACTGGGTCCCTTGAACTTCACACAGCCAACCACTGTACCTTCCAGGTGTCCCCATGCTGACCTGCTGGGTCCTTTATTCGGCTCTTTAGCCTAGCTGATGAACTCTCTTGCAAGCATTACCCCCGCTATCCTGCTGGGTCACTAGCTTGACTTCCGCTGAGATTTACCCACTTCTTCACCGTCCTTGGTTTAGTGAAAAAAGCTGCCCTGGTACTCTCTCAGACTCTGAACTCTGGTCTCTGATAACAGGAATGGATGTCTCTTAGTGGCAACTGTATCCCCTTTATCTCTGACCTCTGGTTCTCACTTGCCTCTGGTAACAGGACTGGTCATCCCATGTGGCAACCGCTGTTCCTTCACCTCTGGCAATGGTTTGGTTCCCGTTCCGGCTGAACCTCTACAATGATCTGGCTCCCCTCTGGCTGAGCCTCTACACGCGTGGCTAGGCCTCAGGCTTCAGGCCTAACCTTCAGCTGCTGGGACACACCCAGACCACAGGCCTAAGCTTGGGGCTGAAAAAGAACACTGATAATCTGACTCTTTCTCCTTAAATAGACTGTCCCAGCATGTAAAGTAGCGACTGATTGGCTGAGAAAATGTGTCTATTCATAACCTGAACTTACTGTGATCTTATCATTCTAATGCCAAAGGCAGCAATGCCACCTAGTGACTAAAGAGAGAGAGATGCACCAACTCAGGATTAGAGAAAAGTCAGAGGATCCACCTAACAATTAGCCAGGCTAGTTACCACCTAGCAGACTAAATGTGTTAGCAACTCTGCCTAACACCAGGGTGCTACGGTATTATAGGTTGGCTTTACCTTTTCCTTTATTAGATCAGGAAGTATCATAGGTTGCATTTACCTTTTCTTGAGAACGTTGAGCAGGGAGAAGGCTACCGAAGAGCCAATCACTATAATAACTTAAGTTTTCTTAACTGGGGATTTGGCAGTAAATAACCTGTGAGAGCATTGGGGAGCTTTTGTAGAACAGAAGCGTATCTCCTGAAAACAGAAGACATGCATGCAATTTAATAGCCTCACACCATGCTGCTCTATGTTTATAGGGGCTGCTAAGTCAGTGGGCATTCAGTGACACTAAATTATTAGGCATGTTAAATCTTTACAAAGATGCAAGAGCATGTGTTACCAAAGTCTTGTACTGTGCACGTTCAAGAATCCCCTGGCCAAATTTTACTGCCGTCAGCTCCATGCTTCAGGCTGTAGTTAAAGTTGTCATGGTGGATGTTGAGGTGTTCAGGCATAGTAGAGGAAGCCATCAGAGAAAGGAATTGTAAACTGCCACCTTGGAAGAGTGGTGGCGCAAAGTTAAAAATACAGAGAAACATAACAGCGTCAACTAGAACCGTAAAGGTGGGTACCATGGTGGGTACTAAAAAGGTAATCCTTTAAGGATCAGCGAGTATTCTGAGAAGGAAGGACTTCTACAGCTCCTGTGGGCAGAATCTCCAAATGAGTAATGATTCAGGAGGGTAGCAAACATACTGTGCAAAACAACTGGTGAAGTTGGGCTGTAAAACTCGAAGCAGTAAGGTGTACCAACTGCAGCACAGTATAAGTCATTTTCAGAGGTCAGAAAAATGTTTCCTGCGTAGTGTAAGCAAATTACTTTTTCACAGTTGTTGATCTTTGGAGGCAGGGAGCAGGTTCCATGTTCTGAGAAGGCGGAGCCCTTCTTCAAGCGTGTAGACCATGTGCTGTCTATTGCCATTGGTGATTAGCAACTTGGAAGGAAATCTCCAGCGGTTAATGATTTTATGGTTTTGGAGCATTTTAGTGATGGTGGTTAATTGCTTGCGAGCTGTGAAGGTATATTGAGAGAGATCTGCAAACAGCTTAATACCCATGTATGGATCTGGTAAGGAAGTTGCTTGATGGGTCAGCTGTAGCATTTTCTCTTTAAACATGTAAGAAGTGGATCCGTGCTATAACGTCACGTGGCATGGGGTCTGACTGGTACGGTGGTTTGGGCAGCCTGTGTGCCCTATCAATGATGATTTCATTTTCTGGGATATCAGACAGGAGAGTTGTAATCATATGCTGTATGTATAGCTTTAACCACTTGCCGGCCGCCTACCACAGATGTACAGTGGCAGGTCGACTCTATTGTGCGAAACGACGTACCTGTATGTCATTTCTTGCAATAGCCACTTGGGGGCGCACGCTGCCAGAGGCGCGATAGCACCCTGATTGGAAACAGGGAATGCCAATCAGCGGGTCCAGCAGACCCGATGTCTGCCGGCCACCCACAATCGTTCCTCAGAGAGACAGAATGGAGATCTGCCTTTCGCCGTTCTGACAGGGAAGAAGGTGGAAATCTTGTGTTCCTGCTAAGCAGGAACACAGATCTCTGTCTTCTTCCAGTCAGAGCAACCCCCACACAGTTTGAATGCACCCTCTAGGGACACACTTAACCCTTTCATCGCCCCTGGTGTTAACCCCTTCCCCGTCAGTGTCATTAGTACAGTAACAGTGCAAATTTTTAGCACTTATCACTGTAATAATGTCACTAGTCCCTAAAAAAAGTGGCAAAAGTGTCAGTTAGGTGTCCGATTTGTCCGCCGCAATGTTGCAGTCCCGCTAAAAATCGCTGATCGGTGCCATTACTAGTAAAAAAAAAATAAATAAATATGCCATAAAAATATCCCATAGTTTGTAAACGCTATAACGTTTGCGCAAACCAAGCAATATACGCTTATTGGGACTTTTTTTTTACCAAAAATTTGTAGCAGAATACATATTGGCCTAAATTGATGAAGAAAATAGATTTTTTTACATTTTTTATTGGGTAGGTTTTATAGCAGAAAGTAAAAAAGATATATATTTTTTTCAAAATTGTCACTCTTTTTATGTTTATAGCATGAAAAAATAAAAACTCCACTCCCCCACTGATCCACTGCACAATGTTGAAATGGCCACTTGTAGTTTCCATTTGAAAGCCTGTTTGACAGAATGACAACACAAGAGGACATTCAGGAGACAGAGACAGAGGGGTTGATTTACTAAAGCTGGAGAGTGCAAAATCTGGTACAGCTGTGCATGGTAGCCAATCAGCTTCTAACCTCAGCTTGTTCAATTAAGCTTTGACAACATAACCTGAAAGCTGATTGGCTTTAATGCAGAGCTGCACCAGATTTTGCACTCTCCAGCTTTAGTAAATCAACCCCGGAGTGTTATCGCCCTTTAACAGGAAGTTCCTTAATAACAACCTTTATGGGAGGATGACCACTTATTATTTATCGGAAAGAGAATATTTAAAAAAATTTCAACTAACTTTCAAAATAGCATTAACATGTTATAGTTCAGATGAGACTTTAACCTCCCTGGCGGTGTTCCCGAGTGTGGCTCGGGGTGAATTTTCAGTACCAAGAACGGTAACCCCGAGCCACACTCGGGATTGCATTGCTGGATCCAGGCAGCGCTACTTACCATGTCCCCTGGATCCAGCAATGTCCCCCGCAGTGTCTGCGGGCTGTGTCCGCCGCCAGATGCCTCTGTGTGCCGGGCTCCGTTCCCTGCGAGCGTCGCGTCGCACGGGGACGGAGACCGGCGGGAAATTCAAAAAGTGAAACACACAGCACACATACAGTACACTGTAATCTTATAGATTACATTACTGTATGAAAACATTTCACATGCCCTTTGTCCCTAGTGGTTTGCCCAGTGCCCTGCATGCACTTTTATATTATAAATGTCATTCTTTCTGCCTGGAAACATGAGAATGTTCATAACAACCAAAAAGTGTCCCTTTGCGTGAAAAGTGGTTTTTGGTCAGCTAGAAAACACAGATAGTAAATAAGAATCATTTGCAGTATTGAGTGATACTGATTTTTGGGGAAATTTATCATCAGAAACTGAAAGTGACGACAGTGACAATTCTGCAACTGAGCAAATTTCTGTGTTTTTGGTTTGATTACATTACTGAATACATTTTATTACTATTATATTATTATTTTTGATAATTATTTTTAGTTATTTATTATATTATAATTTATGATTTCATTTTTCAAACTTTTTCATACCCGGGATGTCTACTAGACTCTTGTTTGGACAGATTTAAGTGAGTTATTGCTAAGAATTACAGGCCTACAATATAAAACGCCAAATTTCCATGCAAAATAATTGTACCGCTTTCAGCACCAAAAATCTGAAATAATCATACCGCCAGGGAGGTTAATGATTGGGTTCACAAACTATGTAACCCCTTATTATACTCACCTCTTCTCTGCTGAACCCTTCATCTGTGAAAAGGTGCCAGCACCGTGATCCTGGCCAGATTTAAATTCTGCCAATCTTTTCTAGCTTTCATCTCCTTCAGTTCCATGCATAGTAATTATTCTACCAATGTCTCCACTAGACTAGCCATGAAGTATACAAAGTATTTCTGTGTGCTATCATGTAAGTCACTATAGCAGACCTTTATACAGTATTATTCCCAAGAGGATATTACTTCATCAGCACTCTGTTATCTTTCAAATAACAAAACAATATGTATCGAACCACAATGGATAAATCAGAAACTTTGAAGATGAAAAGAAGGCATGTTCAAAAACAAAATGGGACCCTGAACATTTCTTATGAAACTCACTGAACCGTCAGCTGTCTAATTCACACGAAAATCAATGTTTGAAATAATAAAATGGAAGCTGACTTTCCAATATTCATGTACATCTCAACAACTGATTGAACTGACAGATTTCAATTGCTGCTTAGAAAACAATGGAAACTGTTTGGGCAGAATGTCGAAGTCTTGAGAGTTTGGCGTAGAATGGATCTTTGTTGTGCTTCACTTCATTGTTTTTCTCCCACTCAAATGTTCAGGCAAGGTGTTGTTGTGAAGGAATACCTAATGAAGGAGACTGATTGTCAGTTGACGTGTTAGAAGAATGTATTAACCTTCATGCAATTGCTTAAATAGTTCATGATGAAGAGTGTCAATTAGAAAAAAATCCTAAAATGTTTGAAGTTATGCTGTTGTCGTTGATCAAAGTTTATAAGATTGGCATGCAGCAGCTCATTATTATCATATGAAGTTTAAAAAGATGCCATAAAAAGTATTGTTTAGAGGATAGGGAACATAATCATACATAGTGCTACAAAGTGATCAAGAATATTGAATTACAGTATGGAACCCAGTGGGGGTTCCCTGCAATTAGCTGTTGGCGGGAAGCCCCATTGAAAGCAATGGGAGGCTTATAGCTCCCACAGCTCTTTGCAGCAGATCCCGTGTAATCGCTCATGGAGTGATTACCTGTGAATGATCGGCCCTGGATGCACACTGTCTGCCCTTTATGCAGCTAATTGCAAGTTGCCCCATTTGCATGTATGAATGGGGCAATGCCAATAAAAAAATCTTTACTTAGAATCTAATTAAAACCCCATTAAATCTAGGAAACGTGTCTATTGTTAACCTCTGAAGATAGAAATGAAAAATATTGGTTTATGCTATAATGGCCTGCCCCCCTACATATGTTGAATTCACTGTTATATTTATTGGTGTCCACTAATGATTGAGATAAAAAAACTTTGCTATTTGCCATAGCGACTTGGCCAGTATGTTCAAACCATTGTCATTGTCAATTCTATTTTAGGTTGATTCAGTATATCACCAGAATGGGGAAATACAAGAATTTATTTTATGTAGATGCACAGTCATTAAAACTTCTAAAGTACTCTACTGAAAAAAATCTAGTTTTCATGTGGTCTATGGGATTTTTCCTTGTTTTTCTGCCCCAACAATACCAATCATTGAGACTGGGCTTGCAATACAATTAAACTGACATTTAAATAATTCCCCAGCCTTTATAAATCAGTGTTGTCAGAGAGTAGTTTTGCTGGGATAATGACTTTTTATATTAAATTCCATTCAAATAAAAAAAAAAAAAAAAAAAAAACTCGAGATACAGGGAACACATTGTGGGCGGGGCTTAGGCACCCGTGTTTGGACAAGTGGAACTGCACTTGCAAATCCTGACTTCAGGTTGGGAGCCGCCATCATGTGACAATCAACATTAAGGCAGGACTCTTGGACCATAGAAGCGAGTTCCAATGACACTGTAAGTTCTTGCTCTCTGTGCTCACTTCCTTACATTGATGACACTTAAGCACTCTTTGCAAAGAGGACACCACTCCCAGGTGTGAAAATTTTGAGGTTGGTAAGGCTGAGCCTGTACTGGGCTCCACCAATCCAGAAGTTCATGTCACCTCCCTCCCAGTGACACATCCCACGGTTGCTATGGGATACATGCAACGCTCTCACCAACCTCCGTACTTGCTCTCTTCTCCTGTGACCCCTCTATACACTCTCTTCCGTGAAACCAGGCTGCATCCCTATGCACTCTGTGCCATGGATCTGGGCCCAAAGAGTGGGGAACCAAGCACTTAACCCCATCCACTACCAGAGGAACTGCCACCCCTGCCAGGCATCCTTCTTCTGGCTGATTGGCTGCTGTCAGGATATGCATTCCAGCAAACAAGATAACTCCTGTGGACGAACTTCTGGGTACAGGCTAAAACATATTCCCTTTCGTGCTCGCAAGAATTGGGCACTAAATATATGCATGCGGGAAGATGCGTGCACACACTAACTTTTGCACATGCTTATGCATGCCAGCGCTTGCATGCACCTGTGACAGATGCTGGTGCCAAACAGACTATTTAAACTCAGCCCAGATCAGTGCTGCTTTGTCTTCAGCCTCCTATGTACCTGTGATCCTGTGAACCTGTATCCTGCTTCTTGTTGCTGATTTGGCTTGTCTTGACTGTTCTCTGAACTCCACCTGCATCAACCTCAGCTTATCCCCTGACCTCCACTTCTGTCTGCTCCTTTGGCTCCTGTTCCATTGATCGGTTCCAGAATTGGCTTGTCTCCTGACCACATTCCTTTTGTGCCCTGTACCCGATCCATCCCGTCTGTGTATGACCTGGCCTGCCTGACCTTGGTACTTTGCCTGCTGTCACCAGCACCAGCTGTCTGCCTGCTTGCTGAAGCCATCTGATGACTTCTCCTACCCAGTGAGGACACCTGCCCTACTGCTATCAAGACTTCCAGGCACTTGTGCCACTCTACACTCCTGCACCTCCTGTCTACACTATCAGGGGCTCTGAGTCAGAGGTGTAAGAGGGGCCTTCCTCATCATCAGGTTCTGCTACTAGGTACGTGATAGCTGCCTTGCATGTGATAAAAACACTGTAGTCCTTAGCAACAACAGATTAGCTTCCACTGGACAGTACTCATGTAATGCATCTTCCTCTAGCTCAGTCCCCTTGTTGTGTTGCAAACCCCGTTCTTTGATACACTGTGCATGCACCCCTTTACGAGATTTCAGACCAGACAAAGCAAGTAAAGGAACAAGATCCCATATGGAGGTAGTTGCTGCACTCAGCACAGTTCTCACTAAGCAGTTGAACACAAATCCTGTTCTACATCCATAGAGTGTACATACCTTATACAGAAGGTAAGTCCAGCAAGCAATCACTTTTTAAGGCAATAGTCAATTAAGGCAATAAAACACAGGAAGCACTACAAGTCCTTTAGAGTCCATGATAGGCAGTAATCCACAAAGGCAGAAAATCCATGTTTAGCAGCTACAAGTCCATAGGTACCTCAAGCTTGGAACCCCCTCCAGGAACCCCGATTAGGCTCCTTTCACACCCCTCTCCCCAAAGGGGGTGAAAACTCCAGCAGAGTATTCAGCTACATTTTGGTAGTATTTCCCCAGGAATCTCTCTATGGGCTTGGAGGCGGTCCCTTTTATGTTTTTTGACCTGTAGGAGGTGGGAACCTGGCTGAAAATGGCGGGAAAAATATTAACCCTCACTTCCTGGTTACCCCTAACTCTCAGGTTCACCTTTTTTTTCCTAAATTCCAGCTCCTCTATGTACCAATATAGAATTCTTATAACTTCTTTTGCAAAAATAAAACAGCTTTCCATTTATTGTACGCATGCTTACCTCACTGGCTTCATGGCTTTTTAAAAATAGGGATGGGTGAATGGTTCGCTGTTCGGTCGTTCGGCACAGCTGAACAAATGGGACATTTGACCATTTGTTTGGCCCCTGAACAGACCAAAATGCAATGCGGCACTGAACAATGCATTGCAAGCCTTGATCAGGTCACAGAGCACTGTCAGAGTCATGATTGGACACTGTCATCATGACTTTATCCAATCATGGCTCATTCACGCCCCACAGTATAAAAGTCCTGTTCTATCTCTGGTGAGAGATAGAACAGGGCTCTGTTCAGTGCTATTAGTTAGTTAGTGTGCTAAACTGTGCTATTTTGCTTCAATTGTCAGTGTAGAATATTAGTCTAGTGTCAGTCTAGGGATAGTGTGAGTGTAGTGAGGAGGACCATCATTTAGCTTTGCATAGTGTGCAGCTAGGGTAGGGACAGCTCAGTTTCACTGTAGTGTAGTGAGACCGTGTCATTCATACATACATTAGTGTATATGTAGAGTAGGGACAGCTCAGATAGTTTCCGTGTAGTGGGACCGTGTCAGTAATCTTTACATTAGTGTATAGCTAGAGTAGGGACAGCGCTGATAGTTTCAGTGTAGTGTAGTGAGACCGTGTCAGTAATCTTTACGTTAGTGTATAGCTAGAGTAGGGACAGTTCAGATAGCGTCAGTGTAGTGACGGTAGAACACCGTCTATTTGATTGCGTTACTGCAAGTTTAACGCTATTTACTTCTGTGTGCTTTACTGCCAGTTTAACGCCATTTACTCCTGTGTGTGTTACTGCCAGTTTAACGCCATATAGTTCTGCGCGTTACTGACAGTTTAACGCCATATAGTTCTGTGTGCATTACTGCAAGTTTTACACCATTTACTTATGTGTGCGTTACTACCAGTTTAACGCCATTTACTTCTGTGTGTGTTACTGCCAGTTTAACACTGTTTTCTTCTGTGTGCGTTACTGTCAGTTTAACATCATATAATTCTGTATGCGTTACTGTAAGTTTAACGCCATATAGTTCTGTGTGCATTACTGCCAGTTTAACACCATATAGTTCTGTCAGCGTTACTGCAAGTTTAACGCCATTTACTTCTGTGTGCGTTACTGCCAGTTTAATGCCATATAGTTCTGTGCGTTACTGCCAGTTTACGCCATATAGTTCTGTGTGCAATACTGCCAGTTTAACGCCATTTACTTCTGTGTGCGTTACTACCAATTTAACGCCATATAGTTTCTTTTTGCGTTACTGCCAGTTTAACGCCATATAGTTCTGTGTGCGTTACTGCCAGTTTAACACCATTTACTTCTGTGTGCGTTACTGCCAGTTTAACGCCATATAGTTCTGTGTGCATTGCTGCCAGTTTAACTCCATTTACTTCTGTGTGCATTACTACCAATTTAACGCCATATAGTTTTTTTTTTGCATTACTGCCAGTTTAACGCCATATAGTTCTGTGTGCGTTACTGCAAGTTTAATGCCATATAGTTCTGTGTGTGTTACTGCCAGTTCAACGCCATATAGCTTTGTGCATTACTGCAAGTTTAATTATATTATATTATTGTGTATCCATGGAGTGTATCTGTGTAGTGTGAGTGCTCAAATTAAAGTGCACCAAACACCAATTTACATTGATTAAAGTGCATCTACTTACAGATTTCCACTTCTTCTTAACATTTGCTAATAAGCACCGCCCCCTCCTTCCCAATAATGTCTGGGAGGACAAGAAAGAGAGGCAGACATTCCCTTGGCACTGCAAGGGGGCCAACAATAAATGTGTCCACAGGCAAAGGTGGACGTGGTGGTCAGTCCTCAGGCAGGGCATCATTTCCTCTGTTTAGTGAGTTTGCCCATGCTATCCAGCCACAGCATACAGAGGAGGTGGCGGACTGGCTTACTAAACCTTCCTCATCCTCATCATCCTTTGTCACGCAAGAAGAGACAAGTGTGCAGTCCCCTGCAGTTGCCAGAGTGGATAAACCTGCATCCTTGTCCACATCTATTCCTGCCATAGCCCCAACATCAGCCATGGAGGAGGAGTCAGCTAAGTTATTTGACCACAGCGTCAGCCACTTGCTCCTTGATGATACCCAGCCATTCCTGGATTGAGATGTTGGTTCTGAGGTTGAGGATGACAGGAACATGAGCCTAGAAAGAGGGGAGAACACTGGTAGACAAATTGGCATTCCTGTTCCCCCAGCCGCAGCGTATTGCCAAATTGTCTCCAGTGGTAATGATGATGGAGGAGATGGAGATGATGACGATGATGAGGTCACTGATGTGACTTGGGTGCCAGATAGAGCAGAGAAGAAACTGAAGGTGAGGTGGCACATATGCAGCAGATCACACTGTTGCTATCTGCAAACTGTGTCTCAGGCACATCAAACATGGCAAAAACACCAGCCATTTGAGTACCACATGCTTAACAAGGCATTTAACGCCCAACCACTTAGCCTGTTGGCAAGAGCACCTAAAAGCCACACAAAAGGGGCACAAATCTGTCCCTCCTCCTCACTTACGCACTTCAGTGTGCCCCTGCTATACCGAGTAATTACCTCTCAGCAGCCTCCACTGACAGGGATGATGGTATAGCACAGGGTGTCCCAGGTCCTAGCAACACCTTTGCCAGCAGCACACCACCAGCTGTAGACTGTAGCCGGCAAATTTCTCTGCCCCATCTTCTGCAGCGGAAAAAAAATACAGTCCCTACCACCCACATGCTCAGCATCTAAATGCAAGTTTGTGAAAGCTGTTGGCTCTCCAACTTTTGCCTTTCAACATGTGTTGTATGGCAGGTTCCCAGTCGCTACTACTTTTCACGTAAGGCCATTCCAAATCTCTACCATCACGTGGAAGGGAATGTTCTGGCATCGTTGGGCAAGGCAGTCAGCCGCAAAATCCAACTTACTGCTGACACGTGGTCCAGCAAGCATGGGCAGGGAAAATATATTTAGTTCACAGCACACTGGGTAACACTGCTTGCAACCCGAAGGGATGCAGGACAGGGCTCGGTGCTGCAGCTTGTTGTGCCCCCACGTCTCCATATAGCTGGTGGTGATGATTCCAGACCTGTGATTTCTACCCCCTCCACCTCCTCCTCTGCCACCTCCATGCCCTCCTCTGCAGAATTGTCCTATGAATATCAGGTACCCCCTAAGCGTTCAAAGGGCTATTCCATAAGTCAGGCTAAAAGGTGCCATGCAGTGCTTAAGTTGGTATGTCTAGGGGACAGGAACCACACCGGCACAGAGATTCTTGCAGCTCTGCAGGGACAGGCCCAGAGGTGGTTTACACCACACCAGCTGGAGCCAGGAATGGTGGTGTGCGATAATGGCTCAAACCTCCTGTCCGCCCTTAGACAGGGAAAGTTGACACATGTGCCATGCCTGGCTCATGTCCTCAAATTGGTGGTGCAGCATTTCCTAAATACGTACCCAGGGTTGCAAGATGTGCTAAAGCTGGCCAGAAGAGTTTGTAGCCATTTCAGGCATTCATACACAGCCAGTGCTCAGTTGGTTGAAATTCAGCGGGAATTCCACCTGCCCATAAACTGCCTGATTTGTGACATGCCCACCAGGTGGAACTCGACTTTAGCAATGCTGCAGCAGCTATACATGCAGCAAAGGGCCGTCAATGAGTACCTGTACGTTTACGGCACAACAACAGGCTCAGGCCGCCTCGGCTTTTATTCCCCACACCAATGGCTGATCATTAAGGATGAATGCACTGTACTGTCACCATTTGAGGCGGCTACAAGGATGGTGAGCCATGACAGTGCATGCATCAGTGACACAATCCTTGTTGTGCTCCTGCTGGAGCAGACTCTGCATGGCATTATGGACAGGGCACTGGAGGCAGACCAGCAGGAGGAAGCAGAGGACTTCCTTTCCTGTCAAGGCCCACTTTATCCAAACACCATCATTCCTATATCACAGAACACACAGGAGGAGAGAGGGGAGGAGGATGAGAAGGATTCTGGCACTTTCGCAGGCTTCGAAGAAGAGCAAGACATGCGTCAATCTGTAAGCGATGGCTATCTAACCCCAGGACCCTTGGGAGTAGTACGTGGCTGGGAGGAGGAAGCTCCAGATGCTGTCATCCTGAGTGACCCCGAGGAGTCTGCTTCTCAAGCCTCAGCAAATTTGAGGCGCATGGGCAACCTCATGCTTCAAAGCCTGCGAAAGGACCCAAGAATATGTGGCATAAAGAAGAATGATCATTTCTTGTTGGCAACCCTCCTTGACCACCGTTATAAGGGGAAGGTCTCAGAACTCACCCCGTCCCCACAGAGAGTGCAGAAGGTAAAACCTCTTGAGGAGACGTTAAAGAGGATTTTATTGAACATTTTTCCAACTCCAGTAGGTTACAGTGTCGTGGAAAACATTCTTTTGAGTCTTCTGTTGGTCAAGAGAGGAGCGTTGGAGAAGGTGTCCGCCTAAGCAAGGCATTTCGTAATTTTTTTAGTCCTCGCCACCCAGGCCTGTCAGCTTCCACATCCCAAAGGCAGCGTCTGCATCACATGGTGAAAAAAAAAAAAAAAATGTATAAAAGTTACAGCGCACACATGATACATACTCCTGTCAGGCTATTTTAAAAGCATCTAAAACGTATGTAGCAAAAAATGCAAAAATACGGGACGTCTGCGACGGAAACCCTACACCTTCGACTGTCCGGACCCACCGCTCCTGATTTTTTTAATGCTTTACGGAACGAATCCGCCTGTGGAAGAGGTTGCGAGGAGAGAACTGGTTGTCTTCTGAGTTTTCTTACAAAAGGTGCTGTGACATTGGATGACCTCAACCTTTTTACAAGTTATTTTAGGAGAAATTGCAGAGGAGTTCTCCAAAATGGAAGACGTGAGAGACACCCCTGCCCCACTCAAGAC
>BLSH010105798.1:458445-477517 GCA_018402905.1 Glandirana rugosa | reverse complement strand
GTCCACAGACTCCGTGGACCGTTTGACTTTCATAAAAATAAATCAGTTGTGGATTACCAGCTATGAAGTCCCTAATTCCGATATTACTGATTGAGTTTTTTGGGATGTGGAATCTCTGCAGGACTTCGAGGCTGGACCAGGCTGGTGCCCTTTTACCCTCTTCTCCCTCCACAGCTGTCATTAGTTTACCAGGACTTAATATTTTATGAGGAACTGCCTCCATTCACCATACATCTACGTTTTTTTACCTATTCCAACACACTAGTGCCGTAGCTCCCACTCCAATTCTCTCCTTCTTCGAGGCTGCCTAGCTTTGAGGGTATTCAATAATTTTATCTGGAACAATGTTTTTGGTATAGGTTTTATGGGCACAATTAACACCCAAAGACCATTTTGTCAGCACCTCTTCATCAAGAGCACCTCTATAAAGTTATGGTGGGAAGGCGCCACCGACACCCAAAGACCAATTTTTCTGCACCTGTTTGACAGGTGCATATCATTGCAATTTTTTTTTACAGAAAGGCCAATTCTTGCCTTCACGAAGAGCACCTCTATAGGGTTATGGTGTGAAGGCACCACCATCACCCAAAGCCCAATTTTTACACACCCGTTACTTCTATCCAAAGTCAAATTGACACACGAATTTATCCCAAAAATTTCTAATCTTGTTCCCAATGCAATACATTGTGGCCTCATCATACACACTGGCTCCCCAGCTGTTGCTGAGCAAAATAAAGGTAGCTTGCAGGGAAAATTTAACTTTTTGTTTTTATAAATGCAATTATTGCTGCAGCACATTCTAGACATGGCACAGATCTGCCACTTTACAGGTAGACTAAAGGGACCCCCCAGGCACTGAATTGGAAGGAATTTTTCATTTTTATACTTTCACTTTAAAAATAAAAAAATCACAGTTCATTTAAAAATGATGTTTTTCAAAAACTTTTTTTCATTGATACATATCCCCCAGGGCAGGACCCAGACCCCTATAACCATTGTATGCACAATTACTTGCAAAGAAGCCTTCAAACTGGGCACGTTTGGTTTTTGAAGTTCGGGTCCAATTGATTTTAATGGGGTTTGCTATTTGGGTCCGAACTTTCGTGGTGTTCGGACGTTCTGGTGCAAACCGAACAGGGGTCAGTTCAGACCATCCCTATTTTAAACCACATCTCCATTACTCCTGCTTTACTTCCTAGACAGACTTTAGGTCATGACACCGGAAGGAGTTGACCAGCTGCCCTCATTAGCACAAACCCTGCATCATCTGCCCTCAGCTGGTCAACTCCTTCTTGTGTCATGCCCTACAGTCTGTCCAGGAAGTAAGGCAGGAGTAATGGAGCAGTGTTTTTAAACAGCTTTGAAGCCAGTGAGGTAAGCCTGTGCAGAATAAATGGAAAGCTGTTTTATTTTTGCAAAAGAAGTACATTAATGCTATATTGGTACATAGGGGAACTGGAAATTAGAAAAAAAGTGAACTAAGATGAACTCAGCCTTTAACACAGATAAATTATATAATGGGTTTGGGACTTTAAATGACACACGTGGTGGGAAGCAAATACAAGATGGTACAAAAAGATTTATTAAAAGCTAAAAGTAACATAGTCATAATAGGGTATAAATTGTATATAGGTAATCAAAAACAGGAAAAAAACTCAGCATGATTGGTACGGTAAATTGATAACAGTATAGGTAAATTCATATATGTACACAAACATATGAATTGATAAAAATATAGGTAAATTCATATATGTACACAAACAAAGATTCCCAGATCCATTGATTGAACATATAAACAATTTTACTACACAAATAGTAATGTGCGGGATCCATGGCCTCTCAGTGCCCCCTGAAGCGGGGAATGCCCGATTGTATTGGTAAAATTGGTAATGTTTAGGTAATTGTTGGTAGATAATTGACAGCTCTACGCGTTTCGTGATATTTTCATCACTCATCAGGAGCAAGCAAGGGTTAATCTAAAATAGATGAAAATTAATTACTGGTAAATATTGTAGGGGTCAAACAAAAATTGAGAACCCCGCCATCCCGAGGATGGACATTAATGACTCCACCTACCATGTTCACGCAGCGGCAGGGTACCTCAGGGGTGCAGAAAGCGCCCGGGAACGATAGGTCCAGGGGCTGAGGCAGGAGCAGGAGCCGGAGCCCCCAACAGACAGACATCCAGCACGCGGAGTGGGCACCCCCAGCCCATAGTGCCTGTGAAAGTGAAAGGGAAGTGTGAAGGACCTAGTATGAAGGGGTAAATAACGTCATTGGCTGTGCTAAAGGGGATGGGTGTTTGTTCAGTGTAAAGAGATAGTGAAAACGGAAGAGAATGGAAAAGTGAAGTGGAGAATAGGAAGGGGAAAAATGAAAGATAAGTGAAATTGTAGACGAAGGTAGCAACCAAAGAGGGAAGGGGAGGACGTGACAGAGGACAGAAGGTAAAATAGTGGGTGAGTAAGGTGTGAAACCAGAAGGGTAAACAAGGGGCCAGATGGCCCGATGAGATAGAGCCGAGGAATTGTAAGGATATACATGTGTGTGTATGGTACCTGTGAAGATGTGGAGTGCCAGAAACCATAGCAGGCGTACTGTGTGCTGGGAGATAGGCCGGAAGTGTCCAGACCGGCGCCGGATGATGCCTGATATAGGCGTCGCCGCTCCCACACCCGCCAACGCCATGCGCACGGGAGCATGGAGGGGGAGGAGATGCCCGCCTCAGTCACCTGGGAACCAGAGGCCAGCGATCCGCCCCCAATTGCGCCCGCGAGCGTGGATACCCAACCAACGCTGTCCCATTCCCCCCAAACCTCCCTCCTTCTCCTTAGCCTTTAACACAGGCAGACACATTAACCCCTTATAGACACCTGCCTACAACATACCACCTGACTAACAGTTCAGTTTTGTCATCCAGACATTGCTGTACTGCACTAATCCACCCTATTTCCTTCTGTCTGTAATTTGGTGATCCTGGAACACATCAGCTGGTGATATGAAACCCCCTTTATACCGCCTTCACAAAAAATCCTGATGTAATAAATAGCTGAGAAGTTTCACCAATCATATTCACCTCACACTTTTTAATCCTGCAAACTAAGTAAGAGCAAGTTTTCTAGAGCAGGTTTCCAGAACTGGGAAAAGATTAGAACCCCAGTTTTTAATCCTATCTGGGGCTCATTAGAAACATTGCACAATTTCACCAGACAGAAATGATGATGAATCTCTAAGTACCCATTCACACAGGGGTGACTTGCACCCTGACTTGAGTCGCCTCAAGTTGCCCCAAGCCGCTTGACATTTGAAATCTCATTGAAATGAACGGGAGCCGTCTTAATGAACACCAATGAAGTCGGAGCCACTTCAGAAAAGGTTCCTGCACTACTTCTAGGTGACTTCTATCCGACCATAGAATTGAATAGAAGTCCCTTCCAAGTCAGATCCCCCAAATGAAAGCGACTTTACAGTGAAAGGAAAATAATTTATGCAGGGCAACCCCCTCCCTCCCTTCTCTGATTGGCCACAGGCAAAGTCGCCTGAAGTCGCGCTGAAAGTTGCCTAGCAAAAAAAAAAGTTTTTTTTTTCACCTTAATGCATAGAATGCATTAAGGTGAAAAATCTTGAGACTTTACAATCACTTTAATACCACTCTAATGCTTCCCTTTTTTGGAAGATCTTGTAATGTATTTAGGAGAAAAATGTGTTTATGAGAGAGTTTGACATCCTGCATCTCTTCTGAAGGGGGGGTCCCACCAAATGCAGTCCATTGCATTTTTAATCTGCATCAAAAATGAATGCACAGTGTTTTCCATGTATTCTAATGGCCCTATTTCACTTCAGTGCAGTGTGCTTCAGTGCAGGCAACAAAAGTAGAAGACGGTGCATTTTTCTGAATGGCTTGATCTGGAATGTGGCAAAATGCATGGGAAATGCACTGGAATGCACATGGAATTGAGATGAAGAAAAAGGAGGGGAAAACACATCAAAAATGCACCAGAACACATTAAAAACACATAAAAAGCATGTGCAAATGTGCATAAAGAACATATCCAGAAAGCAGAAATTGTGGTGTGAACCAGCCCTAAAAGTGGAACTAGACTCTCTCAATCAACTTTAACTCTTTTTAACACTTATTATTCTACCCCGAGTAAATAGATAGGAAGGTGCATTGTATTTACTTGCTTTAAACTTATTTTTTCACTTTTCGTCAGTTGCTTCCTGGTTTCTGGCCTAGGCCAAAATGACAGTCATTTTTTTCCTTTCATCTGGAGGAGGGTAAAAGGGGATTTCTCAGCTAAACACACCCTTCTTCATGCATGCCTGAGCTGAGAGCAGATTCCAGGAAGTAAATGCTACATGAATCATATGCCCTTACTCAAGATGGACGTGGCTACAAACGTGAGGGTGCATTTTTCAAAGTGATTTATCAACAAAATAAAGCATAGAGACGTGCATGGGTAGGTGAGTTTGCTCTCAATATTAAAAATGAATTAAATAGCGTTTTTAGTTTGTGGTGCTCAAGCAGAGTTAAGTTCCACTTCCATCTTAGGATAGTCATGGAGTGTTCCTTTTTCTGTTTGGCACCAAGAGCAACCAATTTTCTCTTGATCACCACTTTGCAAGCTTCCAAGATGGACATCGGAGAGATGCTCAGTTGATAATTTTTTGAAAAGAAGGTTTTAATGTCTTCTGCCAGTTCATCTTGCGTGGTGGATTTTTTGAGGAGGGCGTTTCCGTTAAAATTGTTCTCTTGCAGCGTTGGTTGTAGAAATACATATAGATACTGGAGCATGATCCAAGATCATTATGGAATGAATTGTAGAGGAAATTAGATTTTTGATAAAAAAATGATCTCAGAAAATAGCATCAGATCTCAAGTATGTGTAATATATTTGTGAATAAAAAGAATAATTTTTCTCACTTGGGTGTTGGATACACCAAGCATCTATAAGCTACGCGCCATGTAAACTACTCTTTATTACAGATAGTTGTTTGTTAGAAATTGTGGTATGATGTGTTTATGCATTTATAGCAGGTTCTAAACAGAAGTTTACTGTAGGTTTCCAGACAAAATCACTATTCCTTCTTTAAAGTTCAGTAGTTTTTTCAGAGCCTGTCATAAAAATGGGATTTATGCCGGATTTGAATAGTAAATGTTTGTCAACGTGCAGTCAACATTCAGAACTGACCTTTTGAGGAATAAGAATCTCTTATTTGTGTCAAACATTCGAGTCTTTAAAAGTAAAGGATAATCCTGTTTCCAGACTAATAACAACACCTTTAATTTTATTGGTGTGGGAATTAATATAATACCAAGGTGGATAACATTTGGGGTGTAGTTTTACTTTAAAAAATTGAGAGATGTGGTAGGTGAGCTATATTTGTCATGAATAGAGTTGAGCCAACCCGAACTGTAAAGTTCAGGTCCGTACCGAACTTTCGGGTGTCCGTGTACCGAACCCGAACGTTTGAGAAAACGTTTGGGTTCGGGTTCTGGGTTCTGGTATTTTATCATACATGTTGAATAGCTGCAGGGCAGCCAATCAACAAACGTTTCACTGGTTTTCCCTAGAAGCCATCACAGCCATGCCTACTAATGGCATGGCTGTGATTGGCCAGTGCATCATGTGACCCAGCCTCTATATGAGGCTGGAGTCACAGTGCTGCATGTCATATGCTCTCAGGTTAGTGTAGGGAGAGGATGCTGCCTGCTCTGTGAGGGACAGATTGTGAGGGACAGATTGCAGATCTAATAACTAGGTAGAGATTACTACTACTGCTGTGAGGGACAGATTGCAGTGATAATAACTAGGTAGAGATTACTACTACTGCTTTGAGGGACAGATTGTAGATCTATAACATCTCATCCTGCATTACAGAATGATCTGATTACAGAACGATCTCTCATCCTGCATTACAGAACGATCTGATTACAGAACGGTCTCTCATCCTGCATTACAGAACGATCTGATTACAGAACGATCTGATACTGGACTAGGTATAGATGACTACTGCTTGAGGGACAGATTGCAGATCTAATAACATCTCCCATTTTCTTCCTTTTGCAGCCCTCTAGCATTTTCCAGGACTTTTTTACAGTCATTTTTGTGCAGAAAAGTTTGGGTCCCCATTGACTTCAATGGGGTTCGGGGTCCGGGGTAAAGTTCGGATAACGTTTGGTACCGAACCCCAACGTTCCTGCGAAGTTCGGCCGAACCCGCCGAACCCGAACATCCAGGTGTTCGCTCAACTCTAGTCACGAAGCAACAGAGTTCAGCTGAGATTTGATGTCTCTTTTTGGGGACCTCCTTTGTTGTAGGAGGTGGTAATTGTAATAGTTGCCATGGCTGTTTTATTAAGAAACTCCATAAGTAAAGAATTCAAAAACTGTCAAAGGTATTGGGTGGGGAAGACATAGAGGGGTAAACAAGACATAAGGGTAACAAGGGGGCACTATGCCTGATGATATACATGTATCGACCCTAGGTCAATGGGTCCTGTCACTGACAGGAAGTAGCAACAGAGTTTTCTCCATCAACAGTAAGGACATTACAGCTACCCAATGTTGCACTGAAGTGGGTTACTCCTTGGCAGGACCCTGAACGGGATTGTTAGTGAGCGAAACACCAAATAAGCGAAAAAGAAAGGTATGAGACACCATGAAAAAGCCCCGAAGATCTTGCCAAATGCTAAAGTGGAACGGTGTTGATCTAATGCCTTTTGCACTGCTATGTGATTTGTGGAACAAACTGTATGGAAAAGATGTTGCTTGAAAGTCTTACTCACAATTTGCAAGGACAGCTGTCAGCTACCCGGCCTCCATGTGACACTCTCCAATGAGGAAGAAAAAAGAGTCCTTCTCCATATGTCTCTCAATCAGATCTCCTCCAGGCCCTCAGCCAAGCACATGCTGAGGCCCAAACAGCAACTCCGGTACATAGGCTGCAGCCCCAGGAAAAGAACATCCTAAGCATGCCTCCCAAACATTTATGTTCTCCCTCAGCCACCTTCTGGGTACCCCTCCCAGGGATTTGCTGAGAGCAGATAAATATTTATATCTTTAGCGGTTGGCACTCCTGCTCTATTCTCTGGAAACTTCTTCCAGAGGCAGGCAGAAATAATCAACCAGTAAGCTAAGGGATACCTGACCAGACCTAGAAACAGATCACCATTCCACTGAGTACAGAGTACAACGAAGTTTACCCTTACTAGGGGAGGGTGCTACATGGAGGTTTGGAGGTCTGCTCTAGCTTTTAGCATGTTCATCCAAGAGATATCCTGTTTCCTCCACCCCATTATAGAGTGTGATAACTTGCTGTTGATGGATGAGGTCTTGAACTTTATAGAGCTCTCTAATTAGAACAACGTGCCAGCGCGACTATGGTGAATCCTTCTCCATGGAACCATCTGATTGTGAGATCAGTGATTCAGGTCTGTGGGAAGGGTGAGACTTTTCTTCAGCCTCTCAGCATTTCAGACCTAGGTTGTCCACACCATAAACCACAGCCAAATAGTAATTTGTGATATTGGAGACTAGCATTTTGGGGCCCTCTGATTGCTTGCTTGTTTTGCCCATCTGTGATTTTACTGGCAATATAAGGGGCATGGATCATGCATGTCTTTCTCCTGCCATGATCAGGTAATTCCCTCAAATGCCTTTTTAGTATTGTAGGAGAAGGCTAAAAACCCTGTCAGCTTTTTACTGCCGTCTGTCTCCCTGTTGCAGTTTCCATATCCCTTGTTCTCACCAGAAAAAACAAAGCAAAAAGTTTTAACTGAACATACAGTTTAATGTTGTGCTTATGGGGTGGTATAAACTTCTCACTGAATGCTTTCAATTTCCTGGAATGACTCTATAGCTCCACTTATTAGATCTTTGTGTCCTCAGCACTCTGCTAATAAACACTAGTCCAGCATTTATTTGACAAAGTGGTACAAATTGATTTAGGCATAATAACAAACATGAATAAGTGGCTTAATAAGTGGAGGGTTATATTAGTGCTTTTAAAAGCGTATGCAGTATATGAAGTAGAGATTTATTTGGATTAGGTTTTCATCTGACCTTTTTGTTTTTTACATTTGGATTGGTTTAGGGACCTGCAGAGATGGTAGATGCTCAGTGAAATTGTCTGTCAGTAATAGACTTCTCTGCTCAGACAAGCTGTCTTTGTTCTTTGCTTTGTTTGGTGTGTGACTGACAACTTGGGGACATGCTACTGTAGAATATACAAAGCTGCCTGATAACACTGTGAGACAGTAAAATATGTATATTTCTATTTCTGTACAGTCTGCTCACTTTACATCTAAGAGAGAGTGTAACCCCAGACATACTAATAGAATGCTGTTATACTCATTACTCCCAAATCAGAACTTAGGAGGAATCTAGAGCTCTGTTTAGGTTACTTAGGTATACATACAGTATCTCCCAAAAGTGAGTACACCCCTCACATTTTTGTAAATATTTTATTCTATCTTTTCATGTGACAACACTGAAGAAATGACACTTTGCTACAATGTAAAGTAGTGAGTGTACAACTTGTATAACAGTGTAAATTTGCTGTCCCCTCAAAATAACTCAACACACAGCCATTAATGTCTAAACCGCTGGCAACAAAAGTGACTACACCCCTAAGTGAAAATGTCCAAATTGGGCCCAATTAGCCATTTTCCCTCCCCCGGTGTCATGTGACTCGTTAGTGTTACAAGGCCTCAGGTGTGAATGGGGAGCAGGTGTGTTAAATTTGGTGTTATCACTCTCACTCTCTTATATTGGTCACTGGAAGTTCAACATGGCACCTCATGGCAAAGAAGGAGGAGGATCTGAGAAAAAGAATTGTTGTTCTACATAAAGATGGCCTAGGCTATTAGAAGACTGCCAAGACCCTGAAACTGAGCTGCAGCACTGTGGCCAAGACCATACAGCGGTTTAACAGGACAGGTTCCACTCAGAACAGTCCTCGCTATGGTCAAAAAGAAGTTGAGTGCATATGCTTAGCGTCATATCCAGAAGTTAGGGAAATCGACGTATGAGTGCTGCCAGCATTGCTGAAGAGGTTGAAGGGGTGGCGGGTCAGCCTGTCAGTGCTCAGACCATACGCCGCACACTGCATCAAATTGGTCTGCATGGCTGTCATCCCAGAAGGAAGCTTCTTCTAAAGATGATGCACAAGAAAGCCTGCAAACAGTTTGCTGAAGACAAGCAGACTAAGGACATGGATTACTGGAAGCATATCCTGTGGTCTGATGAGACCAAGATAAACTTATTTGGTTCATATTGTGTCAAGCGTGTGTTGGGGCAACCAATTGAGGAGAATAAAGACAAGTGTGTCTTGTCAACAGTTAAACATGGTGGTAGTATCATGGTCTGGGGCTGCATGAGTGATGCCGGCATTCAGGAGCTACAATTCAAGCATGTCTACTGAGCATCTGTGGGGCATCCTCAAATGGAAGGCGGAGGAGCGCAAGGTCTCTAAAATCCAGCAGCTCTCTGATATCGTCATGGAGGAGTGGAAGAGGACTCCAGTGGCAACCTGTGAAGCTCTGGTGAACTCCATGCCCAAGAGGTTTAAGGCTGTGCAGCAAAATAGTGGTGGCCATACAAACTATTGACACTTTGGGCCCAATTTGGACATTTTCACTTAGGGGTGAACTCACTTTTGTTGCCAGTGGTTTAGATATCAATGGTTGTGTGTTGAGTTATTTTGAGGGTACAGCAAACTTACACTTTTATACAAGCTGTACACTCACTACTTTACATTGTAGCAAAGTGTACTTTCTTCAGTGTTGTCACATGAAAAGATATAATAAAATATTTACAAAAATGTGAGGGGTGTACTCACTTTTTGTGAGATATTGTAAATGAAAATGCATTCTGTCATACTTTGTTACCAATCATAATAAAGTATAGGAAAGTAGGAAAGGAAGGAAAGTGTAGCACTAGCCTTGCAGGAGCCACCCGCTTGTTAGATTGGGTTCTCTGTTCTCCTGTCTCAACTCTAAAAACAATCTCAGTCCCACTGACACATCAGGCTAAGCAAATGTATGCTGCACTGCTACTGGGAGCACAAATATAGATACCCTTCACACAACTAAGGTTCAGTATCAAAAAGCAAGCATCAGACTGGTTAGTGGTAAACGAACCTAATATATTGTCATGGGTTACAGTAAATAGCAGTATGCACATAAATAAGTTAGTAAAGGATTAGGTCAATTACAGTTCACTAGACAATATGTGCATTAGTCTATAGTAGCGTAAAATGGAGTTCTGTGCAGCTGAACCTGCTAATCCACAAAATCAGCAATAAGTAATGGCATGAGGAAACAGTAACAGCAATGATAATCAATACTGTGATAACTCTTCTGTAAATAGTAGGCTATAACCACTTTAGAGTGTATGCTATATGAATGGCAATGATGAAATTTAAAACTCCCTAAAGAGGTACCTCTTTCTATGGACAACAGGCAAAGTTCTTGTGAAGCAGCTATCTGAGTGAACAGTCTTTAGCCCTAGTTCTTTAGCCGCTTAGCGTTGGGGCCCAGTCTTTATGGCAGTGGGCATGAGTACAGTCCCAGTAAAGTCTGCATGAAGTAAATAATACTGCTAGTTAGATGGCCAGCATCTATGTGCTCAGTCTCTGCTAGCAGCAATAGGTTTATGGCAGCAGTTTTTCTTGCCAATGCCAGCAATACATCAACAGAAGTCAGGCTGTTTAGATGTCAGCTCACTTCTGGATCTGATTGGAGCAACTCCTGTCCTCAGCACACAGCTGCAGGCTTGTCGCAGGTTGATGTGCACACAGGAGAAGAAATGTTCGCACCTTGGTCTCATTGCAGCAAAGAGGAAATCCCTTGATATTCAGCCTGTGAAAACATAGCTCTCTCTTTATACCCGAGTCACATTGGAAATTGTAGTCCAATCATTCTTGTCATAGTAAAGTTTCTTTCCCAAACTTCACCTCCCATGATTCAGTGCTGCCAACCATCAAATCTCTTGAGTTCCTTCTGCTTGTCAGCTCCCCCTGGGGGATGGAGATGAAGTAGTGTTAAAGTGATTGTAAAGTCTCATTTTTTTTTAAAAATAACAAATGTGTTATACTTACCTCTGCTGCGCAGTTGGTTTTGCACAGAGCAGCCTGGATCCTCCTCTTCTCAAGTCCCTCTTTGCTGCTCCTGGCCCCTCCCTCCTATCAAGTGCCCCCACCTGAGCTGAGTCAGAGCTCCGTGTATCCATTAAGATGCAGAGCCTCGACCTGGCCCCGCCCTCTCTCTCCCCTGATTGGCTGACTTTGATTGACAGCCGCGGAAGCCAATAACGCCGCTGCTGTGCCTCAGCCAATCAGGAGGAGGATCCCGGATGGCTACGACACTCGTGGACATCGCTGGATAGAGAGGGGGCTCAGGTAAGTAATTAGGGGGTTGCTGGGGTGGCTGCCACACGCAGAAGTTTTTTTATCTTAATGCATAGAGTGCATTAAGATAAAAACCTTCTGCCTTTACAACTCCTTTAACCCATTCAGCTAAAGTCCATTGGGAGGCACAAAAAGGAATGCAGCACGGTGTCCTAAATTGCTTGCTGTCTCTAGCCAAGCACCTGGCTAAAAAAGGATTATTGCAAAAACTAAAACCAGAATCCACTACTGGAGTCAATGCTATATTTCCCATATTGAATGTAAATGAAAATGGCACCTCTAAATGATATTAGTGCTAGTTATTCAGCAGCTGCCATCAATTTTGTGGTGAATGTCACCAAAAACTGTGTATACCTGGATTTTTTTCCCTTTTTTTTTTAATAGTTTACAAGCTCTTTAAATGTCCTGTGTATAATGTACAAATCCCAATTAACAAATAATATGTCAACAACTAATTACAGTGCAAGCAGGCCATGCATATACCTAAACAACAATTGAAAGTCCTGTGATTGTAAAACAACTCCCATTTTTTTTTCACAATAATTCTAAATAATCCAAAAAAATATATGAACATGAAGTTTTCTTCTCTTCAGATTCTTCCTATCACAACTTATGCTCTTCTTATTCAATGAGTGCTCTCCTTAAATTATGCAATCCACCACCTAGTGCAAGGGGGGGCCACTCACCAGAAGGTTGTATAACTTTAAAGGATGGTACGTGCCCAATATTCACCTCCTTTTTTTTGGAGTTGTTTTACAATCACAGGACTTTCAATTGTTGTTTAGGTATATGCATGGCCTGCTTGCACTGTAATTAGTGGTTGACATATTATTTGAAAATTGGGATTTGTACATTATACACAGGACATTTAAAGAGGTTGTGAACTCTTTAAAAAAGAGAGAAAAAACATCCCGTAAGACAAAGGCATAATGAGCATGCGCGCGGGAGCCACCGTTCATGGCACAGGGCATGTGCCAGTGTTGTCACTGGCTGCATGTAATGTAAATATCTCCTAAATGGTACTTGTTTAGGAGATATTTACACTACCTATAGGTAAGCCTTATTATAGACTTACATATAGGTAAATATCTGCAGAGGAAGCTTACCTCCTCTTTAAGCCAGCTCCTCAACACAGGGTATACATATATTTCCCATATGGCACAGGTGGGCCACTGGTTAGGGTAGTTATAGTGTTATAGGAAACCAGTTACAAAATGTACAAATTGTTGTTTTTCATTTTTATCTATTTGGGCCCATTCATTTACCATCTATGTAATATGGGCGCTTTTCCATTGACCACCAATGTAAGGTGACACTTCACCACTGACCAAAAATGTAGGAGGCGACATCTTCACTGACCACCAATATATATGGCAATGACCATGTAAAAAGGCATTTCTGCATTGACCACCAATGTAAAGGGTCACTTCTCCATTAACCACAGATATGTGGGGGTAGCACATCTCTGCTGACCACAAATGTAAGGGAGGATTTCTCCACTGACCATTAACACCAGAGGCCATATCTGCACTGACCACCGTGTGTGTGTGTGTTTGTGTGTGCGGGGAGCATGCCTCTACTGTCCACCAGAGAGAGTGTTTCTCCACTGACCTCTAATGTAAGGAGCCACTTCTTCACTGACCACCAATGTAAGGGAGCAATTCTTAATAACTGCCAACATAATTGTGCATTTTCCACCTACCACTGATGTAGGGAGGGTACTTCAATTTCCACTGATATTAGAGGCACTTGTTTAGCAACACTGTAAGAAGACTACTTATTCCCCAATGTAAAGGAAGACCTACATTGACCACCATTATAAGGGGGCACTGCTTACCCCCCACTACAATTATCAGCAATGTAAGGGTGTACTACACTAACCCCCGATATAGAGGACATTACACTGAGCAGTAACACAAACGGGCACTAAGGGGGGTGTATTGTTGAAGATCTACCCATGACACTTGTGCTAAATCCTGAAACCCAGGAACTGTTTACCATGTGCTGTTAGCAGTGGAAACCAAGGCGGGCGACCAAGCCCATGGATTACAAATATGTCCAGCGATCTGCTAATGTTGGACATCTTGAGCTCTTGCTTCAAACTCCTACTTCAAACAGTAAAGTGCGCCTGGAAATGCCTACTGTTGCCCGGGGTGATCAGGGTAAGCCTGCGGGTGCCTGCAGGCGGGACTGAGCTGAAAATGTTCCCTTCAGTGAGGCATGGGCCAAAAACTTTATTGTTGCTACCGGCAGCGGTCATCTACTCTCAGTTGCTCGGGCATGGTCGGTGCCGAGCGACATGCCCCGGCAAGTCCTGCTAGTTACAGTGTGCCTCCAAACTTCAGTTCATCTAACAAGGGGTTACAGCAGCATGCCAGGGGGGGGGGCCTGCCTATCAGTTTCGCAGACGCCAGCCTGTCTGTAAGCGAGGGGGCGGTGCTACGCCCTAGAGGAGTCCCAGCGTTCCCTGCTAGCAGACACCATGAGGCAGAGGAGCAAGATTGTTGAGCGTGCTCGTGGATTTTCAGTGCTGACCTGGTTGCCTGATGTGAAGGAGCAGACATTGATGGACACCAGAGTCTGGTTGGAGCATCACGGGGGATTTGCCCTTGGGATGATCGATGGTATGGAGCAACTTTGCCTGCTGTGTCCAGAATGCCGGATACCGCCTGTGGTGGTCAGTGCCTGGATCCGGTACGGTTATTGTGGCGAACCGCTCACCTGGCTTGCATCCAGCCAGCAGGAGCCACAGTATTACAATGTGGATCTGCACTCAGGACTGTGACGTGTGCAGCCATGGAAATCCCAAAAGGCCAGTGCGGGCCTGGAATCATTACCGAAAGGTGAGGTGGAGTCTGAGCCTGGTGACTCCCCTGTGAACTCAAGTGACATAAAGAAAGAGGAGTCTGTCATGGCCTGCGGCCTGGTCATGTCTCTTGCTATCTCCATCTGGAAGGAGCCAGCGCTGGAGGGGAGTGTGCCAGATGGGGAATGTGAGGGCAGGGCCATAGATTGGGGTTCCCCCAGACTGTTAGCGGAGTTTGATTCCCTGGAGAGATTAACAGAATGGTCATCTCCTGACAGCAGCTCAGAGGAGGAATGGGAGACAGGAGGTTCCCAGGTCCTGAAGGTCCAGTCCGAGGGAGGAGAAGAGCCAGACTTTGCTGGGAAACCCGAAGAAGCTGCAGGAACCCCCATTAGCAGCAGAAAACGTTTCTATAACAGACCTTCCACCACCCAGACCAGAGCATTTGAGTACAGGCAGTGGGTGAAGAGGTCCCTTGATGCTTGCATTCTGCCTGGAAAAGGAAAGCCCAGAGAACTGCCCAGGTTTTTCAGATTCCAGTGGGAGGTTCAGTGCAGAGTTGCTCTGGAGTGGGGTCTGGATTACCCTTATGTCCCTCCTGACACTATGGACATCATGGAGAACTCCTGGGGAAAGTGGGAGGATGACCTAGTGTGGAAGTGCTTGCATATCCCCAAGCCTTTGCGGGTGCCAGAGTGTGAGGAGACCTGGGTCCGCTTTGAGGACATTCAGAGGGAATGGTGGCTGGGGAGAGCAATCTACAGAGACAGAGTGATGATTGAGAAGGCAGGACTGCTTGGGAAGAGTCATTCTCTCTCCATCAGGGAGGAAGGGGGCGGCAGGAGGAGACTGCCCGACCTGCATTTCTATGCGTGAAGGACAGTTGGTGTGTACAGCTCACCACTGAAATGGCCACATGGACTGCTGTGAAGGTTGCAGAGAGTGTGTTTCTTTCTCCCTGACTTTTGCAGGATCAGCCTAGCTTGCCACCCTGTGTTGTGCCTGATGGATAGTCTTTTTCTATCGATGGAGGCTGGGTGAGGTCTGATTCCTAGCCTGTCAGTCCGGGGAGGGGCCCCTCCCACCAGGGACTCCAAAGAGAAATGTTCACCTTTCATTTTGATTTTCTGTCAGGACAGTAATTCCCTGTTGACAGAACCTGATACAGGAAATAATGGACAGGAGCTAAAATTATGTGCTTTATTGTGTAAGTTTCTTTCTGTTGGCAGGATGCTAACCCCCTCCTGACACAAAGTGTTGTGAAGTGTGTAGATAGTTATTAGTGCAGGATGTTGCTGTGTTTTGCCTTCACAGGTTCCCTTTTGGATGGGACAGCTGTCCATCCATCTCTGGCTGGAGTCAAGAATCCTGTGGTCAGAGTATTTTGCTCAAGGGGAAAGTGCTCTGACTAGAATGTATACAGTTTGATGTGTTGATGTTAGCTACAGGGATCCGTAATTAGGTGTATAGTGTGACGTACATGGTGTAATTACAAAATATATTCTACTTTTGTATTTATTTATTTGTGAATAGCCCTGTCCCAATTCTAAGAGATGCCCTTGCTGGAATTTCCCAGCTAAGGGACTAGCTCGATTTGGGGGGAGGGGGGGGGGGGGGATTGAGTGCAGCACCCTCTAGTTTGCTAGATCGGTGTAAGTAGTTTTTTTTGGATAGTAGGTAAATTTAGGCAGACCTAGCTGGTAGCTAGGCCTGTTTTTTTTTATCTGAGTTGGGAGTGACTCGGGGTAGAGCTGGTGACTCGGGGTAGAGCTGGTGACTCAAAGGAAGCGTCACTGGGATTTCCCACTTCTTTCTAGAATATTCTAGTTTCTTCTAGAAAGGAAGGAGGAGAGAAGAGGTGGAGCTGTCTTAGGTATTCTAAGGAGCCCTGACCAATCCCCAACTTGGATTGGCAGGTGGGCAGGCCTCCTTAAATACCTAGGGTCAGCCTAGTTGAGGAGGAGTTGTTCGGTTGGAAAGCTGGAGATGGAGTGCCAGACTGTCGGTGGCCTTTGAGGCAGCTCCCCAGTCTGGGGGGGGGGGTGTGACCTTGGGCCTGGGCACGGACAGGACCCTTTAAGAACAGATGGAGGTGTCCTGGACTGAAGGCACGAGAGCAAGGAGAGGACAGCGAGAGAGAGCACTGCTAGGCAAGTCTCCAGGGAAGAACAACAGGTCTCAGCCTGGAGGGCTTGTGAGTGATGCACAGTCAAGAGGACTGGGGAGTCACTCCTGAGAGGACTGGGAGAGAGCAGTCTGGGATGGGTGCAGACCCAAAAGTGTGGACTGTGGAAGCATGGGCAGTGGGAGAGGCAGCTGCAGCCATGATGTCTGGCAGGGCCTAAAGAGGTGTTACTGGGAGCAGTAGCCACATGTAGAACAGCTAGCACCAAGAACTACCATATTTTTGCTACACCATAGAGGCCCACGGTCCCTGCCTGCAAAGTTAAATTGCAAGGCCTGGCTGAGCCACTGTCAGGTCTAAATCTCAGTGCTAGCTAGTCCTGGAAGTACAAGCAAGTGATGTGTTGGAGGTGTTGAGGAGGAATAGTCTGCAAGCAAGTGTTGTGCTGGAGTGAAGACTGGAGTGTATATACAGGGAGTGTATATAGTTGGTCCCATGTAAATGTTCTGGAATCAAGTGGGCATCCCATATTCCTTTACCCTATCCAAGTTAATTCCCCTCAATAAAAATACAAAACACAGTGCATGGACTGTTTTCTGTCTAAGAGTAACTGGAAATCGTGTGCCTGGCTGGGCAGGGTGACAGGTGAATTACAACACTCAGCAGCCCCTACGGGGATACCGCTACATATCACTTTCAGAATACCCTCTATCTTAAAGGGGTTATAAACCCTCTTTTTTTATCTTATTTTTGCACAGAGTAGGCCCGATCCTATTCTTCTGGAGTCTCCAGCTGGCATTCCGGGCCCCTCCTCTTCATCGGGTGGCCCCACGGAAGGCCGTTTTCCTTGAGGACACCCGTGCGGGGTCACTCCCAAGTCCTGCTGCCGCATCCATTGACACAGACATCGGAACTCTGCCCTGTTCCTTGTAGTACTGTGTAATGTTCCCTGCCTGGAATAAAACCCACTTGGTCAGTTGAAATCCATTGAAGAGCAATAAGTTGTAGTCTAGCAGTGATACTAAGCTATAAGAGCTATATATTGATCTGCAATTATCACAGGCTGATGTGTCCTTGCCCTCTTTAGGGAGGCCAGCTAAATGAGCTAGTAAAAAATCAGTTCTGACCTCTGCACCCCCCCCCTGAAAATTTTGCAGAAACACAAAATTGTAGGTTAAAGTGTATTAATGGTCAAAAATCATTATATTAATTTCTGCATTGAACTTAAATAATTTTTAGCTTATTCATATTAATCTGTTAACCTACATTGTGAAGAACCCCAGACATATACTTCTTTGAATTCTGCAACATGTATTCATTATGCCCTGTGAATATGTACTGCGGTGTCATGTAATTCTCAAAGCCCGCCTAATTATTGCTTTGTGGGCTTTCCAGTTGAAAATTGTAGAGCTGTCTGGTTGAGAATTTTCTGAAAAGAAGGTTTTAATGTCATTTGTCAGCTCATCTCACATGCTGGAGTTTTTGGAATCTCTTTTGGAAGAGGGAATCATTTGGTTTCTTGCAGTGTTGGGTATGGAAATTTGTACAGATACTGGGGAGTGATCCAAGATCATTATGGGATGAAATGTGGAGAAGATGAGATTTTTGAAAAAGAAATTATCTCAGGAAATAACATCAAGTCTTGAGTATGTGTTAAGTATTTGTGATGAAAAATAATAATTTTTCGCTCTTGGGTGCTGGATACATTAAGCATCTATAAGCTGAGTATCATGTAAACCCTTCTTTATTACAGACAGGTTTTGTTAGAAACTACGGTGTGATGTGTTTGTGTATCTATAGAAGGTTCTAAACAGAAGTTTAGGTCTATAGCCAAAATCACGATTCCTCCAATAACCCTGCACCAAGATCTCAAGTTGATCAGATGCTTATTTAAGTTAGTAATGACTTGTTTACATGAAATCAAAACCATAAGTGACAAAATCCTTGTCACTTTCGGTTTCTGACATCAGTTCCTCTCACTGTGTCTCAGGCACCAGATGCAGCTGGTCCCGTCCTTACTTGGCTCCCCGATTGCATGCCAGAGTGGTGGTGGTGGAAGGGGGATGGGGCCCTGTTCCACTGCCTGTAACAGTAATCCAGGAGCTTCTTAGCTGCCAGGATTACTTTTACATTGAAGGAAATTGCTGGCCCTAAAAAATGGTACCGGTAGGTCTCTTGATGCCAGGTGCTTAGGAAGAGAAGACACATGCCTCTAAGTGCAATAAGTTGGACTCTGTTTAATAGTAGTAAAAGTCAAACTACTCACAAAGGGTTAAAATGACAATGCATAGTATACACATAATGGTCCCGCTCTGTGGTGTCCAGAATGCAGAGGTCTCACTGTGCCTGTATCTTGGATGGTCTCGCCGGCAGCTCGGCAGCTCATACGGGTGGTCTCCTGTACAGGCAGCTCAGTCAGGGCGAGGGAGACAGCTCGAGGCTTGGGGATGACGTCACTTCTGGGTGCAGAGAGGAGGAGGTGGCTTTGCGTTTGGAATATGTGTATTCCTTCTTCAGGCCATACCAGGTGCCATCTTAACTGTGGTATATGTATGCTGGGAATAGGAAGTTCACACCCAGCCTCACAGTCCATAGGAGAGATCTTAACGGGGCACCTTAACTAGCAATTATGTAACATACTCAAGCGCTGTTCTGTTGTATGAAAGTCATGTAAGCAATGCATATATATATATATATATATATATATATATATATATATGCCGCTCTGGT
>BLSH010105798.1:444605-458435 GCA_018402905.1 Glandirana rugosa | reverse complement strand
TGAAAGTCATGTAAGCAATGCATATATATATATATATATATATATATATCTATATATATATATATATATATATATATATATATAGATATATATATATATATATATATATATATGTGTATATATATACATATACACACACATACACATGTATACATATACGGTATCTTGCAAAAGTGAGTATACTTCTCACATTTTTGTAAATATTTTATTATATATTTTCATGTGACAACACTGAAGAAATTACACTTTGCTACAATTTAAAGTAATGAGTGTACAGCTTGTATAACAGTGTCAATTTGCAGTCCCCTCAAAATAACTCATCACACAGCCTTTCATGTCTAACCCGATGGCAACAAAAGTGAGTACACCCCTAAGTGAAAATATCCAAATTGGGCCCAAAGTGTCAATATTTTGTGTGGCCACCATTATTTTTCAGCACTGCCTTAACCCTCTTGGGCATGGAGTTCACCAGAGCTTCCCAGGTTGCTACTGGAGCCTTCTTCCACTCCTCCATGACGACATCACGGAGCTGGTGGATGCTAGAGACCTTGCGCTCCTCCACCTTCCGTTTGAGGATGCCCAAGATTCTCAATAGGGTCTATGTCTGGAGACATGCTTGGCCAGTCCATCACCTTTACCCTCAGCTTATTTAACAAGGCAGTGGTCGTCTGTGTTTGGGGTCATTATCATGTTGGAATACTGCCCTGAGGCCCAGTCTTCGAAGGGAGGGGATCATGCTCTACTTCAGTATATCACAGTACATGTTGACATTCATGGTTCCCTCAATGAACTGTAGCTCCCCAGTGCTGGCAGCACTCATGCAGCCCCAGACCATGACACTCCCACCACCATGCTTGACTGTAGGCAACACACACTTGTCTTTGTACTCCTCACCTGGTTGCCACCACACACGCTTGACATCATCCGAACCAAATATGTTTATCTTGGTTTCATCAGACTGTTCATCCACTGTTTGTGGACTTTCTTGTGCATCCTCTTTAGAAGAGGCTTCCTTTAGGTACGACAGCCATGCAGACCAATTTGATGTAGTGTCCGGCATATGGTCTGAGCACTGACAGGTTGACACCCCATCCCTTCAACCTCTGCAGCAATGCTGGCAGCACTCATATGTCTATTTCCCAAAGACAACCTCTGCATATGACGCTGAGCATGTGCACTCAACTTCTTTGGTCGACCATGCTGAGGCCTGTTCTGAGTGGAACCTGTCCTGTTAAACCGCTGTATGGTCTTGCTTAAGCTCAGTTTCAGAGTCTTGGCAATCTTCTTATAACCTAGGCCATCTTTATGTAGAGCAAAATTTCTTATTTTCAGATCCTCAGAGAGTTCTTTGCCATGAGGTGCCATATTGAACTTCCAGTGACCACTATGAGAGAGTGAGAGTGATACCACCGAATTTAACACACCTGCTCCCCATTCACACCTGAGACCTTGTAACACTAATGAGTCACATGACACCGGGGAGGGAAAAGGATAATTAGGCCCAAACTGGACATTTCCACTTAGGGGTGTACTCACTTTTGTTGTCAGTGGTTTAGACAATAATGGCTGTGTGTTAAATTGGGTGGCATCAGGTTAAAATTGAGTTATTTTAAGGGGACAGCAAAATTACACTGTTATTTAAGCTGTACACTCACACTACATTTACATTGTAGCAAAGTGTCATTTCTTCAGTGTTGTCACATGAAAAGATATAAGAAAATATTTACAAAAATGTGAGGGGTGTACTCACTTTTTTGAGATACTGTATATACATATGCATATATACACCTCTCTGTGTCTAATACGAGAATAAACTTGAGCAGTGCAATATAAAAAACCTAGGATAGTTCTATGTAAAAACTTGTATAAAACATTGCTCTAGATAAACAGTAATAAAAGAGACGTAATAAAAGCTGAATACATATAAGTTATATACAGAGACAAACATTACCAGCACCGGTGAGTATCGAATAAAGGTAATGAACAAGTAAAAATACAATACAGTGGTCCTGCGTGTGTATAAACAGGGGAAGGGAGGAATACAAGACTAAGACAGTATATGGGTGTGAAATACTTACTATTTAGATGGTGATGGTCATATCATTTGTAAGTTTATTGCTTCAGACCTTAAGTGTCCTGTATTGAATAAATAGGTAGATACATAAGTTAATACAAGGTCTATTTGTAATTATAAGGATAATCATGTGTCATAAGTGTATATACATATAATGTATAATATACAGTATACTATAAGGGTAAGTATGTGCTCTACATATACAAACTGGAGATGAATATAACAACCAATGAGTAATGGTACTGCACACAGCTATGATCCTGTACCATAAGGCATTGGCTGTATTCTGAGGAAACGGAGTAGGTAGTGTAATCCAAGACTGATGTTGTATATTTAGAGGATAGTATGGACCTCTATTTCCTCGTTCAGGCCCTCCAGCGCCAAAGTCTGTAGGGAATAAACCCAAAAAGTTTCCCTGTCGCAAAGGCGCTTAAAGTGTTCTGCTGCAGGAAGAGAACAGGGCATGGCCTCCAGAATCCAGACGAAGAGGCTGTTGGAAGCTCTGATCGTGGAACTTGGTGAAGTGTTAGGGAACACTGTGCTCATCTGACCCTTCTTCGACAAATCTCCTGTGTGTCCCAAATCTCTTTCTGAGTGTATGTATGGTGCGTCCTACGTACAACAGTCCACATGGACACGAAAGACAATAAACCACAAATTCTGTGGAGCAGTTGTAGAACACAGAGAAGGTGTATGTCTTCCCTCTATGGGTAAAGTCTTTCTGTCCATGGTGGACATGTTTGCACGTAAGGCACTTGAGCTTCCGGCATTGATACACCCCTTTCAGGTCAAGGAAGGTAAGGGAGCAATTGGGGTGGGTAGCCTTGTTTTTAAGTTTACTTGGAGCGATTTTACTTTTAAGGTTTCTGGCTCGCCTATAGAAGACTTTTGGTCTATCAGTCAGGGAGGTCTTGAAATGCGGGTCCTATAGTAGAATAGGCCAATGCCTTTGTAAGATATGCTCTGTCTAAAATGGTTGTGATACCCATTGGTGAATCTGAGGGGTTGCATGCTAGTATTGTTAGTACAGGTGAGTTGGGTGTTGCTTTGTGGGTCAAGGTAATGTTGAAAAGTGTCCTCAACCAGAGCCTTGGGGTATCCTTTTTCAAAAAACGTATTTTTAAGGGCGTGACTGTGTGACATGTAGTCCTCTAGGTGGGTACAATTGTGCTTCAGCCGACAGAATTGGCTCTTGGGTATATTGTTGACCCAACGGGGGTGATAGTGACAGCTCTGTTAGTGGAGGTAGCCCGCTGTCGGTTTGGTATAGTTGTGGGCATAGCTGTTCTTACCTTCATGACAGAGCTCCAGATCAAGAAAAGCCAATCTGTCGGGATCGTACACATGGGTGAAAGAAAGGTCCATGGAGTTGGTGTTACAGTGTTCCACAAATGTATGGGCTACGAATGGAGGTATGATGATAATATCATCAATATATCTACCATAGTAGAGAATATGTTCAATGAATGGGTTGTTGTGCCAAATTAAGTTGTGTTCCCTTAGACCCATAGTTAGGTTAGCATATGTGGGAGCAAAATTAGCTCCCATGGCTGTCCCATGGGTCTGCAGGTTATAATCACCATCAAACTCAAAGTAATTGTGTGTTGAACAAAACTCTGTAGCCTTGATGATGAACTCGGCCTGCTGGGTGTTGATAGAGGGGTCTTCAGCTAGGAAATGTGCCACAGCTCTCAACCCTATATCATGGGGTATTGATGTATACAATGAGCTGATATCCAGTGACAGTCAGGCATAGGTGGAGTCCCAGGTGTAATTATTAAACATGTCCAGTAAATGGATGCTGTCACAGACGTAAGAAGAAAGGTTTTGTGCCAAGGGTTGGTTGTCTATGTAAATGGAAAAATAGGTAGAGACACTTTCCATGACAGCGACTATTGGGCATCCTGGGGGGGGGGGGTGGTGTCTTTATGGATTTTTGGGAGATGGTAAAAATAAGGTCTTTTATAAAATTCTCTCTTAAGGAAGGCTTTTTCTCGGTGTCTATGATGGCATCATCTGAAGCTCTATTCATAAGTGCATGGGTTTCAACTTTAAACTGTGGGAGGGGGTCGTTACACAGTTGCTTATATGTTTTAGCATCCTATAAGAGGCATTTGGACTCCTGGAGGTAATCCTTCCTATCCTGTACTATGATGGCCCCTCCCTTATCTGTGGGTTTCATAGTCAGATTGGAGATAGTGATAGTGAATGAAGAGACTTTGTTTCTAATGGGGTGAGATTAGAGCGGGGAGGTTTTTTGAAACATACGTAATATCTCTACATAGATCACCTGACAAAAACTTTGAATGAAAGGGCTTTTAGCATGTGTTGGGTGGAAAATGAATTGTGGGAGACGAGTGGTATGTTGTACCGGGGGAGAGGTGGGCATGTGTTGTGTGAGATATGTGAAGCGCTCATCATTGTCATCATCATGATAAAGGTCTTCTAAACAGGCCAGGGCCAGGTTTTCCAGAGCGATGCAACCACCCTCAATGTCATTGTTGGATACTGGGGGGATGTATAGTCCTCTGTGTTGGTGACTACTTTTTTGGAAGCCTGGATGTTGTAAAAACGCCTGATGGTAAGGTTCCTAACGAACCTATTGAGATCTACAAAAAGTGTGAATGCATTGGGTGGAGTGGTGGGCGCAAAATTGAGCCCCGGGCTTAGTAGAGAGATGTCTGACTCAGAGAGGACATGGCTGGAGAGGTTGAAGATTTAAACAGTTTGGGGACTTTGGCTTTCTTTCCCTGATTTTCTTCCTCTTCTTCTCCCCCCCTCTTCTGCCCCATTTGTGTATTTTCTTTTTGTGGCAGGTAGGGGGTAGGGACTTGGAGATTGCAGGGGGGTGTCAGTGCCACAGTCTGATGTGACTGTGGGTGGTACAGCTTGAGGTACATTGAAGTGAGCCGACATCTGAACAGCAGGACCTCTGTTGCTGCATCGCTGGGACTGGTGAGAAGACACTGCTGCCATTAATCTGTTTCTGCTAGCAGAAACTGGGCACATAGGGACTGGCAAGCATTATTTACTAAATGCAAACTTTACTAGGACTTTAGTCATGTGCACCACTGTGAAGACTGGGCCATAACCCTAGCCAGCCGAAAAACAAGGGCTAAAGAATGCTTATTGAAACAGGTGCTTCACAAGAACTTTGCCTATTGTCCATAGTAAGAGATACCTCTTTAGGGAGTTTTAAATTTCATTGCTGCCATTCATATAGAGTGCACTCTAAAGTCGATATAGCTTATTATTTACAGAGGAGTTATCACAGTATTGATTATTATTGCGGTTACTGTTTTCTCATGCCATTATTTATTGATTTTGTGGATTACCAGGCTTACTGTAATTAAGCTGCATAGAACTCCATTCTATGCTGCTATAGTCTAGTGAACATATTGTCTAGTGAACTGTGATTGACGATTTACCTAATCCTTTACCTACTCATTTTTGTGCGTACTGCTATTTACTGCAAACTGTGACAATAGATTAGGTTAATTTACCACTAACCAGTCTGATGTTTGCTCTTTAATACTGGACCTTGGTTGTGTGCAGGGTATCTACTGTATATGTGTGCTCTGAAGATGCACAGATGTGCGAAATGTATTGCGTTATCTGGAGCGCCCACCAAGTCAGTGGTTATGAGTGGCACATGCCTGGGTACTAAGTGAGAGTGGTTTATGGAGGTGCCTCTCAGGCACCATGAAAGTGTAAGGCCAATACATCTGTGTTTAACATTTTGTCCATTTTAATAAAAACTTGCTGCACTATAAGGATTGTTCTCTCTTGGGATTCTTGGTGTTGGGCAATATTGAGAGTGGACTAGCCATGGAGCAAATGAGGTACTGAGTCCATTATATCAATCCCATCCATCCCATAGTGGATTGTGTCTGCAAAGCTCATTAAGCCTTTGGGTCATTTACTGTTGGTGAGTGAGCATTATAAAATGGTGGAAGCACACTGGTTGGATGCAATAAAAAGAAATTACCACTCACCCTACAGCACGGTATTTGGGTTGTTTCCCTATGTTCATCTATGGACTTTTTATAAGTTTGATGCACATTATCGCTTTGTGATGTTTTGTGGCATATTGGTTTAATTATAAACATTAATGGAAGTTCAAGGAAAGGGAGAAAACTCCCAGACATATATTATCCCCCTGAACTTTTCAGGCAGTTTATATATATAGTTGTACAAAAAAGGATGTAGAAAATAGTAAAAAATATTACATTTTTATTGGTACAAAAGGGTATATAATAACATTGAAGCGAGCAAGGACATAAAGTTCCTCGCTTACTCCAAATACATATATGAATTACAAAAATGCAAATAATAAATTCAAACAATGCATATATCAAATACAATTTAAAAAGGACAAAAAATGAATTTGTCTCAACATGGTACTGCAGTTTAACAGTATGTATACTTAGAAATGCTTGGATGCATGTGAGATTAGACACATTCAAGGAGCCGCTTAATAAGCAGGATCTTGGGGCTATTTCTCAGATGTCCCAACATGTTTCGGTCAATCCTTCATCAGGGGACTATGGGCATCGCGCAGAACAATAGTTGTGCTGTCTGTAACAGAGTTTAATTATATGAAACAATATATCATGCACATAGTAGTTTAGTACATAATGCAGGTAGTTTGGTAAGAATGCATTCCCATAGGGGAGAAACAAAATAGGGAAGAAGCTAAAATGAACCATCACTACAAACATTAATGGAGTAGGGCCTTCCTTTATATTGTTTTGTAATACACATCATAGGCATACTTAGAATTAGAACCCAAAACATATTCTGTTACATCTCCTGAGTATGGCGTAACCACATGCGTGAGACTTTTTCACAGTCTAGCCCAAAATTTAAGGAGCACCTTCAGGCGTTCTAGGGTCATAAATTACACCTCTAGCTTCCTGACTGCCTATCCCATTTTTGGAGGCCCCGGAGTACCTGGACTTTGGAAACACCCACAAAATGACCAAATTTTAGAAAATAAATGTCCCTTCAAGTTTTTGGAAAATGTGAGAACAAAAATGAAAATTTTTTACATGAAGTTGTCTGTTGAATATACTATGCACTTTATATATAATTATCTATCTGTTTGACACATTCAAAGCAAAATGTACGAAATTATAGTGATATAAATGTAAACTAGGAAAAACAAATACAAATTTGCAACTCTTCAAGTATCCTTCATCAATCCAAATGTGTGATACAGTTCATAGTGGACTTAAGTGATCCACACTATTTTGCCATTCTATAAAAAAAGTGCTTCAGTGACTCCTACTACCAATTAATAATGCGCTCACCTCCACATTTGACCTGTCATAACCAGGTCAAGTTGCACCTTCCCCTACACTGGGGCACAAGAAATAGGCTCCTTTGCACTCCTCCTCCTCCAATGCACTCTCAGATGTCCTGGGTTGTTCCCCACAATTAGGTGTATGGCCCTTTAAATTTGCAGTCCCATCACTGCATGCAAACTCATACGACATCATCATGGTGTAGTAGATTAAATAAAGTGTTTATTAAAGTTTTCAGCACTTACATTAAAGTTTAAAATCTTTAGCTTGTGAATGACAGTGGGGCTCAGACACAACCACCTAATTTCCGGTATCGACAGAGTCACCCGGCTCCAGGAGTGGTGATCATGGACATATAACTGGTGTTGAAGGGATCAGGGACACTGTAACTGGTGTGGTGGGGATCAGGGACACTAACATCTATTCTACATGATCACCGAGCACAGCAGTATGGTTTCACCATAGTGACACTGAACTTGCACTTGACAGTATGTAAAAAAGATTTTTTTATATAATTTTTTTCATTTTAATTTTTTTTTTACATATTGTTATCAGAGCAGTGCAGTGTTTGTTTTTTACACTACGATCACTTACTATTATTTACGTTTTCTGATTGTGATTGGCCACAGTGATCACATGGTACAGGGCCAATGAAAGCGGCCATGTACCTGATTTGTGATCCACTTGAGGGTGGGTGAGGTCCAGTCCAGGTCTAGTCCAGGTGCAAATAATGGAACTTGTATTGAAGTCAATGAAAAACAGTTCACAACATGCCTGGCAAAAGGCAGCCCAACCAGGAACACTCATGGCTGACACAGCACGTAGCTGGAAGGGTGGAATATGGCCTGAGTGGTCCAAGCCTAAATGGGAAGGTGTCCAATAAGAGTGGCAGATCCCTAAGCTTTCCCTACTTGTCTAGAACCTTTCCCTACTGCTAACACTGTCCCTGACAGACAGGTGACCTGTCTTTATATTACCCACACGCTGATTGCGCACCAAACCAAGGATCCAGGGTCTTAAATTGACTCTACCATACCTAAGATGGCTGCCAAAGTCACATGGGCTTCCAGCATCCATCTGGATTGCTGCCTCAGTGGCCCAGGAAATTATAGAGGAACAATGTTCCTCTTGACTAACTCTCCATCTGCAATGCCACTGTGGATGAGCACCACCTGCAGTGGAGAAAGCAGACTGCTCCTGCCCACACAGTGGTTACACATCACGTTGCTGCATGCTCCTGAGATTGCATAAGAACAGGAGATACAGAAAGACATATGGGTATGTGCACCTGCATCGGCACTGCTCCCATCCAGCCATATACATTGGCCGGACGGGAGGTGGTTAAGTACTGTGGAAAATACTATAATACCATGGTAGATAAAATCTGGAGTGAAGGTTGAAGTCTCACTTTAGAAGACTGAAAGATGTTGGATTCTTGTAGGAAAGCAAATTTTATTGCAAGACGACAGGGTTCAGCTTAGATTAGCTGTCTTTTTTTAGGGGTGTTTTAATCTCTTTTGTTGTAAGAGGTCATGTTAATCTCATGAATTGCCTTGGTTGTTAGAATAAGGACCTTCATAAGTAAGTAAGGCATTCAAAAACATTTAAAGTTATGGGTTGGGGAAGACACACTTAGGAAGGAGGGGTAGACAAGAAAAAAAATGAATTTCAGCAATGTAGGTGCAAAAAAAACAAAACAAAAGTTAAACATTTGTGATTCTATGCCTTACAATATGTGTATATCTGCCATAACCTATGGGGGTCATCACTGACCATGAGCGGCACCAGAGTTGTCTCCATCAACAGTAAGGATAGTACAACTATCCAAGGTTGCACATTTAAACACATGCTGTGGTTAAAACCTAAATGGGATGTGCACCCCTTTTGTATGGTCAATATTAAAATTAGCAAGGTCACCGAAACAAAAGTTGTAACATATAACAATGAGTAACTGCAAATAGTAAATGGAATTCAAGTTTTCTGAAAGCTTGTACAATGCTTACCGCATCAAATGCAGACCCCAAGGGGTGCATGGACTATTTCTGACTCTTGTAGTGTTACAAGCTTGCCTATCTTCTCCCACTTTACATCACTGTGATGCGCAGGTTTAACGGTCAATAGGAAAGTGTAAGGCTCGCCATACATATTACAATCTGAGTGTGAAATCTTTAGATCTACCAACAAGTATGTAGATATATAGTTACTTAGTTAATCCAGTTAAAAAAAGACACAAGTCCATCCAATTCAACCAACATAGGAAAAAAAAAACCACACACACAAATAGAAAACCTTCATATATACAATTCTATACCCACAGCTGATCCAGAGGAGGGCAAAAAAACCCCCAATAAACTTGATTCAATTTTCTCCAGCGTGGGAAAAAAATCCTTCCTGATCCCACAACAGGCAATCAGAAATTCCCTGGATCAACTTTACCTATGAATATTAAATATAGTGCAAGGGCAACACCTGAAAACCTGACTTACCTTAACCACCTCCCACCCACTATATAGGGAAATGACGGCTGTGGGATGGTTCTATTGTTCTGGAATGACACGGGGGAGCAAGCGCGATGAGAGTGGGACAACGTCATATGACCCTAGAACAATAGAATCACCCCACAGCGCATCCCCGATCTCGGTAAAGGGCCGATGACGCAGCTCTTTACCCATGTGATCAGCTGTGTCCAATACAGTTATCAGCTTTCCTCTCCTCACACTGACAGAGAAACAATCAGTGGCAATTGCTCACAGGGCAGACCTGCACAGATAATCAGGGCACTGATGCCAATCAGTGGTCATCAGTGATGCCAATCAATGCTGCCTTTCAGTGCCCATCAGTGCCTGCTCATCAGTGCCACCCATCAGTGCCATCCATCAATGCCCATCAGTGACACCTATCAGTGCCCATCAGTTCCACCTATTAGTGCCCATCAGTGCCACTTATCAGTGTCTATCAGATCCGCCTATCAGTGCTTATCAGTGCTGCTTATCAGTGTCCATTGGTGTTGCATATTAGTGCCACTTCATCAGTGCCCATCAGTGCAGCCTCATCAGCGTTCACCAGTGGAGAAAAAATACTTATTTAAAAATTTTCTACCAGAAACAAAGAAAAACTTTTTTTTTTTAAACTTTTGTCTTTTTTTTTAGCAAAACAATAAAAAAACCCAGTGGCGATTGAATACCACCAAAAGAGATTGTCACTGAAAGTGCGACAGCGCTGAAATCTGAAAATCGGCCTGGGCCAGAAGGGGGTAAAAATGCCCAGTATTGAAGCGGTTAACCTCTTCACACCAGCTGCACACATATATCGGCCTCTTGCCATGTGGGCCTTCACGCTCAGTGGTCGCATTTGTGTGGCCCCTTTGTAAAACACTGAGAACACGCACCCAGCATGGTAGCCAGCAGTTATCAGAGAGCTCCCAATGCATACTAGTGACCAGGCGCTTTCTGATCATGTGACCGCTATAACAGCCAATCACAGTGGTCACATGATTCGAATGCCTGCCTCGCGGCGTTTAGAACCCTTAAAGGGCTGGGAGGCGGTAGACGGGAAGGGGTTAATGAGTGCTGTAATTATTGGCTTCAAAAGTTTCCTGTCCTGCACCAAGATTTACTACTGCCGGGAGCACCTGATTTGTCATTTATAATTAATGTGTATGTACAAATATCTGTGGTCATAAAGGGCTGCACGATAAAAAAAGATCCCAGTCAGGGGGGCCCTAAAGGAAATTCACCAAGTAAGTCTCATAAAAGTGATTACAGCTATACTAAAACAACAGGAAACCGTATCCTGCTTAAATTAAGAAATGTATCACTGGCCTGACATACAGAAGAAACATGTGAAGATTTAATCTGGCACCATTAAAACAGCTCCTTATTACGCATTCAAATTAAATGATTAAATTCCTTCTACCAGTAAAAGTACTATTCATCTATGAGCAATGTCTCAATGAAATCATGCAAAATTGCATGAGGAGCCCTTGAAAGCTTGTTAAATTGCATCTGATTTAATTACAATTTTGTTAGTAAGATAAGAAGGAGAAATATCCTCCTAGCATCTTGTGGCTTTCAATCATCTTCCCAAAATATTTATATGAAAGGTTTGTATTAGAAATGTAATTATTCTGCGGGATAAAAAATGATTCCCATTAGCAAACTCCATATAACTATAAAAATCCATGAATATCCAAGTTCTAATTCGTATTCCCTACAGATACAGGGCTTGTTGGCTGTTTGAATGTTGGCGTGCTGTTTCATGGCCTTAAAGAACCCTACATTATGCCAGCAAACATTAACCACTTCAGCTCTGGAAGATTTACCCCCCTTTGTGAGCAAGCCATTTTTTTGCAATACGGCACTGCATTATTTTAACTGACAATTGCGTGGTTGTGCGACGCTGTACCCAAATAACATTTAACTCCTTTTTTTTCCCATGAATAGAGCTTTCTTTTGGTGGTATTTGATCAGCTCTGCGGGTTTTATTTTTTGCGCTATAAACAATAAAAGACCGACACATTTTGAAAAAATAAAAAATATTTTTTACTTTGGTCTCCTTTACTCTGCTATGAACCATATTCAATAAAAAAATGTAAAACACATTTCTTATCAATTTAGGCCAATATGTATTCTGCTTCATTAGAACAAAGGCACACATGTGGAAGGGGGACTTTAACGGTGCCCAAAAAAGTATAATTAACCAAATATATTAAATATTTCATTCTTTAATAGTTCATGTGATAAAATGACACACAGGGGTTGATTTACTAAAACTGGAGAGTGCAAAATCTGGTGCAGCTGAGCATGGTAGCCAATCAGCTTCTAACTTCAGCTTGTTCAATTAAGTTTTGACAATAAAACTTGAAAGCTGATTGGTTTCTTTGCAGAGCTTCACCAGATTTTGCAACGATAGTTATGACAAAATTGTTGGGTGTTAAATCAATCTCATTGTATCATATCCTGACATGTTTTGCCAATTAGGGCTTCCTCAGGTCATCAATGAGAGACACAGTTGTTTGAACTACAAAAAAAGAGAATATAAGAAATAAAAATATAATTCAGAGGATATGATTAGCATATACTGTACAATTACCATGTTTTGCAGACCAGAGAAAAAGGACAGTTCTGTGTTGCCAAGCTAGTTGCCTGTGACGTACCCAGAAAAATAACCAACTGTTCACACTGGCCACCCAAAACAAGAGGGTATAGCCATGCCAGGTTACAGTGAACCATACAGTGGCCAACCTGAAATGAATTGAACAACTGCATGTCTGTCAAATAAAGTGACAACAATTGGACTAACAAGAAGTCCAAGTATGAAGAACTCAAAAGAGCTCCAGTATCTATTTACACATAAAGGACTTACATGTGGATAGTATTAATGGTTGATATTGCTTTACTCACTGCTTTTGTTCCCCCTGGGGGCTGTTATATAATCAGCCTTCCTGCTTTGTTATTTGTCTGCAGTGAGTGCAATATAAAACTTATCCCATGGCTCCTGGTCTGTACTATCATTAATACTATCCACATGTGAGCCCTTTATGTATAAATAGATACTGGAGCTCTTTTGAGCCTTTCATACTTGGACTTCTTGTTAGTCCAATTGTTGTCACTTTATTTGACAGACATGCAATTGTTCAATTTATGGTTTATGGTTTATGGCTATATGGTTCGTTGTAACCTTGCATGGCTATAGCTTCCTGTTTTGGGCGGCCAGTGTGAACTGTTGGTGGTGTTTTTCTGGGTAAGTCACAGGCAACTAGCTTGGTAACACAGAACTGCAAAATATGGCAATTGTATATGCTCATCATATCCTCTGTATTATATTATTTTTTATATTTCCTTTTTTGTAGTTCAAACATTTGTGTCTCTCATTGATTCCCAGAGGAAGCCCTAATTGGCAAAACATGTCAAGATATGATACAATGAGATAGATTTAACACCCAACAATTTTGTCATAACTGTTGTTGTGGATATGTAGTATACCAAAAAATTGTGTTTTTAGCACGATGTGTCATTTTATCACATGAATAGAGTTGAGCGAACACCTGGAAGTTCGGGTTCTGCTGGTCCGTCCGAACTTCGGGACAAAGTCCGGGTCCGGGTCCGGACGGAACCCGAACGATCGCACGGAACGCTAGCAAGCCCAAGGCAGGCCTGGGCCTGGGCCTGAAACAGGGCTTCAAGCCTGCCTGGTCGTCTTGGGCTTGAAGGTCCACAAGCGAGTTGAGATAAGTACACTATTTTACTGTGTAGCACGATTTTTGTGTTAAAAAACCATATGATGTATAGGTGTTGTTGTCAATACTGTTTTAACAACCCACAATTTAGATAGAGTAACATAGTATAGAACTGTACAAAACGGTTAATCCCGAAGGAGACCCTTAGTTACTCTCTGTGTTTACAAACTTGATGTTTTTTCCTTTATATTTTTTATTATATTATGTCTCCT